>CM060947.1:227941150-228161634 GCA_030765055.1 Mantis religiosa | reverse complement strand
GAGCTTCTTGTATAACTACTCTTTCTGAAGAGTGCATTCGCTGTGGCATGGATTGGATTGGATTATGCTATGGAGGGCACTTGGCACTGAGTTCCAGTCTTGGTCTATTGTACCTATACCCCACTAGGACATCCCTGGGAGAAAGGATGAGGCAAGAGGAGACAGAGGGTGACCTTCCAAGGAGTGATGACAGTGCAGAGGGTAGGGTCCCTACAATTGACCAGCTGGAAACTCCCCAGCAGAGGGCGCTGATGACCTCTGCAGTTGAGCGCCCTTATACTCATCATCATCATCATCATCATCATCATCATCATCATCATCATCATCATCATCATCATCATCATCATCATCATCATCATCATCATCATCATCATCATCATCATCTCCCCGGCAGGCCAGTACAGCCGGCATCCTCCCACCGTGGTCCTGAAATGGTCCCCGAGGCCAGCCTGGAGGACTGTCCTACCGAAGGAGGAAGTGTTTTACCAGGAGCATATCATCCTGCCATGTAGCGCCGAGACTCCCACCAACACTTCTACCCTGGAAGAGACCACCAGATGAGAGATGACGTGAATGGAGAGACAGAAATTCAGCAGATGTAATTATCCTAACCAGCACTTGCCTGGCGATCTAGGAAAACCTCCTGAAAAAACTCATGGGTCATGTAGGCGGTCACAGAAAAGAACGCGGAGCTCCTGAATGTGGGCCACAAACAAAACCACCTGAGCATCCTTCTCGGTCGCTGTGGCATGTCTACTGGCACATTGTATTCTTCAGATGTTGATATTATTCCATGCATTGCATTATATACAGAGGATAGGCCAACATAATATGAACATCTATGCTTACTTTGGAATTGTTTATTAATAAGAGTTTGGACTGCCATTTGTCCATAATACAGCTGCAATTCTTGGAATACTGGTATATTTTCTTTTCTTTTATTTATTTGCTTGTGGACTTATACAACTTTCAAGCATTGTCAAGAAGCATAAAATTATTTACATTTTCATCTATTCTGTATAGGCACTTCAGTATTAGGTACATTTTAGTCTTCTTTGAAATATATTGCCTCTTAGAGCTTTAATATCACTTGGCAACTTATTATAGAGTATTCCACTCATATAAGGGACCTTTTCAGTGGCTCATTTACTAATTATATCTCTATAGTAATTATTTAACGATCTAGTATTATACATATGACTATCTTTAATATGCACAGAGTGTGACTTACATACTACAAACATAATTACTTTATATATGTACATATAATGATATGACAGTTAACATATTAGCTTCTACAAAGGTTTGTCTACAGGATTCTCTGCTGTTTAAATTATAAAATACATCTTATAAACATTTTTTGTATTATTAACAATCTTTCATTTTTTTGTTGTTGTAATTTACGTCCTCCAGCATTAAGTCATATCGGACGATGAAGGGAATGGGTGAAATGATGCTCAAATGAGCCCGGGGTCCATGGAGCTTAGAGTTACCTGACATTATCTTTTAGGATAAGGGAAAATCCCGGAAATAGCCTTATCTAGGTAACTCATCCTGAGCGAGATTCGAACTCGGGACCTCTTGAACTTGAGGCAGACATGCTACCATCTACGCTACCGAGGCAGGCAACCTGTTCATGTTTACCATACATATGCTACCCCAGATTTCAATTCCATATTGTAGATGCGAGTATACTAATCCATAATATACTAACTTTAAATGCTCTAAATCTAAGAACCTTTTAGTTGCCTTAAGAGATATAAATAAGTACTAATTTTATTACATACATGATCAACATGATGTTTGAAGGACATATTTTCATCTATAATTACTCCTAAAAGTTTTATTTTCTTTATTTGCTCAATAGTTTCATCATGTATTTTCAGATCTAGTCTTTGATCATACCTGTTATTTTGTTGCTGGAACCTGATTATATTAGTTTTTGTATATTCACCTTTAAGTTATTAGTTTTTAAGTAATCATATATATCCTGTGCTTTTAAGGTTATTAAATTTTATAAACAGTGTATATTTGTATCTGTAAAAAGCACTGATGTATCATGTGCATATGATATTATTTCATAATCTGAGGATTTAGGAAGATTCTTTATTCTTTATTACTGTCAATATACTTGTACAAGTTTCTGACATTGTCAAATATAAAATATACTATATAATCAAATACATATTTAAAGTTTACAATTATAGGATATAGAGCAAAATATAAACAGTATAAAAACATATTTACAGATCATCAACTTTGTATAAACATTTATTCATTAAAAAGTATTTTAATTTGTTTTGAAATTGCTTCTTACCATTTAATGCTTTAATTGATGTTGGCAGTCTATTAAATAAAATTTGTCCCCTTATAAAAACATCTCTATCAGTAGATCGTTTAGAACTAGTCTCTAAAATAGTCATTGTTGCATCTGGTATTATACTTGTGTACATCAGCAGTCTTCAAACTTACCTTACAACAAAAAGAATTGCTTTATATACATATAGTGAGCATAGTGTGAACATTTTGTTTTGTTTGAAAATATATACACAAGAATCAGTATTTTTTAAGTTAAAAACTATCCTAATACACCTTTTCTGTAGAATGAATACTCTGTCCAGATGTACCCTTGGACAACTTCCCCATATTTCAATTCCATATGATAGGTATGGGAAGATAACACCATAATAAATATTTTTTTAGTAAATATTAAAAGCAGAAGCATTATTAACAGTGAAGTATTCTTCATATTTAAGTTTGATTTATGAGTCACTATGTTTACACTCAACTTCACTTACTTGTTGTATAATTGAAACGTTTTCAAGATCGTTCGATCTCATCCTCAGCTGTTTGGTGACTAAATGAACCTTCCTTTTCTTCCACTACTACGGAGCTCCGATCACTCTGCCATCTGGTGTTAGGGGCACTAAGTTTTAATACTTCATTTAATGCCGGGATTTCAAAATTTATAACTTTATCACGGTTTTTGTTTATGAATATTTTTTCCCAAATATCCAATTCTATGGGTGTACTTAAAGATTTTAACGGTTTAATGTTGTGGCCAATGTTGTGGTTTTCTGTCCAAAAATGGTGTGAAACTGCAGATTTTTCTGTTTGTTTCAATTTAATGTTCCTCTGGTGTTCTTTTTGCCTGGTTAACAAGTTTCTCTTAGTTTTTCCTATGTAGCTTTTTTCACAGGTTTCACAATTAATCTGATAAATTCTTGATTTCAAATTGTTGGGGATTGTATTTTTCAGTGGTTTATTTAGCAGGTTCCTCAGACTGAATTTGTTTTGGGGTGCTAGTTTTAAGTTTAGTCTTTTGAAGATTCGTTCAAATTTTCTAAAAGCCCATGGATGGTAGGTGAATTTTCTATATTGCCAATTTATGTTTTTAAGTGGTATGAGAGTGGTATTTTTTGATATTATCTTCAGTTTTTCTTTTCTCTTCATCATGTTCCTTATGATGGCTGGGTTGAATCCATTTAATACTGCAATGTCTTTTATGTGTTGTTGTTCTTTCAAAAATTCATCCTTACTCAGTGGGATGTTGTATAGCCGATGAATTAGACTTCTAAAGGCAGCTAGTTGATGTGAAACTGGGTTGTATTAATTTTTCTTTATGTAATTATCTATGTGTGTGGGCTTCCTGTATATTCCAAAATCTACACCATGACGATTTCTAGTTATCTTGAGGTCCAAAAAGGGTAGGGTGTTGTCTCTTTCTACTTCCATAGTAAATTGGATGTGATTATCTTGCAGGTTTAGTAATTTTAGAGAATCTTCTCTAAGTTTTTCCGGAATGATAGCAAAAACATCATCAACATATCTCTGCCAAAATTTATAAATCTGTGGGAAGGCCTTTACTATGTTTCAAAATAGCTCATGTATAGGTCTGCTAAAATAGGCGAAAGTGGGCTCCCCATAGCTAATCCTTTTGATTGTCTGTAGAATTTTTGGTTAAACATGAAGTAATTATTCCTTATGCATAAATCTGTAAGATTGATAATGTCATCTATTTCTCTGGGGTCCGTTGTAGTCTGGGTTAGCCATTTTTTGAGGAATGTAGGTATTTTTTCTACTGGAATGCTTGTAAAAAGTGCCTTAACGTCAAAAGAAACTAGTATGTGATTTTCCGGGATGTTGTACTTCTGTAGGTGATTTATCAATTCTAAGGAGTTTTTTATTCCCAAACTTGGAAATTTGTCATATGATTTTAATTTTCTTACTAACCACTTTGCAATGTGGTATGTAGGTGAATTGATGCCATTGATGATGGGTCTCATGCTGTTGTCTTGTTTGTGGATTTTTGGCAGACAGTACAACCTTGGTAGTGTGGGGTTGGAAGATTTTAAATTGTATTTTTCAGATGTACTTAATGTTTTTGTAATTGATAAAGCTTTATTAACAGAAGTGATACTTTTGGATAATGGAATTTTTTGAATTATTTCATATTCTGGACTGTCTAACATAAGGTTTACTCTCTGAATATAGTCTTCTGTCTCCATAATTACTAGAGAATTACCTTTGTCGGCTTTTAGGTATACCACAGGCTTCCTATTTAAATTTCTTATTGTTTTGTTGTAAATTTTATTGTATATTGGGGATAACTGCTTTATTATATCCAGACATTCAATTTTGGCTTTGGTTAAGTTTTCATTTTTTAGGTTATGTGTGGCTATTTCTATGTCGGCGATAGTAGTTTGGTATCACCAATTGGCTTAAAATGCCTAATTAGAAATATTGATTTACTAGTTGACTCGTATATTTCCCCGGTAGACCACTAGGGGCTCTCGCATCCGAGATACACCGTTTGTGGCGACTTACTATCGTAAGTACTTAAGTCCCAGGCTTCATCATTTAACTCTTATTATTTTAGTTAATTGATGGAAATTAATCATCTCTTTACACTAGCCGTACATAGGCTAAGGTTTTTGATACATATCAAAATACATATATCAAAAACCTTAGCCTATGTACGGCTTGTGTAAAGAGATGATTAATTTCCATCAATTAACTAAAATAATAAGAGTTAAATGATGAAGCCTGGGACTTAAGTACTTACGATAGTAAGTCGCAACAAACGGTGTATCTCGGATGCGAGAGCCCCTAGTGGTCTACCGGGGAAATATACGAGTCAACTGGAGAATTTAATGTCAGCACGGCACGTTGGCCATGGTAGCTCAAGGGTTAAGAGCGACTGGACGGAAACCAGGAGATCCGTGGTTCAAATCCCGGTCATGGCATTGAATTTTTCATGTTGACTCTGTGTATCAAAAACCTTAGCCTATGTATGGCTAGGGTAAAGAGATGATTAATTTCCATCAATTAACTAAAATAATAAGAGTTAAATGATGAAGCCTGGGACTTAAGTACTTACGATAGTAAGTCGCCACAAACGGTGTATCTCGGATGCGAGAGCCCCTAGTGGTTTACTGGGGAAATATACGAGTCAACTGGAGAATTTGTCAGCACGGCACGTTGGCCATGGTAGCTCAAGGGTTAAGAGCGACTGGACGGAAACCAGGAGATCCGTGGTTCAAATCCCGGTCATGGCATTGAATTTTTCATGTTGACTCTATGTATCAAAAACCTTAGCCTATGTACGGCTAGTGTAAAGAGATGATTAATTTCCATCAATTAACTAAAATAATAAGAGCTAAATGATGAAGCCTGGGACTTAAGTACTTACGATAGTAAGTCGCCACAAACGGTGTATCTCGGATGCGAGAGCCCCTAGTGGTCTACCGGGGAAATATACGAGTCAACTGGAGAATTTAATGTCAGCACGGCACGTTGGCCATGGTAGCTCAAGGGTCAAGAGCGACTGGACGGAAACCAGGAGATCCGTGGTTCAAATCCCAGTCATATAAAGCCCTAGGAATTTATGGCCACTTATATCCTTTACATTAGAGTTATCTATCTGCAGATTGATGTTAAAGTGAGTCTTATTTGTCAGGTTAATTTTCATTGATGTGGTTTTTCCCATGTTGCATTTGAGGTTGTTTTTGTCAAAATAATTTAACAAACATTCTCCCAGAGAGCTCATATCCTGAATTAAATTATTGTTATTTACAGCAGAGCAGATGACAGTTGTATCATCTACATTGTGAGTAGTAGGTAAATCATTTATATACATAATGAACAGAATTGGTCCTAAAACACTACCCTGAGGAACCCCGTATTTTACAGTCTTACAAGTGGAATAGTAAATTTTTTGATAGTTTGCATTTTGGTAATTAATTTGCGTGTATTGTGTTCTACCTTTCAAGTAAAAAGTAATTAAGCTCTTGGGTATTCCTCTTATACCATAATTGTCCAATTTTTTAATAAGAATATCATGATCGACACAATCAAATGTTTTTGATAAGTCAAAAAATAAGGCTCCGACCTTTTCATTATTCTCTAACTTCATAGAAGCCTGGTGTACAAACTCTGCAACAGCAGTAATTGTTGACAGACCTTTTCTGAAGCCATGCTGGAAACCTTGAATGCTGTTGTTTTTCTTCAGAAATGATAAAAGTCTGTTTCATATTACCTTTTCAAATATTTTTGCTATTTCAGAGGTTAATATAATGGGCCTATAGTTGTTTATATCATGTTCATCTCCTTTTTTATACATGGGCCGCACTATACTTGTTTTGAGACAGAGGAAATTCACTTTTCTCTATTGAATTGTTAAAAAGATACGAAATGGGCTTTGCTATGACATATTTACAATACTTTAAAATTATGGGGCTTATTTCATCCCACCCATGTGATGATTTATTTTTTAAGTCTGATATTATATCTATTATCTCCTTTTCTGATGTCGGACTTAAGAATAAAGATGACCTTGTTTTACAGCCAATATCATGATTTATACTATCCCTGCATGTTAAAGATTTTCTACCTACATTTAGAAAGAATTCATTAAAAGGTTCACTAACTAATACAGGATCGTTAATTGTTTCCCCATCTAATTTAAGGTTAATATTTTTTTGAGATATCTTATTCCGTCTGCTTTCATTTATGAAACCCCATGCTGTTTTTGAAATATTACTAGATTTATTTAGTCTATATTTATATGAATCTGCTCTTAAGACATTAAGATAGTCAAAATATTGTTTACATATAATAAAAACAGGAGTGGTATGATTGTATAGCCTCCAGTGGAATGCTGTGGCACTCTTCTATCAGAACCTCTTCTAACTCATAGGACCAGGGAGGCAGAAATGTGCTACGTAGTCTCTTCTTCAATACTGTCCAAACTGGTTCAATAATGTTCAAGTCCGGGGATATCACTGGCCAGGAAAGATGTTGCAGTTCATTTCCATGCTCCTCAAACCACAGTTGTACTGTTCTGGTTGTGTGAATGGGTGCATTATTGTTTTGAAATATGGCATTGTTGTTGGGGAACAACATTTGAATCATGTTCAAATACTCTTTGGCTGTAATATAACCTTTGAGAGTAACAACAGGACCAGCAGAATATCATGATATGGGTGCTCATACCATCGCAGGTCGACTTAATTGTTGGAATCAAGCAATCAGGATTATAGGTTTCTTTTGGAATTCTCCAGACTAGCCTTATGCTAGAAATAACGTAAACATTGAGTCGTTAGACCATATGACTTGTTTCCACTGATCAGCTATCCAGGATTTACGCTCCTGACACAATGTTTTATGCTTCTATGTGTTGGTTTTAGTCACTAATGGTTTAGGAATAGCAGTTCATCCATGAATATACTTTTATGGAGTTCTTGTCAGACAGTGTCAGTAGATACAGAGTCTAGAAGACGACTGTTGAGCTCTGCAGTCACTTTAACCGCAGTAGTTTTGTGTTGTTTTGACAGAATTATTGTTAGCATATGACAATCTCTGTCATTGTTTTGATTTTTTCTCACTATTATTTTTACATAATGATGTCTTTCCATGTTTCTCTTTTGTATTATGTGATTTCAAAAGGGAAACCCACAGACAAACACTCAGGTGTATACCAAATAAATTACAAAGGCTGTGACAACTTTTACATTGGCAAAACAAAAAGGAATTTGAACATTAGTCTTAAAGAGCATTTTAGGAATATCAAGAACAAAATAGAGACAAATCGGCATTAGTGTATTTTTTTTTTTTTAATGAGAATAATGACATAGAACAAGAAACCCATTTATTAAAATGTGTTCAGTGTCCAAATGCATTAACCATATGGGACCAAGCAGGTTGGCTGGGGTGGTTTTGTCTGTGGCCCTTTGCAGGCCCAGTTTCGATTCCCATGCCAACTTACCTGACCCATGGGTTCTTTTTGGGGTTTTTCCTGGATCGCTAGGTGAATGCTGGGTAGATTAATTACATCCCTTGAATTTCCTGTCCCTCCATTTCATCTGCATTATCATTTCACATCATCTCTCATCTGGTAGTGTCTTTCAGTGTAGAAGTGTCGGTGAGTGTCTCGGCGTTGCCGTGACTCCTTGGGTCAGCTGCCCTGTGTCTCCTCTCACCTCATCCTTCCTCCCGCGATGTCCCACCTGGATACACACCCCCATAGGTTTTGGTGCCAAACCTCCTCCATAGTAATCCTATCCTAATCCTAACCACATGGGAAAAGAAATGTTCTCTTTTATTTATATATTATGTTTAGTACAATTCTGTGCTTCTGTATTCTAAATTTGAGAGTGACTTATAGAGTTAAGTTCCAATAATCTGGCCCACTACAAGGACCTTGAGGAAATCCTTGGTTTATTTTTTTATTTTGTAAATATTAATGCTTATCTTTATGAGTGGGTATGATACAATGAAGCAAAAAATTAATATAATTTTGAGTCAAACTAGTACTCGAAGCTCCATATATGCTAGTGTTTACCTAGAATGCATGTCGTTAGGACCTTCCTAACATTGTCAGCTAATGTAGACTTGAATTTTTAATTGGTGAACTCCTTGGAGGTGATAGGGGTATCTCTGTTGATATCACCTCCAAGGAGCTCACCAAATTAAAATTCAACAGTTTTCAACATATTTTCCTTCATAAATGTTTTAACACATATAGTTTCACTGCTCATGGTCTTTTGGCAGGGGAGGGTAAAATCATTTTGATTTGGACTGTGCTGTTTGTGATGATAGTATGATAAAGTATTCTATCAATTATTCAGTTTTCTAATACTTTACTTTCCACATTTAATAAGATAGTCAGTCATTATTTTGAAACACCTTTAGAGTTTTCTTTGCCAAGTTTAATTACTGAAGTGATTACAGAACTTTTCCATATTTTTGGGAAATGTCCTACTTTCTGTGCATATTTCGTGTTTCAGCTGTTTTTGAATGTACTTATGTGTTGATCATTAGTGGTCTGAACATCATTCAAGACAAAATTTTGAATCATTAGATTTAAAGTCCTTTAATATTGTTTGTGAATGTTCCACCTGGCTTCTGCAAATTTAAGTTACTTTATTTCTGAGTTTTCCCACAGCAGTATTGTAAACAGCTTTCCATAGATTAGATCCATCACTTAAATGTCAGAATTCCTACTAGGCTGATAGTTTTTTGAATAAACTATTTTTAGTCAGTTTTTCACACTCCGTTACTTACATTTTTATTTCTTGAGGAACTGGTTTTGGGAACTGTTGCTTCCATTTTCCACCCCAAAGATTTGACTATCGTCTGTTGTTGTTATTGTTGTCTGCTGTCTTCTTTCTGGTGGCGGTACTTTGAACTTCTTTATCAAATTATTGACTGGTGGGATTTCATAGTTCATTACTTTCATTACTTGGTCCTTATTTTTCCATATTAAGGGGCTGGGGAAGTGGTTGATCAAGGAGAGCTGGCCATGGCAGTATTTTTAGACATAGAGGGGGCCTTCAACTTCATTTCGTATGGCTCTATCTATAGAGGATTGATTAGACAAAGAGTTAACTTGTGTGTAACTCGATGGATTATGGCATCCCTTGAGGGCCGCCAGGCAATAGGTCACTCAACCAGAGCAGGCTTATGTGTGCTATGCCCAAAGGCTACCCTCAGGAAGGTGTCTTATTTCCCTTCATTTGGTGCTTGGTGGTAAATAAATTACTTGTCAAGCTCAATGAAAGTGGAGTATATGCCCAAGGCTACGCAGATGACAGCTGCGCCGTGGCTCAGTGGTTAGACCACTTGGCTCTCACCAAGGTGGCCCGGGTTTGATCGCAGGCGACCGCAAAGTGAGATTTGTGGTGGACAACACGGCGCTGGGGCGGGTTTTCTCCGGGACCTCCGGTTTCCCCCGCCATCTCATTCCACCGGTGCTCCATCTTCATCTCATGTATCATCAGTGTCATCACCTGCGATGCCGTATGTAGTAAAAGCGGGTGTTAAACACTACACATTTCATATTTACGCAGATGACATCTGTATTGTAGTCAGAAGTAAATTTGCAGATACAGTTTTGTACCTTATGCAAAAGCCTTGGAAGCTGTTGAAAGGTGGTGTCATGAAGTAGAATTGTCAGCTAACGCTGATAAAACTAACCTCATTGTTTTTATAAGAAAGAGGCGGCTTGATGGATTGTTCGAGCTGATCTTTTTTGGGAAGAAGTTGCTTCGATCCGGGTCGGTCAGGTATCTGGGAGTTATACTGGATTCTAGGCTGCTGTGGAGAGAGCACATTGAACATAAGGTGATCAAGGTCTGCAATACTTTGTGAGCCTGTCGTAGGGCCCTTAGTGTGAGGTGGGGACTTAAACAACAGGTGGTTTATTGGCTCTACGTCTCCATCCTTAACCCTCCATCACTTATGCTTTGGTGGTTTGGTGGCCTTGTGTTAAGACACAGGCTACCAAAAACAAACTAAATGAGAACCAATGCTTAGCGTGTTTGTGATTACTGGAGCTTTGCGCACCACTTCACTCAGTGCCCTTTGGATTTGTTTATACAAGGAGAGGCCAGGGTGACTGCTCATTGTCTCTGGAGTTTGGCCTGTTGGTCTTTTAAAAATCTGGTTAAAGGATATAGAGGGATATTGAACAGACTTCAGAAGTTGCAGACTATCCTAGCGATGGGTTGCGACAATATGAAGCTTATTTATAATCTGTACTTTGGATATAGGGTCAGTTTTCCACCTAGAGAGGAATGGACTCATGGCCCACGGGCTCCTGATTGCGTCAAGGACTTCATCTGGTATTAAGATGGCTCCAAGACGGACGAAGGGACCGGGACTGTCATTTACGGGCCTAAGACAAGGCTGTCAAAGTCACTGGGAGGTCATTCTACACTATTCTAGGCCAAAATATATACTATTTTGGCCTATGCTTATCATATCTTAGGGATGTCTTGGTTGCGTAGTCGAATCAGTATCTGTTTGGACAGCCAGGCTGCCCTGAGGGCACTATGTGCTAGCACAACAAGGTCTAGGTTGGTACGAGAGTGCCAAGAGACCTTGAATATTCTCTGTTCTCGCTGACCAGTACAGCTCTGCTGAGTTTCTGGGCACACTGGAATCAGCTAATAGGCTAGCCAGGGAGGGCTCAGCCAATGCGTTCATTGGTCCGGAATCTGTCCTTGGTATTACCCCAAGAAGGGCCAGATGTGAGATCCTTGATTGGGTATCACTCCAACATGGCACTTCATGGCATAATCTTACTACAGCTAGGCAGACTCGGTCTATGATCGAGGGACCTAGCAAGAAGAACAGTAGGATTCTGCTAACCTTTAATCGGGTACAACTTAGGAGGGTTGTTGGCCTGCTGACAGGGTACAACAACCTAAAGAGACACCTGATGTGATGAAACTTAACGCAGACCCCACATGCAGGAAGTTTTATGGGGAGGATGAATCTTCTGTATATTTTGTGTGAATGTGTAGCACTTGCTTCACTTAGACACTCCATCCTGGGCTCAGACAAACTGAGACCAGATGATATAAGGAGTGCTCATCCAAGACTTATCCCGACCTTTTTGGAGGCTATGGGACTTGAATAAGCACTCCAATAAAAGGGGCACAGTGGGCCCAAAATATGGCCTACGTGTGAGGGACTGAAAGGGCCCAACCCATTTACTTTCAGTCATTCATTCAATCCATATCAAGATGTTCTCCCACGTTGTCAGTTAGTTTTGGTTTATCACCCTTTTTAATAATTTTGGATTTGGGTCATGGTCATAATTTTCGTTCCAGAAGTGAAATGTCACTGTTGACTTAATTTCCTATTTCAGTGTGATGTTTCTAAAATGTTCTTTGACTCAGGTTTTTAGACTTCTTTTAGTTTGCCCGTGTAACATTTTTCACAATCCTTACAACTAATTTGGTATATTCTGGATCAATTGATTGGAAAGATTTCAGCTTTTGGTTTTTAATTTAAGAATTTTAATACTGAGTATCTATTGGTAGATGCCAAGATGATATTATGATAAAATCTTAAAACATCTTTCTGAATTTATTAAAATATTTTTGGATGGTATGTGAATCCAGTGAATATGCTGTTGCTTTTTCTTTACTGAATATGGTAGTTTCCTTAATGGTTTTCTATAGCTTAGCTTTTCTAATTTTCTTAAATACCAGACTTTTGTTGTATCCATTTTCTTCTGCTATGTGAAGTGTGGCTTTTTATTCCTTGTAGTATTCTGCTTGATCTAGAAGACTAGTCTGTGTGTAAGACTGTTTATTATTGCATGTTTATTTGTAATCAGGTTATAGCTATAATTTTTTATGTAATTTTTCTGACTGTGTTGGCTTCCTGTAAATTCTAAATTTTATTTTTGTGTCATTCCTGATGATATTTAGGTCCAAGGAGGTCCATCGACTGCCTGATTCAAGCACATTCATAGTAAACTGCCTTGTAACACTGGTGATGGGATCTGATAATCCCAAGTAAATAAATAATTATAAAACTTAAGTTAGGTTAATAAAATACTTTGCAACTTCAAAACAATATGCCACAGACATTCACCTTTGAAAAAAATCTTTTCACATGCTATGCCAAAAACTGTGAGCTATACTTTGGAACAAGTCAGATAAATATCAAACTTGAAAATAAGTTCAGTATCTTCCAAAGATGAGACAAGAATTTTCAAAAGAACTCCTTTATTGAAACTACTCTTTATATGAAATATTTTTTGAAAATATTTATTTTCTCAAAAAGACTAACAATTTTGTTAAAATACTGTATACAAGTATTAAATATATTTATATGAAAAATTGGCAAAATACAGTATCCAGTCAGCTGGCCAACAAGGTACATTTAGCCTGCCTCGGTAGCGTAGATGGTAGCGTGTTTGCCTCACGTTCAAGAGGTCCCGAGTTCGAATCTCGGTCAGGATAAGCTACCTGGATAAGGTTTTTCCAGGGTTTTCCCTTATCCTGAAAGACGAATGTCAGGTAGCTCTAAGCTCCATGGACCCTGGACACATTTGAGCATCATTTCACCCATTTCATTCACCATCCGATATGACTTAACGTTGGAGGTTGTAAAATTAAAAAAAAAAAAGGTACTTTTAAACACATAGAACAACAACCATGCATAATATCTTATGGGCTTACTATCCTGTCACAATGTATTAATGCTATCATAACCTGATAATAAAAAGGTGTTTATTATGAAAGTGTTAGAATATTTAATGCACTTGCAAACAATTTAATCTTATTACCATCTAGGAATATGGTTGGTTGGTTCCCTCTGGCCTCCCAATAACGTTTGACTAGTTGTGCTGTCAGTTCTCCATCTGTTTTTGTCAGGGCACTACACTGGAGCAGATGATCTCATCCATTAATGAGTTCGGGTCCCTACACAGTGTGCAGGTCGGGGATTCAAAAATATTAATCCTGTGTAGATGAGCGGCCAAACAGTCGTGGCCAGTAATCATTCGGAAGATGGCAACAGTACTGCTTCTTGGGTAGTCTGGGATGGGATTTTTACTTCCTTGTAGAATTTTCCATTGCTTGTTGGTACTTTTTTCTTTGCATTCTTCTTTCCAGAATAAGTTGATTCTATTGTTTGTGTAGTTTTGATGTGTGGAATGAGGATTTTTGTTGGCAGCTTTGTTTTATTTGTGTTCTTTATTTTTGCCAAGAAATCTGCTATTTCACTGCCTGTAATTCCACAGTGGGATGGAATCCACTGGAAGTGTATTTCTTTTTTTAGTCCTTGTAGTATTCATAATGAACTGTAAATTTCAAGTATTCTATTGTTGTTAAGGTACACTGAGGATAGGGCTTGAAGTGCTGATTTAGAATCACTGCATGGTTGAAGAGTTGTTTCAGTGAGGTGTTGATTGCTTCTAATTCTCCACCATAGTGGGTTGCTAGTGTGCCCAAACAGATGTAAAAATTGAACATTTTACTATGTATTCCTGCTTCAGCATTACTTTCTTTGTCAAATAGGGAGCCGTCTGTGTATATGTGTAGCCATGAGTCTTGTGGATAATAAGTTTCAATTGTTTCTAGAGCTAGCATTTTAAGTGTTTCTGCACTTACATCCCTTTTTGACTCTATATGTTGCAGAAGGTTTACTCCTATTTATTTTAGGTTGTGATAGAGGGCAGATTGGAAGTGGGAGATGTTCAGTTTTGTTTGTGTCTTCAAGGTTGTATTTTCTCTGTAGGTTATAGGCTTTCTGCATAAATCCTTCTTGTGTTTTTAAGGTCCTTTCTCTGCTTTTGTAGTTCTTCCAGTGAGTATTAAAAGGGAGCCTTTGTAGTTTTTCATTTAGGAGGAGATTCTGTTTTTCCATTTCATATTTAATTGGCAAGTTATTTGCAGCAATTTGCATTGCAGTAATTGGTGTTGATTTGACTGCTCCCATTATTAGTTTGAGTGCTTGGTTCTGTAATGTTTCAAGTTGTGCTAGTTTGCTTTGACTTGCTGTAAGTATCACCTCGCTTCCATAGAGGAGTGCTGGTTTGATGTAACTTTTATAGGTGGTGTTGAGTGTATTGACAGAGGACCCCCATTTGCTGTCAGCTAGTCTTTTGAGTGTTGTTAATCTCTGAGTGGTCTTTTCTATGGTTTCATTAATGTGGGTTTTCCAAGATAATTTAGAATCAAGTGTTATGTGTTATATTCCATTTAGGAATATAGAAAAATATGTTTGCCCTTAATAAAAACTTATGCAGCAAGACCTATAACTGTACAAGAATGTATGGGTTACGGGTGAGGAATAAACCTTAAATTTTCTTGGAATAGCCTGTGAAGTCCTCTTCATCTCTATAGTTTTGTATAAATATAAAACTATAAATGAAATACAAAAACACACCATACATAAAATGAAGATCTCTCTAGAGCACACAGTTTATTTCAACTAACTTATTTTGTGGCATCAACCATTGTCAAGGTTGATATTCTTTATTACTGGCTTGAATTTTGTAATACTTAGTCAATTTTTATTATGCTATCGCTATTGAGTTGCTTCTTGCTATGTCATGAAAAGACTATAGAACTTTAAGCTCAGTATATAGCATCTGCTTTTAATAATTATCAATTCAACTTCTTCTATCCGCTTTGTACCTACAAAAAATGTGAAATGAAACTTAATGTGGATTGGCCACATGGTTATAAAAATCAAACCCACATATTTAAAATGCCAATCTTGATCTGTATTTTTAAATGGAAATTTAAGGATGCTTAACTGGAGCCATAATGGAAGATATTTATTAATAGGATTTGTCTTCAACTATTATTACTCCACAGAGGAAGCATAAAAAACAAAAATCAAATATTTTTATTCCAAGCAATATACTCAGATGGCACAATGGATCCCTAAGCTATATAGGAATGTTAAACATAAACAACTAATGAAACGTGCAGTGTTTAGCGCCTGCTTTTACTACAAGTGGCACTGCAGGCGGTGACACTGATGATACATGAGATGAAGATGGAACACCAATAGAATGAGATGGTGGGAGAAACTGGAGATCCTGGAGAAAACCCACCCAGCTCTGTGTTGTCCACCACAAACCTCATTTTGCGATTGAGATTGAACCCGGGCCACCTTGGTGAGAGTTGAGTAGTTCAACCATGTAGCCATGGTGCGACCCTTAAACATAAGCAAACAAAAGACATAAGCAGTGTAACAAAGACATTCAGAACCTGAAATATTAATTTTTTCCAAGTGAAACAATATACATAATTATACATAATCCTTCATACTATTAAGATAGTTCCAGGCACTGGAGCTGTTCCTGCTTCTGTTACTGGGACAAGAAAACCTGTAAAAAGAAAAATATTCTACTTAGATAAATATTACTCACCTCACTTGTGACTGCAAAGACCCACAACTGCGAAGTGACTCTGGATTTTCTTGGTTAGCGACATGCTTCTAGAGAGAACAGCGTTAAACCTTCCAAAACTAAATTTTACTTTCAGTTTTAAAAAACATTGTATGTGTTGCACTCATATGAATTATCAAGCAGACAGCAGCGCCTCATCCTCTGTTGTTTTGGTCTAGCCTCTGGTTCCTGAGGTTGTAGGTTCTAACCTGGAAGAAAGTGAGCTTTTTTTTTTTGGCTGTAAATCTCATTTGCACAGAATCCTTTGGAAGAGAAGTAGATCTGGTGATCCCAAGTCATAGATTTATGGCATGTCAAAGAAGCTGAAGTCTGATAAAGAGGCTGCTGAGCAAAATTAAGTGATCTGTCATACCCAATATAGAATGGGATGCTGAGAACCACAGAAGTTAAAGAACAGCCATGAATAAAAAACAATTTAAATTTTTATGTTTTAATAAGATCTATATCTTTTGTGTAGTAAGTTGTCTATTTCTTATAGTTTCCAAGTTATTTAATGGTCATCTAGAATGAAAAGTATTTCTGAAGTTTGTTATGTAAATATTTTAATCAAAATTGTAGTCATTCTTAAAAAAATCAAAATCTTCCATGTAAAGAGTAATCTGAGACAGTGATTTTTTTTAAATCTTGTGTGGCATGAAGATATTGAACATTACTAACCAACTATTTAACCAACTATTCATTTTTGAGTTAGGCTTTTCGCACACACACACACACACACACACACACACACACACACACACACACACACACACACACACACACACACACACACACACACACACACACACACACACACACACACACACACACACACACACACACACACACACACACACACACACACACACACACACACACACACACACACACACACACACACACACACACACACACACACACACACACACACACGCACGCACGCACACACACGCACACACACACATGCTTCTTAAAATGCTTTTCTCGGGTTCAGGGAGTCTCAAAATATATATTTCCAGGGAATTTTGAAATCAAATATTTAGATAAATACAATATATACTTTTTCAACTTATTGTATGAATAAGAAAGTAAAAATGCATTTTTTCTGGATACAGAGGACCTCAAAACGTATATTTCCAATGAAATCTCAGTATAAAATCTTATATTGGATTGCAATGCCTTCTCTATGCAAGTACTATGTAGGTAATAGAAAAGGTAAACAAAATGAATAATAATAATAATAATAATAATAATAATAATAATAATAATAATAATAATAATAATAATAATAATAATAATAATAATAATAATAATAATAATAATAATAATAATAATAATAATAATAATAATAATAATAATAATAATAATAATAATAATAATAATAATAATTAATAATAATAATTTGAGTATGCGACGAAACTAATATGAATAGGTATGTTTACGAAACGAGCGGAGTGAGGACCTGGCAGGACCTAAGGAGAAAGGTGCTATGACACGGAAGCTTCCACCAATCCGGAGGATAAGGATTTACAGAGAGCAAACTCCTTGCCATGCACGCCAAGACTCCCATCGATACTTAGAATTATAATCAATGAAACGAGAAATGAAGTGAAATGGAAGAAGGATATTCAAAGGATGTAATTATCTTTCCCCCATCCATCTAGTAACCCTAGGAAACTCCCTGGATAACGAAGGTGGGCCATAGAAATCGAACTCACGTCTTCCCGAATGTGGATCCAGAGCTACTGCTGAGCCATCCCGTTCGGTAATTAATCCAGATACATCATTATTTAATTAGTATCTTTGTCACATGGTAACTAAACTCAGGAAATAAATGGATTCACTTTTTATTACATACTTTTAACATCTTTTGGTAGAAACTTACCTTCTTTATTATATAGAAATATTAATGTATAACATATAAACGCTAATTTGAATTACGTTTCTTGCCGAAACATCGATTATGAGGTTAAAATAAACACATAAGGAAAATGTAAACTTACTACACGTTGTGCCCATAGGGAGGATCAAGACGATAAATTTACAGACGTGCAAAAGTCAAAATAATGTTATCTTCGAGGGAGCTGCATCGGGACGTATTATCCAGTAAACATCTCGGAATATTTCCAGCAGTGTTTGGAAGGGACCAGCAAGATCTTCCGTCCAGTACATTATAAATAGTTACACCGAGTAAAAGAAAATATTTAATGTGCTCATTTCACATTATTGTCTGTACTCACTCTTATACAAAGTACACGTATTATATGTACTTCATTTAAACTTTTATTGCACATTCTTACCTTTTAGATATAAGATCAGTTCTAAACGACTTCAGATTTTTTAAAAGAAGGCTGCTCTGTGATGGCTTTGAAATTACATGCTCTATGCATGACCACGAGGGAAAAAATAGGAATGAAACTTACCACTTGAAAAGGAGTATAAATATTTGAAAATTCAAATTTATAATAAAGAATATCTCCGCAATGCTTAACACAACAAACATTATTTGGCATAAATTGTGGGATCTAACGAACTCTGCACTTTTGGAACGTAATGGGATTTACAAACGTGTTTCAGAATACACAGGACTTAACAGATTTATCGTACTGAATTCAATATATATTTTTTTTATTTGTTGTCCAAATATTTTAAATATGCAGAATTTTAGTAAATATCGTTAAAAATCTTCTGAGAAGATACAAATAATGTAAAGGGTAGTTTGGGGTGGGGGATTTTCTTGAAAACGTTCTTGTTGAATCCTAAACTTCAATACCAAATTTATTGATGTAGTTGTTGCATATGACTTATTTTGGAAATCAATCCATTACAACATATAGGAAACTAAATGGTCACAATTGGTTACAAGTTATAATTACTATGAGTTAGAATTCATAATTTGTTCATTAATTGTCTTGTATCCCAGAAGAGTTTACAAATGTTCCATTGGTTTTGTTGTTCTTTGTCTAAACAGAAACATATTTTGAGTTCAGAACCGCGCCACTGACATGATAGAGCAATCACCTGTTAGAAGCACTCCGATCCTTTGATGTTATGTAGATTTCCTTTTTATTTTCTCTGCGACTTGCCAGTAGTAGGTAGAGGAAGTACTAAATTCCATTCAAATATAAGATTTCAGGGAAATACACGCTAGTGTACAATTTTGTTGTTGTAATTTACATCCTTCAACACTAAGTCATATCGGATGATGAATGGAATGGGTGAAATGATGATCAAATGAGCCCGGGGTCCATAGAGCTTAGAGCTACCTGACATTCGTCTTTTAGGATAAGGGAAAACCCCGGAAAAACCTTATCCAGGTAACTCGCCCTGACCGAAATTCGAACTCAGGACCTCTTGAGCGCGAGGCAGACACGCTACCATCTACGCTACCGAGGCGGGCACTAGTGTACAAAATACACCACATTAACTAAATACGTTATTTCTACTATTCTAATTCTTCCTGCGGCACTTGAGAGCCACCTAACCTACTGTTGGAGTGTGTGGAATGGCCGATAACAGAGACATTGTCGTCGGCACTTATATTTGAAATGCGCTTTGAGTTGTGTAGAGATATCTGTGTAGTGAACCAAATTCACCACGCATGTAGTTATGTAAGTATATCTGATTGTTTTGTATTTTCTTGATTATTTACTGCTTCATAAGTAGTAAAGACTGTCACAGTGTCTAATTTTCAGGGATCGTGTAAAAGTTAGGAATCCCAGTCATTTGACTGATGAAGAAATTAATCTTTAATTTCTTTAATCTTTTCGCCCATGCTATAGCTGCGGAGCCTGAAGATGTGGACATTTTCGAAGAGGATACTTCAGAAGACGAGATAATTGAAACAGATAACCACAATACGGAGTCAGAGTTAGAAGTCGGAACAAGAACTGGATAAAGTCAATCTAAGCGAGGGAAATGAATATTTTGTGGGCAAAAATAAATCATTATGGAGTAAAAGGCCCCTTTGGTGAAACAAGCAGCAAAAGTATTGTAAGGATTTTACCTGGTCCTAAACTCTGTGCGCGAAACATTACTGATGAAAGTAGCGCCTTTGAAAAAATACTCACTGATGAAATTATTGAAAATATTGTTCGGTGTATGAACCTAGAAATTGGAAAAGTGAGGACTAACTTTGGCCGAAACAAGAGATGCACGAGAAACTACAAGGACTGAAATGTTGACATTTATAGAACTGTTGTTTTTTACTGGAGCTAAGAAACAAAATCATATATATTTTCCGGAACTCTGGACAACTGATGGAACTGGATCAGAAATATTTAGAGCATGTAAGGGTTGTAACAGATTCCTGTTCTTACACGCTGTCATTAGATTTGATGATAAGCATATCAGACTGACAAACTTGCTGCGATTAGATTTACCGTTGATCGTTTTGTAGAAAACTGCAAAAACAACTATAGGGTTAATAATTTTCGTTCTTTGGGCCTCTTGTTGTGTGTGTGTGTGTGTGTGTGTGTGTGTGTGTGTGTGTGTGTGTGTGTGTGTGTGTGTGTGTGTGTGTGTGTGTGTGTGTGTGTGTGTGGGTGGGTGGGTGGGTGGGGGTGCGTGCGTGCGTGTGTGTTTAAAAAACAACTCTAAAGATTTTAATTAAAATGCCATAATATTTATGCTACTTTCACAAAAAGTTAAATTTTACCTTGATTTTTCTGAGAACATTCTGCGAAGTCCTCTTTGTTTGGAATGCATTTTATATAATTGTGCATAATGGTAATCTTTAAGACATTCAAAAAATGTTACTTACAAAAGATTTAGACGTTAAAGCATTTCGTTAAAAATGTTTTGCGTTGTTAACCATTTTCGAGATATTTGTTCTTATTCCAATATTTTATACCCTCCCCCCACGTGATTTGTTTTCTACTTGTGGCCAGCAACGAGCAGAATTTTAAGGCCATCACTAGCGGTCCTTCTCTCTCTCTCTCTCTCTCTCTCTCTCTCTCTCTCTCTCTCTCTCTCTCTCTCTCTCTCTCTCTCTCTCTCGTTTACTATCACTTTAACCTGTGGAGTATGTTACAATGACATTTGTAAAAATACATTTCTGTTTAAGTTGATTATCAAATAGAGCAACAAGATCCTTCAAGAACAGTGAAGCAATTTGAATTTCACACCTAGATGTTTCTCATTTTCTTTATTGGTTATTTTTGAAGCCAAGGTTGTGGTGGTATTAACTGGTTTCGTAACTGTTTCCAAATTTTATTCTTGTTCCCAGAATCAGGTAGCATCTTGCGTGAGATCTCTAAAACAATGGTGCTTTGTTATTTTTGTTGTTTGTTCTGATAAGGCCCCCAGACTACTGTCAAGAGATACCCAGATCAATATACGCACACACTAATCACAAAGAACTCTGATAAACTTGGGGGATTTCCAGTACAGAAGGATTTCCTGTATTAATTGACATTTCTTGTAAATCTTATTAAGACTAGGTTTTAGTTTACGTAATGTCAACATTTTACCGAACCTTACGAAAGGACATTGCCTTCTCTACCATGTACATGTTAGAGTACTACATTCCAAAATATTCGCTACTGAGATTTCAGTAGAAGTGCATGTTTCAAGGTCCCAAGAATCATATGAAGCATTTTTAGAAAAAAGGTGAGTGCATGCGTGTTTAAGGTTGTGCGTGTTAAAAGCGAAAAGTCCATTAAATACCAAACTTGGTGTTTCGTTGACCATCTTCCAAAAATACAACACGAAAATTTTGAAAAAAAGAATCCTTCATCCCAGATTACCATTTACATGGAACATTTTCACAAAATATTTAGTCTATTAAAATGGTTCTTCGTTTTTAATTAAAATACGATATGTTTCAGACATTTTTGCGATAAATTAAATGTGCGTCTTGAGTTTTTTTAGGAATGTTCTCAAGCCTTCTTCATTCTGGATCACTTTTTCGCAACTGATAAATCATAAGAAATAGAAAAGAAGAAAATAAAGGCCGATGTAGTACATTCATATGAAATGTCTCTATCATTGTGTTTCATTTTCATTTAGAATCTGCAAACTGTTCTTGCGAAAGCTTAATGTCAGTCGAGATAAACATATATTTTAATTGTACATTTCGTTCTAGTACAAGAACGATAATTCAGAAAATTGAATTTGCAGTCAGATGTTTAAAGGCGGTTAGTTTACGTGCTAGCTTTGAAATGTTTTACTCTTCCCATGCCATTGAAAGAAACAGTGAATAACGACAGCAATTTTGTTGTTGTAATTTACGTCCTCCAACGTTGTCATATCGGCCGATGAATGGAATGGGTGAAATGATGCTCATATGAGCTATGGGTCCATAGAGCTTAGAGTTACTCGACTTTCGTTTTTCAGGATAAGAGAAAACCCCGAAAAAACTTATCCATGTAACTCACCCTGACCGAGATTCAAACTCGGGAGCTCTTGAACGTGAGGCAGACATGCTACCACCACGCTACCGAGGCGAGCAACAGCACTTTTAAAATGCTACAAAGTATTTATTGAAAATTCAAACCAATATTAACGGATATCTCGGAAACGACAGATCACAAAATGCTATTTGAGATAAACTGTGTGATTTTTTTTAATATCTATACTTTTTGTGCAGTAAGTTTTGGTCCATTTCTAATAGTTTACTAGTCTTGCAAGATTATATAACATTTCTTACGAATGAAGAGGACTTCACATGCTATTCCTAGAAGATTCAATATATACATTTTGTCATGTAAATATTTTAAAGATACGGTGTTTTAATCAAAATCGCTAGTCATTTTCGAGAAGAATGACGCAGTTTGGTGTACGTGGATTTTCTGGAAAATCTTCGTGTCCTGTCTTTGGAAGATACTGAACTTAAATATTAATTTGGCATTTATATAATGTTTCGTTTTGTGGGTTTTGTAGTTCGCATACTACACATTCATGGACCCTTTCAATTAAAATGCTCTTTTATTGAGATGTTCTCAAAACATTTATTTCAGGTGAAATCTGGATACTTTTTCGTGAAGACTGTGGAAGTTCCTATACTATATATGTGGTTGATACATAAAATAAAACATAACTTACAGAAGATATTGTCTTGTTTATCCATCTTATGCAGTGAGGAATTATGTCAACCATTCAAACACAACTATTTTTTTGTGGTGGGTTTATATGAAGGAAAACCAAGAATGGTTACCTCTATTTTCGATATGTTTTCACCAAAATTATAGCAAATTAGCATCCATTGAAAACGACACCAAATAAAATTTTAGCTGTAAGCTGCGAGTGTAATAAAACACGGCGCCAGCTATACACTTAAGTAGTTACGATACAAGAGGTTCTGGTTGGGAGTACATTAGAGAACACTTATGTATGTTAAATTATCCTGTTGCTAATTTTTTTAGTGTTTAATAGCTCCATAACAACTCCATTAGTGAAGTTACTCCAAGTAAAGTATCCCCAAACTTCGTAACGGTATGCATTTGTATTTTCTTTCATTACACCAAATGTACTTTTGCTACGTAGATATATAAGCAGTTGAAATGTGCCAAAAGTTGATTTTTTTAACGCTTTTATTTGTCATATTACTTACAATTTAGAGAATGTGATCTCGGGATAGTTTGTTTTCCAATGTTAAATATATTTAAGCATTCAAATACATCGTCAGTAAAATGGTACCGCATTTCTGTTTAAATCAAGATCTTTTGAAACATAGCAAGCATTCATGATTATGAATTTCAATAAGTATAAGGCATTTTTCAAATCAAAACTGTAATTTTTTAATGTAAAAAACTAGTAGCTCACTCAAAATTTTGCTCCACCAAGTTATCATCGCCGCATAATTATTACAGTTGACTGGTTACATTTTCAGAAAAGGTAAATAAGAAATTGTGCTTCTTATTTTTGGATTATGATCTTAAATTCCAGGAAAAATATTGCAAACTTTTAACATTGTAACAATTGTATTTCAAAAGCTGATGCCAAGTGGTTTCATTATATTATCTGAAAACTTTGAACGTTTTAACGACTTGATTTTAACTATGCATTCGCCTACGTCTTTCCTTGAAGAAAAAGTTTTCCTACAGCATTGCCAATACAAATAAAACAATCTGCTAGATCGCTTCAGACTGTTGTAAACTTTCCTGCAAGCTGATGCCTGAAACTTGTTTCCGTTACAACATATTCTGGCAGGATAGTAGTGCCCACAGTGACAAAATGGAACACATTTTAGTCCTTCGTCAATAAATTAACATTTAATGTTAGTATTATGTTACCCATTTAAGTTGAAGACGCGGAACAGAAGGATCATAGTCTGAGAACAATTTCACTAATGACTGGTTTAGGTTTGTAGGTCGTAATTAGGCTCAGAAATTTTATGCTCCAACAATTCCTTTAATATACATGCATTTACGCATTGAAAATTTGTATAGCATGCACGTAAATATGCTGAAATAAAGGTATTACGACAAAATAAAATGTTAAGGCAATTTTATATAAATTTTCTATGAAAAAACATGGAAACCGTATAAGTTGTTTAACCCATCAACATTTATCTTTACTATTAAAATTAAGAATATGTTCTCATTAAAAAGAAACAAAAAGAAGTCGTATGCAGACACACACATGTAATAAATAATTATAGATATTTAGTTCCCATACTCCATTTATTCTCTTTAGCAGTTTACGATAATTTTTCTCAGCTGCCTCTTTAGCCAGAAAAATCTCTCCGTTTTGCAGGAACTTAAGCGGCAATGTAAAAAAGCAGCAATTTAATTTGCTTTTAGTGGCATTCCATAAAAGCAGTTTCTTCAATCTCACACATTAGATAATATCCTAGACTTTTTAAAAGAATAGTACTTCCAGGTACCGTATATAAATTAAAGGCAGAGTTTTAAAGTTTATTAACAACTGATACAATGCAATACTATTGGTTTCCAAAGAAGTAACACCTGCATGTGTAGATAATCGAGCGAGGTGGCGATATTTGGTAAGTCGCGAGTTTTTAACTTGGGTATTTTTCCGTGGTTTCCGCTCAACATTAGGGGAATGCTGGACTGGATTTTCTAATCTACGGAGTCCTTGCTCATTTCACTCCCTTGTCATCTTTCAGGTTTGGTTGTCAGCGTGACAGTTTCGGCGAATGCATGCGCTCTGTACACCTTCTTCCCTGCCTATGCTTCATCGCCCTCTCCCCAGGTGCACCCTGCTAGGTCGTGGTGGACGAGGTGCCCCCTCTGTGTACCTTCAATCACACGTATCACAATGTGCATATAAGAAAGGATATCACTCTTATTGCACCTTTTAGAAATTTATAAATTATCTATGTACATATTGTCTTGTATACAAGTATTATAAATATTTAAATTGTGTCGACGTTATAGAAAATCTATATTATTAAGGCTTGTAATAAATAAACCAATACCACCAATGTTCCAAGTTTCAAGACTGACTCGTTGGCACATATTATTGGGAAATATCGTATTTGGAAATAAAAGTGAGGATAAGATAAAATATGTTTATGAGATTTTCGTGCAAAGCAAACTGATGAAATGTTATTCTTATTAATAAATAATACGTGTTATTTGTATTATAGAACATTTAGCAACTAGTTCACATACTAAATGAGTATACTTTCTGATTACACAAAAATTGCACGTGCATCAAACTACTGTCCCTAGCCGTAACATATGGCACAATTTCCTGCCTTTGAAACTTAAGATTTGTGAAGTTCTTTTTTCATTTAGTTATTTTTACCTCTATAAATGTGAATCAACCAAACTATCATGATTTCCTTTTCTTCCCAACAGATGCCCTTCTTTTCTAACTTAGTCTTCTTCATTCTTTCTTCTTCATTTTCACACATGAGCTGTCTGTCAGCTGTCTGTCATCTACCCAAAAGTTTTTCCCATTCTCTATCGTTCCAGTGGGTATCTTAGCCAGCACTTCGTCTATAATGCTTTAGCCAATTATTTTTTCTCCTCTTCACGATTAGATTTAACACTGTTTTCAATTCACCCAATCTTTTTAATTTTATCTCTTCATTTCAAAAATCTTATTTTTCTTCGTACCGGTCGTTCTGGTTGACTCAGTTGGATTACTGAACCCAAGTTCACTGGTTCAAACCCGACCTAGACCGATGTTTTTCATGTGTGCTTAAAATTGGCATCTCATGTCGGCGTCGTTAAACAAAACATAATTTAAATATATATTCTCCATACCAACATTTCAAAAGTTTCCTATTGTTTTTCCTCACTTTTTAAAAATTTGGGCATTGCTACACTCCATATACATAATTTCACTAATCCCTTTCGTAGTTCTTTCTGCAAGGGTGCAGAGATGCAGTTTCTATTAAAACCTTCTTCTGCCATTGCTAGTGCTGCGAGTTATTCACAGCAGTTCATGTTGATGAATTTGTACGCCGTTCAACATACTATTTCAAAACTATAGGTAAACCGCGAACAAAATGCAGCTGGAGGCGTGATTTACCAAAACTGAAGCTCTCCAGCTTTCCCCCTCTACCGTCAATTTAGGCTGCCTCTCCTCTCCTACATAGCGCAACCTGCACTGCACTGGTCAACGTATGGAGGAGAGGGAGTCATGTAATGCTTGGATGTTGAGGAGGGGAGACGACTGTGCTCGCACATGCGCACACCGAGCGCACTTTGTTCGCAGTCTATCTGTAGCGAGTTTTCACCGCTCTTTTCCTATCAGTTTCATATCACCAACACATCTTAAATGCATTGCAGTTCTTCCTCATACTAACGCTCCTCTCTTGCTCTGCAAAATAATTCTTCCCCAAAAGAAGAATTGTACCTCTTCTTCCTATTCTACGGAACACTGACACAACTTCTGTCCTGGTTCATATTACTAAAGAGTCAATATCTAGTTGCTTCCAATCTTTAACAATTTTCTCCTTATTTTCCATATAAGTATGTCTACCTCTGTAATTTTTTCTTCGCAAATGCCGTACACATCTCTTTGCTTTTTCTAGACAAAGTTCACCAATTGTTCGTAGTTACTTTAAATCCTTCTCCATTCCAAACTCTTTGTCCGTCTTCTAATTTGCGTTCTCTTTAAGAATGAAGGTATGATTCGATATACTTAGTAGAATCTTTGCCGAATATTAATTGCTAAAGTTCTGAAAATCATTCATCTGGAAGTCTTTTACTACAGTTCTGGTTGCAGCTGCTTTGTTGAAGTCGTTAGACATTGTATGATAGGACGAGCTTCCCATTCACATAATAACGAGGAACTCCGGCATCTTCGTCAAATGTAACGCTAACTGGGGTCGTTAAAAGAAGCAACCTGAGATTCGATACATCACAAAGCTCCAGAGACAGAGATAGAAGTAATTTTCCCAATTATTCGCTACGCATCGAGATAACGAAGCAGAAATTGTAGCATATTAGGGTGGCTGTTGGGAGACCAAAGACGACGCGATGAACAGGGGTATAATCTGCCAGTCTTCTAACTTCCCTTCTGGGCCTCGTTTTCTTATGCACGCGATTTCTACAAGTTTCCTTGTTGACTCATCGCCTGACACCAGGATGTCGTGCTAAGGGAATCACCAAGGAGGAAAACAGCGACTGACTTGAATGCTTTATGCCGTCGTATCAAAAGGTTTTGTTTAAAACTGCACCAAGGCAAAAGCTCTTACGTCCAAAATGAGTAATGAATGCATAATTTTAGTTATCTACTCTTATGGTGGCTGCAGTACAATTATTTCAATGCCGAGCTATTTGTGTGATTCGCTGTAACGTATAATAATACAGTTGTACACATTTCTTCCATCTTTCAGTAATTATTATCGCCCATTCTATTGTTGTTTCCATTTTGTAATATCCATATCTACTTATTAATTTACAATTATTCTTTGTGAAGTCCTAACAATTTAGTTCGCGGTATATTAAATCATACCTTCATTTCTTTTCCTAAAGATTCTGTTCAATGCATTACAATTTAAACAATGTTCTTCTCCTGCTTTTACAATTAAATTTTTTATGCGTTACTTTCCACCGTAGTTTCTTCTGCTGTCTTTTTTATAACTTATTTCCCATGTTCTCCCTTCTTTGATCTTCCCCAGCATTTATCTATGGCACACACTTCCTTATATTTTTATAAATTTAAACTTTATGTGATAGATGTGAAGGCCTTTAGAGCCAGAGACGATCCGTTTCCTCCCATTTGCCTAGCCCAGTACAAGAGAGATTGGCAGCAATTATAAGAATTCTGAGTAATCACGTAATTGATTTATTATGTACCATAAGAAAGGTCTAGGTAATATTTTTGCTTGCATTTTTGTTTTCCCTACTACGTACTTACACTAACTGGAAGAAGTACTGCATTCCACACCAAAATTGGAACTCAAATATCACGGAATTCATGCTTTGCGACCATCTGAATAATAAAAGGTAAATTTTATGAAACAATCCGATTAATACCAAACTTAGTAATCAGGTTCCGACATGAAGATTATCAGGAACATCCTCACATTCCAAACTATCTTATATAGAAAAGCTTTTTCGAAGGTTTCAGGTTTCTGAAAAATGCCTCTAGCAATACTGATAAAACATAATATTTTAAGATATTTATTTGATAAATAAAATTTATATTTTTAATTTTCTGGGATAGCCTTGAAGTTCCCTTCATTCGAAGGACTTTTTTTTATAATTTTGTATAACTGTAAACCATAAGAGATAGAAATTAAACACTATGTAGAAATGTGGATCAGTTTGTAATCTTCAATTTATTTCAAATGACTGTTTTGTGGCATTAGTATTTCCGAGACTTACAAGGGTTAGTCTTAAAGTTTTAATTATCACCTCGAAAAATGAAACTTGGTGATAGTATAATGGTCCTCTACGGGTTCACCCTTCATGGCGAAATACTTTCCTCAACGATGGATGACTTTAAGGGAGCTCTTGGTCAGCATTTTGGCTGTTCAGGAAACGTCCCGCTTCATCAATCATCTCGTTGTGATTCTGAAAATGCCTGCCACGCAATGGAGGGAAGAGGGAAGAGGAAGAAGGGTGCCACATCGATGGAATACGGGGCTGAAACAAAATTTGATAACCTAAAGAAGCAAGCAGCATGTTCCTGTGCAGAATGAGCTGGGCTGTTGTGAAGCAGGATTCCCTTGGATAGCAGCTCGCGACGCTTCGTCCTTACAGCCTCCCATAAACTAGGGCGTGCTCCTGTGATGGTAGCCCCTTCTGAGCATAATCAGTTTTTTCCACACCTAAATTCCCGGTTCTTCACAGAGAGATGGTCTGCCACTTTGTTCTTTATCATCCAGACTCGTCTGACCACACTGAAAGCGTCTGCGTCCCTGACCGCTGTGTTATATGATGGTGCTTTGTTGCCGTGCACCTCCACCAATTCAGCATGGATTGTTGGAGCGTTGTTC
Source organism: Mantis religiosa (assembly GCA_030765055.1). Taxonomy (NCBI): domain Eukaryota; kingdom Metazoa; phylum Arthropoda; class Insecta; order Mantodea; family Mantidae; genus Mantis; species Mantis religiosa. The sequence continues at coordinate 228,132,067 of CM060947.1, read as the reverse complement.
CCTTCAAATACAGGAAAGGAATTAACGCACGATACTCCACTTTATCAATGGACTGCGTCGTTTTTTTGTTTTAGGACCTCTAGCGGCGTGCTACAGTAACCACCGAGCGGGGATTTAAATGTGACACAGGACTTCAGACATGTACCTGAAAAATAACAAAGAATTAATTACATAACATTATTTTTTCGAGGTGATAATCAAAACTTTACATCTAACCCTCGTATATTGTTATAAGTTTGAATTGTTCAATAGCTTGTCATTAAGTGCTGTCGCTAATCAGTTGTATTTTGTGATGTAATGGAAAGAATATGCAACTTCTAGGCGACTATCTTTTAAACATCTGACTATCTACAACGAAATGTGTAAAGGGAATATTTCGGTAAAAGTTAATCTGGTTTAAAAATTAAATAGATGGAAACATATATTTTTGTAGTTGTAAAAAGCTATATAAAAATAAAACAACTGGCAGAAAAAGTTTTGCGCATGTAGCAAATTAGGTTTTTGGGAAATGTAAATTTGAATGTGGCCGAATCATTCCGGAGTGCAAAGTGAAACTGAAACTTTTCGGTAGATGTTTAGCAAACTTACTGTGAATACAGGGTCATTCAAAAAGAAATAACAGATTTCAAACAGTTATTTCTTCCAAATTAGAAAAGGTGAATCATAATTCCAACGTTCCTAGACAGACAAAAATTTAAAGTTTGAAGAAGTTAGAAGTTCAAATCAGGGCCACATTGGGCTATAGCTTGTCATGTTGATTGCAGTAAGATAGTAACACAACAGGAAAGTTAGAGTCAATTATTGGAATTCGACGTGCTTTTCGTCGTTATTTTAATAAACATCCGCAACAGCATAAGCAGATTTACCAAAGGCATCGAAAATTCATAGAAAGTGATTGTATCTCCATCGAATTTTTGAAGCTGTAAATTCGATAAATAGAGACCATCTGATTCCTGCGTGGCAAGAAGTAGGCCATTGTTTTGGTATTTGTCGTGTATCACATGGTGCTTAATACATAAAAAGTGAAAATTGAACTTCTCTCTTTCCAGGAACGTTGGAATTGTATTTCTATCTTTTGTAGCTTGAAATAAATAAAAGTTTGAAATCTATTCCTTCTTTTTGAATGACCCTATATATTTTGAAAGTAATGTACAGGTGTATATAAATGAATATCGGGGTTTAAACTCTTTATAATATTTATTACAGTAAACTTACAGTTATAAATGATTTGTCAAATGAAAAAGCAACTCAAGCACAAGTGTGCATGTGCATGCAATGTTTCTGCCGCAATCCGCTAGACAGCGGTAGTAGTAACGATGGCGACTAGTAAAGAGAAAGCGTTTTGTGTTTTGTAGTTTGCAAAGACCGAATCTGTAGTTACTGTGCAACGTGCGTTCCGCATTTAAGTTCGGTTGTGATCCTCCTAGTGATAACATTCGTAGATGGTATCATCTGTTTGAAGATACCGGCTGCCTTTGTAAAGGGAAGAGCACGGGACGACCAACTGTTGAGCGAGTGAGAGAGTCGTTCACTCGTAGCCCAAAGAAATTAGTCCGGAAGGCTAGTAGTGAACTACAAGTTTCTGTGTCGACTGTTTGGAAAGTTGTAAGAAAACGCTTACGCCTACGTCGTTACCGTTTACAGATCTTACAGGCTCTAAAGCCGATAGACTTGCCAACTTCGCAAACGACATGTTGTGTCATGACGATGACAGTTTTATGGATCGTGTTGTCTTCAGTAATGAATGGACCTTTCACCTTAGTGGACATGTTAACACTCATAATGTGCTCATCGGGGGCTCAGAAAATCCTCACGAGATGGTACAAATGCAACGAGATTCCCCTAAAGTGAATGTTTTTTCTGCCGTATCCTGGCGTAAAGTTTTTGGGCCTTTCTTTTTTGGTGAACCTACTGTAACTGACACTTCTTTATCTTGATACACTAGAGCAATGGCTCTTCCCTCAGTTGGAAGAAAATGAGCTAGAGAAATTTATTTTCCAGCAAGATGGTGCGCCACCTCACTGGCATAACGAAATACGTTATTGGTTGAACGTCACTGTACCCGAGCGCTGGATAGGCTGCAGGGGCCCCAATGACAGGGCTTGCTAGGCATGACCACGTTCTCCTGACCTAACGCCATGCGATTTTTACCTTTGGGGCATCAAGGAACCTGTGTACGTGCCCCGCTACCAGCTGACCTCCCTGAATTAAGAAACCAGATTGAAGCAGCTGTTGTTACAATTACTGAATACACACTTATCAACGTTTGGGAAAAACTCGGCTATAGACTTGATGTGTGCCGTGTGACAAAGGGTAGTCACATTGAACATTTATAAGGTTCTTGGTAAGACTGTTTGAGTTGCTTTTTTATCTGATATATCATTTATAACTCTAAGTGAACGCAATAAATATTATAAAGAGTTAAAACCCCGATATTCATTTATGTACACCCTATATATTCCAAGGTATTACAATTTGCCATGTTTATTTTATGCTTACTCACTTATTCAGCAACTTTTATGTTTTGATTTCCCAACGTAAGGAAAGTGTTTCATGGTCTATCACGTGATGTTCATCTCTCTTAGGATGAAGTACCAAGATATCTGTCGTGTTAACATCTGACATAAATCTCTAATTACCTTTGTTTAGATAAGATTACTTTGTCTACACGGGACCTTCTGAAGTGTCAGTGCTGCACTTCCTCTTTGGGAAACAAACTTTTCAGGAAGACATTTTTCCCGCTTTTCTGAACGTTTGGAGTAGTGTCAAAATCGGCATGATGGGCTTCACTGAGATGGACATACGAGAATTATTATTTTCAAAAATCATGTTACGGTAAAAAGGAAAAGGGGGCGGAAAAGATAGCTGAAATGTAAATGCAACGTGCAAACTAACTCATCAAAGACATATACTTAAGCAAATTAAATATGAAATGTCAAACTATAATAGCTCCAGAGTTATATTCTAAGTGAATGTATAACATGATAGTATAACATGATTAATTATCAGGAAATGATCCGGACATTCTGGTCCATGGGATCTAAATTAACAGTTAAGTACGTCCACCAGTAACTGCAATAACACTTTCTTGGTTCACTCACTTGAGTGATTCCGAATCTTTCTCATTAAATCGTGATTCTTTGTCAGTTATGAAATTGACAGCATCAAGACAGTACTCCCCACCTTTCCGCCCCCTTCCATTCTGCTTTCAGTTATGCATGTCTGAATTTGCAACGTACTACTAACAAGGGGCCATCCACAATTAAACTTAAGCATGGACTTAACGCGACAGTTGCTATTTTCACATTCACAAATGGAAATCTGAACAACAGCCAATAAGATAGCGTGAAATAGCTGAACTAATATAGCAGTCTGCGAAGTGACTACTGTTTGTCCAGGACAAGAAGGCAAGCTAGAGGAATGTGTAACGTAATCACTTTTGCTGACCGTACGATGTTTATGCTTGCCTTCCGAATATGACAAGGATGCTAGGTTCGTTTAAAATACGCAAGTGTTGTCACGTAACTCACCCATACATAATATAAAAAGTATATAATACCTATTACTGCAGTTACTGCAGCAAGCATTAGATCTGGCAAAATGGGTGACTCATATGCACTCTCATACACTCATTTCGTAGTAAACGAATCCACTACCAGAGCAGATAAACAGTTCAAACCCCTCTACCCTTCATTCCTCTCTTGCCTTCTTGTACAGAGAGTGCAGAAGACAGAACTTATGTTCACGTGTTAAAGAGCTAAGAGTTTATAGAATGTTACACTCACAAAAATGACCAACCACAATCGCAATTTCTGTTGCTACAATTTTTATACATAGATATCAATGATTGTTAGCTTTATTCTTACACGGAGAATCAAAGAGTCAATACAGGGAATGGAAAATCTGATGTGAAATCACGTAACGAGAATCACTCACTAATTGCCTACTTTCTTAAGTTTGATGTATACATAGACATGAAAGCTTTGGGTTTACAAACTTTTATGTTTAAATTTTTATTTTGTCAGGTGATGTTCTGGAAAAAGGCTGTTGTGTGTGTGTGTGTGGGGGGGGGGGGGGGGGAGGTAGAGAGAGAGAGAGGTTTAATTCAAAAACGAAAACTGGATAAAAACCAAACTTTGTATTTAAGTTCATTTTCGTATTTCTAAATTTAAGATATTGAGAAATTAAATGTCCATATTGAGTTGTTTGGGGATAGCGTACGAAATTCGCTTCTTTCTGAAAGAACTTCGTAAAACTAGTAAATCATAAGAGACAGAAAACAAAAGGAATAAAAAGAAATTTTACTACATAGAAAATGCAGATCTCTTTAAAATACACAGATTATTTCAAATAATTTAATTTTTTGTGGATTCAATTATTTTTAGGTATCCGTTCTAATTAACTTGAATTTTACAATCCTTTTGCCAACTTTTGCATTGGGGCCAACTTGATATCGTTAGATATAAACATTTAACTATCGTTTTGACTTCCTGCTTCAATCTTGTGCATATCTACAAGGAAATAAGTAATGCAGCCATTATAGTGAACGTTTATCTCGATTAACATAAAGTAGATAGAAAATAAACTTTTGTAAGAATAATTTGTAGAAGCTATATAAAAATAACGGATAGTGGGTGGAGAAAGTAATGAAATATTACATCTCAGTTAAAAAAAAAATAATTGCATCCTAAGTTGCAAAATAGCAATTACTTCTTTCTGCTTCTACATGAGTTGTATTCACATAAGTTTTTCTGTCCCTGTATAAACTATTTTTTAAAAACACAAAAAATAAATTTCTTGCTGTAAGAGTTTGTGCATCTCGTACGCATTGCCCGTTAAGCTAAACTCATCCAATATAAATGGAGTTTTGAGAACAGTCTCAGAAAATGAAATACAAGATATGATACAAAATATCTTAAATTTAGTGCGGTAATTAAACTCGTTAGAGAAATTTTACAGAAAAAAATTAACTATGGAAAAATGTTTCATGTAAAGAGTAAACTTTGTGTCGTATGCTTGAAGACGCCGAACTCAAATATCAAATTTATTATTTAACACCTACATAGGAACACTTTCTAAAAATGTGTTTCTAATCAGGTGACCTCAAAACGTGTATTTATACGGAATACGGAAACAAATTTGGGTAAAATGTTAATGCCTTCTCTGTCTAAGGTTGTACGTGGTAGAGAATATAATAAACCCTCAATTTCATTTTTGTTGTTGCAGTTGTTGTAGATATAAGTGCTTAGATATTCGAAAAAATAACAATGAATATATTGGAAAGTGTTAGGGCCTTAATAATTTTATTTCACAGAAATTGTGCACTCTTTAACCTATTTTTGGACAGTAATGTTTTATCCATATATTACGATTTACCAATCATAATCACTATTTGGAATGAAGACAACTTCATGGATATTTGAAAAAAATACTATATATTTATGTTTGTCATAAATATATTTTTACCAAAATAATTAGAGAAATTTGATAGAAAAGTAAAATAGAATGAAAGCATTACAAAGATAATTTGGGGACCGGACATTTCTTTGAAAATTGCAGCTTCAGCTTTTATGGAACATTAGTTTTAGAATTATGATATTCACAGACAAAAATAAACATACATTTCTGGTGCGATATGACACTCAAATCTGTGAGTGAAGTGCACTTCCTCGTACTTAATATAGCTAGGTAGTAGAGAAAGTAAAAGAAAACATTTAAAGGCAAAATTACCATTTTTGGTGGATTTCTGCTGGTAGATCAAATTAATGTTTTTCTGTTCCCACAGACAGACCGCCTTATACAAAACCTTATGATTCGTGCATACAGTCACAAAATACATTGTATTATCATTGATTGTTTCATTTCTATTAGTGTCAGAGCGATAGTCATGTGAACCGACATATTCTGGAACGATCCAGAGAGGTTAACGCGGACGTGAGTGGATGGCGACAGAAGCTTCGAGGGTCATGTGTATAGCTCTTTAGGAGGTCAGCCGTTAAACCTCAAACAAGCACACAACGGCAAGCCGTAGAGGTTTTCGTTTAGCAAACGCTCTTATGCCATGACGAAAAAATGTTACACCATCATTTATTTTAGAATTCCTATACGACATCTTATTTTCATTTATTTATTTCGTAATACTCGAAATAAACATTTGCAGAACTAGTTTTATTTATTTTAGACACATTAAAGGTGCAGGAAGCTGAAGTGACAGTCAAATGTTTACAATCGGTTCTCCACTTACTTCCATACTCGTTCCATGGCATCACAAAAAAAAAAAAAAAAAAAAAAAAAAGTGAATGGTGACAGCACTTCAAAATATGTGCTAGGTGATAGGTATGAAATTATAATTAATAGAAACGAATATCTTGAAAATGCTTAATGTCACAAATAATGTGTATGACATTATTGTAAGTTTTAACGAAAACCATTTTCTTTGTTTCTTTCTTTCCTTCTTTTGTAGTAACCTTTTGTCTTTTAAAATTTACAATTTTATAAAACTATTTATTGTTATCTGAAAAGGTTCCCAGAGCCGTATCTCATGCTAGGAAACAGTACAAAAATATATAAAATGATGGCAAACAGCCCTTAACAATACTTATATTACATTTTCATAGTAGGAATGAATTACCGTACAAAAATAGCATATATGAAACAAACAAAGATACAATAATTCATTATAACTCAAGAAATAATAGTAACAAAGAACATTACAGAAAAAAGGCTACATATTCTACGAGACATTAAATATATATTAATTTTTAATCAGTTCAGCTAATCAAACCAGCTATAAATGTGCGACACTTTATCAGCTACCAAAATATGCCTTCAGTAAATTTTCAGCAACTTTCCTTTTAAAACCTTTTATATTGCTGCAGCCTTTCAGTTCCAAGTTGATAACTACACAAAATTCTTTAGAATGAAAAGGTATACCTACGCTATTCGCAAAATATTTTACATTTTATTAGTTTGACAAATGTAAACACATATCTAGGTAAAAGGTAGTTTGGCATCAAATTATTTTCTTAAAAATCTTTATACCATATCTTCGGAAGACTTAAAGACTAGTTCAGTATTTAGCATAAATTTTGTTTTTAAACAGTCTCTGAATCCGGCCCGCTCAAGGGCGTGTGCTTACGAGCGTTGTTTGACAAGTGTGGTAAAAAAAAAACCAAGAATATATATTTTTTATGTAAACATCTCACCTTATTTCCCGACATAGTCCCCGTTGATGGCTAGGCGGAGATGCGCCCAGTACCGCACGGTGTCAGTATCTCGTAGTTGCCGTTATATAGTAGAAGCTCATGGTGTGTATTTAAACAACTATCTTTGTTATCAACGGAAGGTTTTCCTTCCTCTTTGACCGTTTAATCAGAAGTTATTGTTCAGAGAAGTAGTATAGTGAACTGGAGCTGTGCTGTTAATAACTTGCTGACATTGCTGCTGCCTTGTCCGGCGAAGAACTAATTAAGTATTTGTACTCATATTATTTGGTATTAAGTAGACTACACAAACACAAAATACAGTGTCGGTTTAAAAGAAGCAGGCCGTGCTATGACGTTATATATACGTACGTGTGAGTTGCTCAGTACCGTACGATAGTAATTTTCCCAGTACCGTAAGCGAAGTTATATTTTTATCCCCTGAAATTGCACTGACATTAGATTAATTTTTGCTTATAGGCATTCCTGTCAACATGGAGACCAAAAATAAAGGAAAATGATTAAAGTAACATATGAAATAAGCAATAAAGAATGTGATAGAAGGATCAGTGAGCCTGAGAGTAGCAATATATATTGCTGAAACATTAACATCGACTCTGTATAAGTTGATGTTGCAGGAAAAGGCACAAAAACAGAGGAACAAACCAATAGTAAAGGGACGCAAGACTAACGTTAATAAAACTATAAATAGAGAACCTAGCTCTAACTCTGTGCCAACAGAAACTGGAAATAGTGGAGAGCCTTAGAAGAATAAATAAAATTAAATTTTGGAACATACACCAGTGTCGATTGAAGTGTTCCAACAGAGTGTATTGTAACCGCAGTATCAGACAGCGATTAGGAGGTGGCGAATTAATCGAAATCACGAGAATTAAAAAAGAAGATAAATTAATGAAAATGCTTTGCTAAACTAATATAAAATATCGTTATATTAATATGAAATTAGAATGAAATTAGAGTAATGATTAAAATAGCGGTTTAATTAAGAATAAGATGGGAAGAATATAATTTAAGACAACTAACATGCTAGAATCCATGTAAGGGAGAGAAAATATTTCTGTAAAATCTGAACACAAGTCGGAGAGACGGGAAGAGGTGACCGTTAGCCTCTTTGTTTAAGGAAAGGTTCAATGTCTGAGAACTATAGCCAGGAATGTGTAGGAACAATAAGGTTTTCAAGATGCGGTCAAGCATAAGACCTAAAAGGATTTACTTTGCTGAGGTGATAACGATGTATACCGTTACAAAGAGCCCAGGGTAGGCGTGACCCAACTCACGGTGGGATGTAACGTCAATGAGTTCGATGAGTTTTGCTAACCAATAAAGAAAAATCGAAATAAAATGAGAAACCAATAATAATGTAAGATTTGAGAAATGAGGAGAAGGGTGAGTTATTTTGGTCATGTGATAAGAGTTAGGGTGGGGATCAGAATAAAGTACGAACTGAATCGCAGAGTAGACGAAAAATCACTTCAACAGTCATACTACGAGGGGAAAGATGTGTTAATGCGCGTGAAGAAGAAGTAGTAAAGATTTCTAAGTCCGAAATGTAGGGAAGTCAAGAATAACGCAACCAGCGTAAGAGAAGCAGCAGAAGAAGTTTATAATAGCAAAGTATTCGCCGTATAAAGAAGTAAGAGAATTCTGTTAGGAAGTTTAGTAACAGGTGGTCGCCGCTACAAATCAATCTGAATCAACGAACTTAGTGAGAATTAAATTAAATCATTTTTTGCAACGAACCAGTGTATTATTGAGACAACTGAGCAGCCAACAAACAACAAATCCATTTCCTACAACCATTCACCTGAGGATAAGAGATCCCATAGCTCCAATTAGAACCCAAATCAAAAGTAAACACCAAAGTAGTATAGATTTGGGAGAATCAGCACAGTATAGATAAGATGCTGAACTCTCCTCTGTGTTAATATATGAGTGATGTAGAATGCTCATTGATTTAGAACTCTCCTATATGAAAATCGAGTTGTAAAAGAAGGGGAGTGTTGGCGTAGTGCCGTTCTCCCCTGTGCAGTGAGATGTGTTTGAGGGTGGGGTGATGATGATGATGATGATGATTGTGTGTGTGTGTGTGTGTGTGTGATGTGTGATGGGTGGGTGGGTAACGGGTTTCCGGGGGTGTTTGAATTAAATGTGAATTCTTTTCGATGTGTGTGCTTAAACTCTCATGTATGAATATCGAGTCTAGGGTTCGATATGGGTTTCGGGGAGGGGCGATGTTTGAATTAAATGTGTTGATAGTAATTCTTCGATGTCTGTGCTTAAACTCTCATGTATGAATATCGAGTGTAGGGGTTTGATATCTATTACGTTTAGTGATTCGATGTCTGTGCTTAAACTCTCATGTATGAATATCGAGTGTAGGGTTTGATATCTATTACGTTTAGTGTATGATATATGATGCAGTATCGTTAATCTTTAGATAAAAGAATATCGAGAGAATGATTAGGTATGTGTACTGGGAGAGATTTATGAAAATAAATGTAATAAGACATTCTGGTAAGGGGTGGTCCCTATCCAGAATCTATCCTTGAGCTACGTATCCAAGAGCGATGTAAAGGTTAAGAAAAGGTTAAATTCCATTCCCACATCGAGGTACGAGAAAATATAAATCTGTTCCACATTGAAGTATAAGGGTGATAACGTGTTGTCATTCCTCAAGATTTGTGCATATGTGTATATGTGTGGGCGTATAAATATTCATCTATGAATATCGAGTTCTCGGGAGGATTCATATATATGAACATAGAGTCCTCGGTTCGACACCCATTCATGTACGCGAGGATAAACACTAGTCCTCCTCCAGTACAAGCGACGAGAGGGGGGGAGCGTGATAAAACGGTAATATAGTAAATTCGAATTAACAGGTCTCATCCTGTCCCGCCAGCTCGGGAACGAACGTGTCCTCACTTCACACAAACCCTCCGTACGTTAAGTACAATCGACGATAGGATGGGGAGGGGAGAGACAGGTATGATCACGTTTCATCGCCCATCTGCTCACTCGGGAACGAATGCATTCTCACTTCACATCGCAACGTCAAGATGAGTGGAACAACAACTCCTATCATTGAAAGTGATACCAGATTCTGGGAGAATCTACGCAATTTCGAAGATTTGCAAAAGCATTGGGTTGAGCATCATGATGAAACGTGTGATGGAAAGATGCATCAAGTGATTTGCAAGAATCCTTCCCATCATGATTCGATCACATCTTATGCTCAATGCGGAAAGAATTGTAAAGTGTATCTCGGATAAGTAGAATTATAATTGTGTGTTAACGTGAAAGTGTTGTTACGTATTAGATAACTAATGATAAATATGTTTATTTCAGTAAAGCCCAAAGTGAAGATGTGGCATGCCAGTCCGAACAGGATCAAGGTGAGGATGTGTGCGGTCCGTACAATGATCGTCCGTTTAAGGATATCGGTACATCGAAACCCGAGGAGGAAGTCATAGAAAAGTGAGTATAAAATAATAAGAGTTTTACGTTAACAAGTGTATTAAATATTCACGATGTTGAGACATAGTTCGTATATGTCCGCAGATCCAGTAAGAAAGGAGACAAGAAAAAGAAGAAGACGAACTGCAAACCGAGAATCGTCAAAGCCAAGAAGACGTTCGATCAAGACAGTTTCATCATAATGATGTTCGAACCCTTCACACCCTTCGCAGAAGAAGTAGAGGAGGAAGTTGCGAGTGATGGCAAATAGTGTGTGCATGAACGATAACGACATCTCCATCAGCATTGACTTTCGTGGAACATAGGATTATACAATGAACTCCCATCACTTTACATTAAAGCCACACATGACGATACGTTTGTGTATATTACAAAAGAGGATTGGGAGGTAATAATGTCAAATTTGTGTGTTTTGGATACGTATCTGAAAGATGGTAAGCATCCATGTGCACCGTACAGTGAAAATATAATATATGCATTTAATATAATGTTATACATGAATAAGATGCAAGAAATAACGTTTGTGAATACATGTTTAAATGTGGGCAGTATAAATCTGAATAGTACTGCATTCAATGGACTTAAAAGACTAATTCCATATATTGAAAGAAATTTATATCAGTTGTATGATATTCATAAATCATTATGTTCATATGATGCAAAAAGCAGGAGTGCAAGGAAGAGGATATTGGAGATGTATGTTAAAGCCAATAAAAAGATAATTTGAATTTGTAATGTTTTATTTATTACACCTATATGATAGATTGTAGAACATGAGTTAGTGGTTTATAAGTGAATAATTTATCATGAATAATTAAACAGAATAATGAAGTTTGTGCAGGAAAATTTGATGATGCTTGAACTTCCAATCTGACATTCACTGCCCCCGTCACAGTATCCTCAGGTTGATGAGAGCAATCGATGACGAATAGCGGTGCATATTTCAGAAAGTCGTTCCTTTTCAAAAGAGGGTAATTCTCCTTTCCATAGTAGGATGATTGAAATTTGGAATATTGATCATACAGAGATGCAAATTTCGAATTGGCGAAATCCAAATTCATATCGTGATAGGGGTAAGATTCACTGTTGAGATAAAGTTTCAGATTGGTGATATTACAATTATCAAATAGAGAGGCATCCTTAGCGAGATGATTCAATCTATCCACTTGTGCACCGACTATGACGAAACGTGGTTTTTCAAGTTTAGTCGTGGTTGCAATGTTCCATGTGAACGCTTTAGTTTGAGGTACAGCAGGTTGAGTGTGAAGGTCCAAGGTTCGAAATGCGACGTGTAGAGGTTTATCCGATTTGACGAGTTTAAGTTTATCAACTCGTTCAGAATCTGAAAGTCGAAGTACAGGCATCCTCCATTCGAGTCTAGTTAGTTGTATGGTTGTAGGATCGTTTCCAATGATACAATTATTAGAATCCTTAGATCTAATGAGAATAAGTTCAAACTTGCTATTAAGTATGACCTCCTTGTGATCGTCGGCGAAACCCAGCAATATCGAAAGAGGAACGATAGCATTGAAGATACCATTCGATGTATTCACGATGTCTACCACACCTCCTGGATAGATCCATCCAGCATTTAGTAAACGATTCGATTCCAGTTCATTCAGTGCTGCATAGTTATGCATCGTTGATGAAATGCCCGGATTCCTAGTTCTATCAATAGTCGTTCCATTCATATCCAGACGAATCTCATCGAATAGGAATGCCATAGCATTGTTACTCAATTTCGATGTGGCGACGGTGCCGTCGGGTTTAGTGAGAGTCCCCTCAATGTAGAGATAACTTCTACTAGGAAGCGTGTACAAATCTTCAGCTTGACATGGAATTCTAATTTCATCGTTCACATCGAGAGCTGACGTATTGTACGGTAGGAATACGTGTTCTTCCTCCTTACTGATCTTATCATCAAAGGTCGGAATCCCGGTCACGTCCAACACATCCATCATAGAACCTTGAAGCCTAAGTTAGCGAGAAATTTTCGATTAGACGATGTGATTAGCTTGCGGGTCGATGATCGAGTAGAGGTCAATCTCGAGAGATGTTTTTTAATATAGCATCGTCTCTTAAAACTTATACCCATTACGACGTATGTGCAATCGTACAGTGATGGTTTCGTTCCTGAAATCTAACTTATCGCCGTTCTGGTCTACCACTCTAATGTCGAGATGATCAATGAGATTCGTATCGATGATTGGTAAATATATAGGACTTGATGGTTCCTGCGAGATATGATAACCTGGAGGTACCGATGGGAAAAATTCATACAGAGAATGACCACTTTTACCATTGATGAAAGATCCCGTTGCAAGACTACACTCGATACGTATGATGCTGACCTTGAATATGTTAACCAAATCATTAGACTCGGTCAGCACGTTTGCCGGTACCCTCTGTTTAGAGGTGAAACCGAGAAGAGGAGCAATAGATCTCTCACGACTAAAGTCGATAATATAGGGAGATTGAATTTCTGATTTCATGGTGTTATTATTAGCACGTAGAATAAAGTCGTCACCGATGTCGAGAGCATCCTTGATCAATCTGGCGATATCATCCAATTCATAAGTACCCGGTGGAATTACTATACGTTCGACTTTTCCATCGCGAACGTAATGGAATAGATTATTACTCTCGTCCACATTCGGAATCGAGTAAAAAGTCTCAAAATTCAATAGAGCTATCTGGTAATGTCCGTTAGGATCCAGATGTAATGGTGGATTTAGAAATGTAGAGAAGCTGGTATCACTACCACTCACGGTGATCGTGTAACTCATCGAGGAGAAACTGAAGGCACAAGTGACCGCAAATCACAGAATCGAATTCTTGAAATCTCGTCGTATTATATAGGAGCTTGACACCCGAAAGGTACGTTTCTATCTCTTCCGGAGGTCTCAGATCGCCGAAACTGTCAAAGTAGTAGGCAACGTCACCATCCTTACGTACAGCAACCCAATGTGTACCAGAGTTATTTGATGTATCCAGATTCACTACTATTCTCTCATAGTATCGAGGACGTGGAGGTAGTTTATCGATCATGTAGACACCTCTAAAATGTGGAATGTGTAGACGTCGTGCATACGAATCGATCTCGTTAGCACTCAGGGCTTTTTCCGGGATAAATATAGGCCTCGCCCCGAGTTTTTTGATCGAAGATACAATCCTCTACCCTTACGACGTCTCTTACGGCGAAGACCTTTGCCCTGAGCCAAAGATTCCATGCGCTCGTTGTGACGTGTTAATTCCGCAAGTTGTTTTGCATCCGAACGTTTCTTATTGACAGCCGTAGCAATCTGAGCAGCACCTCCAGCTAGACCACCTGCTGCACCTAGAGCAGCTAAAAGTGGTAGCAAAGGTAAGAAACCACCTCTCTTGTTGCGACGTTTACGCATGCCAGCGCCCGCTGCCAATTTACCCTTCATAAGTGTAGTCACAAGTCGAGCTGCAAGTCGTTCGCCCAAAGAAGCGTCGGCAGACTTTACACGTCTCCAAGCTTTCTCTACCAACACCTTATCGGCTAGACGACGAGATTCTGTATCAGTACTCTCTGCGTAAGCCCGATCGTGATCGAGACACGCTGAATCTAACCCGTTCACCGGTAAGTCACCTCTCTGCAAGCGTTTATGTAGTTTCGTTCTGGGACCGCAGAACCGATAACCCGGTAAATGTGCCTCAAATGGTAATGAATTAATCAAGGAATTAAGAATTCCCGAACCTTTGCGTGCACGTGTAGAGCGCATGTCTCACTATGAAATAAAAAAGGCAAAACGTGTGCTTTATAAGTATACGATTCCTATGACGATTGGCTAAATCCAGTAAAGACATAGGTTGCCCTTATCACGAACGAAATAAAAGACAAAACTTATGCTTTATAAGTATTAGTCGCGATATGGAGATAGTAAAGCAAAAGTGTACGCTACCCATACAGGTGTTAGATTTCGAGGATGACATTCGCAAAGGACGACACGGTACGTTGTTTCCGAGTAACGTTAGAGCGCTCATACTGGGCAGTTCAAATGCTGGAAAAACGAACGTTTTACTCAACCTGCTTATTCACGAGAATGGTCTGAGATTCGAAAACCTCTACATATACTCGAAATCGTTGCAACAACCTAAATATCGATATTTACTCAGGTTACTGAAAACTATACCCGATATAGGTGTATTTACGTTCGATGATGGTGATAAAGTGATTCAAACGTCGGATGCTAGAGAAAATTCGATATTCGTATTTGATGATGTGATAAATGAAAAACAGGGTAAGATAGCTTCATATTACAGTATGGGTAGACATCGTAATGTCGATGCTATATATTTAGCACAATCATATGCTAAAGTACCTAAACATTTAATTAGAGATAATGCAAATATGATTATATTCTTTAGACAGGATAATCTCAATTTAAAACATATATACGAAGATTATGTAAATACCGATATGTCCTATGATGAATTTAAGGATATGTGTAAACATATATGGGAGAGTGATGAACGATCCTTTGTTGTTATAGTACCAGAATATCCACTGAACGAGGGACGCTACCGTCACGGTTTTGATCGCTTTATCAGAATGAATAAATAGAATAATCCATCACTTAAGCAATGAGTATCGACAGGTTCGGATCCCGAAGAATCATACCCTCTAGGGGTGTGTTCAATCGATATATCATAACTAGAGATGGATCGGGAAACTATCGATTCAAGGGAAAGCGATTGTGCAATATTCACGACCCTGAAGAAGGTGACGATGCATCGACTAAACGTTATGTGGATACGCATACGGCTGACGTCGAGAATCGAATGCAGATCTTCAGCGAGCAGACCTCGTATCAGCGTATGGGCGAGTTTGAAGTTATGCTTAGGGATCACATACAAAAATCGCTCGACATCCAATACAACAATTTAATGGAGTACTTAAGTAAATATGCATTTAAACGTGATTCCGAGAATAATGTCATTATAGATGGTATAAGAATGAAAACGCTGTTGGACCCCCTTCACGAACACGACGTTCCTAATAAAAAATATGTAGATGATAGGATTCCAATTCACGACTCTAATGAAACTCTATCATTTCGAATGAAGAGATTGAAGGATTTAGCCGACCCGATAGATGATAGTGATGCAGTCCCCATGAGTTATGTTAATCATTTCTTTATACAGAAACACAATGAATTGCAAACGGGTTTAACTGAGACTATAACAAACATTGCCGATACTATTACACGGAAACAGAATGAATTACAAAGTCAGTTAACTAGAACAATCACCTCCGCTAGCGAGACTATTACTACAGCTGTAGAAAAAGAAGTGAAAGAACTAACCGCACGACAATTGGAACTTGATAATAAACTAATCACTATAAATAATGATATTCATACTATGAAAACACGAATGAGAAATGTTGTAAACACTATGTTACAACAATTGAAAGCACAACTCATAATTTCATTGCAAACACGTCCGTTTCGAGGTCCCTCTTTAAGGTATACGTTAACATCGGGACTCGAATACTATAAAGTTCCTGGAAATGGAAGTGTACTCTCGTGTTCTATTGTATCATCGGTACATCCGCATGCTGTAAATGATACATTGTTTGCAATAAACGGAAGATTAGTTGAAATATATCCTGTAAGAGTTGAAACTGGCGATATTCTATCGTTTACAGCGCCAGCCGGACGTGCTAAAGATGGTCATATATTAAGTATAGAACTGATAGTTTCATATAAATTAGCAGTAGCTGATTAATTATACATTCATTTCGATATGGATGCTGAAGCTATAAGACTTAAGGAATCCATTGCCCGTCACAGTAGGGCAATAAGAGAAAAGTTACGTTCTCTCAAAGGAATGAAATTCGAAACGCAACGAGTCATGTCTGAAGTTCTTCAACCTGTAACCGAACCATTGAAAGTAATAGCGAAAGCACACCAAGACAACAACGACGAAACTACAGATGATGCTAACGGATCTGATCTCGTGTCAAAGTATCTACACAAGGTTCGAACTGCTAGTTCGAGTGACATGGACAATACTTACGGCATACGTTACGAGGATAATGAGTATAAATTGGGTAACAAGACAGTTGTGTTTAAATCTGGTGGTGTTCAGATAGGAACAGAAACGTATGAACCCACAGCAGGCTTATATGAATTATTATTTAAACGTTTACCTCGCAAGACATCGTACACAGATGATGATTTAGACGTGTATTCACAAATCTTACAGAATACTCAAGTTTACAGACACGGCTATTCAAGAGATGGACGTTTAAGAGCAAATCGAGGGTTCAAGTATCGTCATATCATTCGTGACCTTGTTAGTAATCGAACTGGATTTGGTTTACGTTGGAAAGAACATGTACCGCAGAGAAACTTAGATTACGTCTACTGGAACGATCCGAATGAAATAATAAACAGATTAAGATTATTAGTTGCGTCGAGGGATGCAGGTAATTTGAATCACTCACCCGAGATAGAAGAAATTATTACAGAACTTAAAACATCAAAAATTATAGCATGATAAAACGTCGCATTGCAACCGAGTTACATGCACCAGCTAGAAGACGATTTTTACGTCGTAAGATCATAAGCAAAGGAATGAACGATTTAGTACAAATAGATCTTATGGACATGTCTAATTATGCAAGAGACAATAGGAATTATAAGTATATTCTTCTTGCATGCAATTTTTATTCCAAGATGGCTTATGCACGACCATTACGTGATAAAAGTGGTATTAACGTTTCGACTGCTATGGAGGAGATATTGAATGAAATGGAATCGTTTCCGAAGAATGTTCAATCTGATAATGGAAGGGAGTTTTACAATAAACATTTCCGCGAACTAATGAATCGTAATAATATTAATCATTACAGTACATTCACTCACGTTAAGGCTGCTGCAGTGGAACGATTAATAAGAACGATCAAACTGAATTTGCATAAGGAATTTATTGTTCAAGGCTCATATCAATGGATAAACATACTACCTAGAATTATTCATACATACAATAATACTTACCATCGAACGATTCGTATGAAGCCTGTAGAAGTTCGTGATAATTCTCTCCTCCTCAGTGTATACAAATATGATAGAAGTCTGCGTGAGAAGCGAAGATCTAGACTGCATCGTGTTGGTGACTACGTGAGGATTTCTAAGCATAAAGGTGTTATGGAGAAAGGTTATCTACCAAATTGGAGTGTTGAAGTCTTTAGGATACGTACAGTGCAAAGGACATCCATTGACCTATCTCATCGAGGATCTGGAGGGTAAACTGATTGAAGGAGCATTCTACGGTTATGAATTACAGAAAACTCAATATCCAGACACGTATTTAGTTGAAAGGGTTATCAGACGACGTGGTGATAGGATTCTGGTGAAATGGTTAGGATTTCCTACCCGTGAATGGATTAATGAGGTGGACATTGTATAAATAAAAAACACACAACTCAATAAAGAAATATAATTTTAATGATATATTGTGTTTTATTATTTGTTCACATTGATTCCTGATATCTTCTGTAACATAACGTTCGTGCTAGTTCACATTGATTATATATAAATTCACATCTCCTTAACTTAAACATGATAATAACATTTTTATACTTTTTTAAAAAATCATACATGATTATAGTTGAATTAACATTTAATTGTAGAGATTTTAACATAACGTACATGCTAGTTCACATTGAGTATATATAAATTCACCTACCCTTAACGTAAACATGATAATAACAATTTGATGTAATTAGTAATATACGTTAAACAAACATCATACATGATTATAGCTGAAATAAGAGCCTTTGTACATGCTAGTTCACATTGATTATATATAAATCCCCCCCCCCTCACCCCTTAACGGAGACATGATAATAACATTTTGATATAATTAGAAAATATATTTTAATAAAAAATCATACATGATTATAGTTGAATTAACATTTCATTGTAGAGATCAATAAGGTTACATTGATTTCTGCTATCTAACATTTCAAAACGACATGAATAGGAAAAAATATTCCTTCCCCCCCTAACGTAAACATAAAAAAAGCAACACGTTATCTTTCAAATGAAGTAAATATGTTATTATCATGTAATTAGTAACACACTTTACAATTATACTTGAAACTCAATTATTTCGTTTTTTTTGAAATACAGTAATATGTTATTATCATGTGCCTAGTAATACCTTTTAACTCAGTTGTAACACACTTTACAATTATACTTGAAACTCAATTATTATTTTTTTTTTGAAATACAGTAATATGTTATTATCATGTGCCTAGTAATACCTTTTAACTCAGTTGTAACACACTTTACAATTATACTTGAAACTCAATTATTTTGTTTTTTTGAAATACAGTAATATGTTATTATCGTGACCTAGTAATACCTTTTAACTCAGTTGAATCTATGCTTTATTGAGAAAAGAAAAAAAAAATTACACTTGACAATTTTCTATAGCATAATGTCCCCATGCTAATGTTGAAAATGAATTATCGGGAATGTATCGTTTTGTATCGATACCACTTAAAGCAACCTTATTAGATTCAATGGTATGAACATCATGTTTATAACTTCTGAAACATGTCTGCATGCTTCGATGTATCGTGTCAGGATGTGTAATACATGAGAGATATTGTTCAAAGGTTATGAATCTCATCGAATCTTTTGTTACACCTTTTGATTTTTTAATCACTTCAGTATCATATCGATAACAATATAATTTTGATTTCAACCCCACATATTCAGTCATCACTCTACCGGCTAGCTCATCCTTGAATAATCCTGAAATTTTCTTATTTGCTAACGGAATACCATACACATTATCCATTGGATAATTCGATGTATCGAATAAATGTATATTGGTTTTAATAAATTCATATATATCGCAGCTAGATTCAAAGAGAAAAGCATCCGTGTCCGTATAGATTAAAGTTACATCTTTCAATTTTTTCTTCAGAATTTCATAATAAAAATCATACATTTTATGTTTGGATAGATCCAGGATTGCTTGTCCTATGTCTATTGGCTTATTCATCAATATTTCATCTCTGACCAATTCTATACCTATTAAATTTTCATCAAAAATCACGTACCTTATACACGTCTGTCGAGCTAACAATTTACGCGCTCGTTTCCAGCTGGTAGCTAAATGAAATGAATTATAACGTTTTACATTCTCTATAAATTTTCCATAAACACAATTATTCATTAACTTCCATAGATTTTGGCCAAATTTCGTCTTATCTTCAATACGTTTACGAGCGTTGAGTTCAATGTAAGGATTTATCCAGTTAGATTGTTTATAACCTATTACTCTATGTATACGTAATGGAATCAAACCAAGTTTAACACATTGTTGAAAATTGAGATAATGTAATACGTATTTATTTTTATCATTCAATGTTGTTAGCAATTTTGTATACTTATCACCTGGCGCGATTTCATTCAAAGGGCATAATGGCAAATCATTTTGTATATCATGAAGTTCCTGTGGATATTTAAAGTCTACTTCCAACACATATCCCACGTCAGAATCACTTGTAATAGACATAAAATCTATTGATTTAATTTCAGCATCAGTTAGCCACCTTATATCAGTGTATGGTAAGCTATTATTTTCCATTGTATATCCATATAAAGAATTGCAGTCGACGTACATTAAATAATTAGTTGGTTGAGTGTTATCATAGCTAGTCATGTATCTGTTATTCGCCTTTGCATACCGTTTGGACACAGTGCAAATTCCACCTCGTATTCCTTTTTCGAAGAAATCTAACATAGTCTTATCTGTTAATAATGAAATCTGTACACCAGTCGTTCTTAACATTGCATCATAGGCTAATCCGGGAAGTGTGTAATACTGACACGGGTCGAGTCCGTAGAAACCGATACTTAATTCACGGAAGCGTTCAAACACATCCGTTAGTATTAACGTATCACACTTAAGATATATATTTAAATATTCAGCCAGATTTTTAACATTGAATTCATTCCATACCGTTCTAGCATGACTATAATCCTCATCGCTTACATGATCGAACTGATGTTTGGATGGTAGACTATTCTCGTGTAATTTTTCTATAGAATCCACATACGTGTACGGGAAGACACCTTTGCGTTTCATCAGTTGTCTATGCAAAGGATTCGTATACGTATTATTGGTATAATGAAAATCATCTGATTCTAACATATCCGAAAGGTTACTAAGTTTTGAATCCAAAAAACGATAGCTATCCAGAAATCTTAGATATATACTCATTCCATTCGAATTTGTATATCTTTTGCTAAAGGATAAGTAATTTTCAGAAGTTTGTGCAATACAGTTGATAGGTTCCGTATCGTAACCTAGTTTCTTTACTATGAAATGAGCATCGTATTTTGACAAGCAATGAAAGAATATTGGTATGAATCCTGGCATTTTCCTATTTAAATTGCAGTGCTTATGGGCTGGGCCAACGTAACTTCCAGTCAAATGACAATGATCACGAACCTTTATACACGAGTTAAGAAATTCACGTTTGCATATGTGACATCGTGTTGCATTTTGATATTCTAGCTCATCCACATCTCTCATACTTATTTCAATTTTATTAGCATATATATTAATGACCTGATTTGCAATTAACGTTAATTCTTTAAGAAAATTTTCAATTGCATATGGACCTTCAAATGATTTGAAACGTGTTAAATTTTTATCATAACTACAGACCAAATGTAATGCAATTGCATACGCTTCATGTTTATGAGTGGTACGTGTCCAACTTTTACTCGATACATCTTGACACGAATCTACCTTACGTAAGATACATTCTATGTCTGCATAAACCACGAATGGAACTTTTAGACATTTCGAATATGCGTTAAATTCAACGAGATCAGTTTTACCAGCCTCGGGCATTCTGATAATTTGATTCATCATACACAGCTTTTTATGACTATTTAAACGTGATTCTGATGTGAAATACAAGTTACAAATGTTACATAACCATTTTCGTCCATTATGTTTAGTTAGCTGCTTTCCTAGCAAACGTGATAAATCTGTTATCAGACAATAATGTCTTTTATACATTAAAAGATTAACATGATGTGATTTTATCTCTCTTGGTTGATATAAGAGAATAATCGATTTATTTTCAACACCGTATATCGTTATTGAAATATTTGAATTTTGATTCTCGAATTTTTCTACATCTTTCAATGATACGGGGAATGTTATATTCTCAAAGTTAAATTCTTTAAGAAACTCATATCTTTTATAGGACGTGAGTCGATTCTTGTTACGTTCTACTGGGTATTTGGATGCTAACAGACAGTATGCAAAGCAATATTTATCAGTATTACGAATGTTAATAACAGCTCTCTTCGGTTTTATAAAGTCGGGTAATTCAGTATACATCCCTGCATTCAATGAATCGTATTGTGTCACATATTGTTAATTTCTCAATACTGTATAAAGCTTTTGAACTGGTACGCGATTCAAAATTATCCATATGATCTAGTATAGGTTGTACAATCTTCTCTTCATACCATATAGATTTATCTGTAGATTGCAATATCACCTCAAGTTTACTGTTAAAGTTAAATGTATGAATATTATCGCTCTCTTGTGATATTATGACATATTGACAGGATAAACAGGATCCCATCTTAAGACCTGATTTATACATGTTTAAGCCCTTATCAATTTCATTCAAAATTAAAGGTTTGCATTCTGCTAAGAATATGACGGGGTCAAGTATATTAACACAGTTGTGAATTTCATAGGTAACTAATCTATTTTTGAATGCTGACTCACTGTGAATACACTGTAGGCGTTCAGCCTGGGTCACGTTCAGACGGGTTTCATCTTGCTGAATCGAGGGTTGTCCAGTGGCACTATCGGAGCATCTTGTCGCCGTTTCTGAAAAAGTAATTACAACATTCGATTAACTTTACATACGGGAACATTGATTTACATGTATGTAAGGTGGTGACAGAAATAACATACATGTTAATAACTTTTACATGTATGAATCTCAATTTTACGTAAACTCTATACTTTACATAGAACGTAACATGCATGTAACTTTTACATATGAAAATATTTACATAATGATTATGTATTTTACACAGAGATTTCAATTATTGCTATCATCACGTAACTACAATATTCAGATAGTATGTAACTGTTTTACGTAATGCTCTTTCCCTTACATAAATGATAAAACACACAATGTAAACCATATACATGTAAAATACCGTAACTGAACTACGATATTCACATGTACGTTTTTTACACATATAAATTAACGTTCTTTTTTCACCTACAACGTTACTTTTACGTGTAACAAACAAAACATAACTAACATGCATGTGAAATAACGTAACTGAACTACGATATTCACATGTACGTAATTATTACATATGAAAATTAACCCTACAACGTTCACTCACTCTCAATTACTAATACTACATGACGTGCGATAATTAACACTTTAAGTTTTAATACAACATGTACGATTTCACATTTACATGCAAGTAACTACATTATCACTTTTTTATGAAATTTTATTCAATAATTATGCTCACCTTTTGACGACATTACGGGCTGCTTAAAAAAGACAATTTATGTCGTTTGAAACCACTTTCTAGAGTTTCCTCGCCATGGTATTGGAGTATGCAGTCACCACGGTTTAGTAGATCTTTCTGCGCTGCGGTCATGTGTTTGAATCTCTCCGGGAGGAAGACTTGGAATTCTGATGTTTCGACGACAACCCGTTCACCATATCTGGTCTTCACGGTTTTGACGGGTCGAATGATGTGTTGAACGGACTGATCTAATTCACGTAGTTTCTTTGTGGGAAGATGTGTTCCACCTTCAGCTAGTTGATTTAGCTGGAGCATCTCATGATCTGAAACAAACATATAAGCACAAACGAATCAGTATTACTTCAACACTCTTCGTAAACAGAGATAAAAAATGAAATACAATATACAACTTTTCTATCTTACCTGTAGGATCCATATTTCCAGAGAATCGACTGCCTCCTCACTCATCCGTACCGGGGTATTTATTGAGAGAGGCTCCGCCTCCTCCTTCCGGGAGAGCTGTTACTGTCTACATATTACACTATGACTTTAAAGTTGTTGTGACTACGTTATGAGTTAAAACATATTACTAGTAACTTTATTATCATAGTTTAAACTTTATATAGATCCAGCATTTTTTACACCCCCTCCACCGTATCTCTCCTTCCCAAACACCATGTTGCGTGCGCACACTAACTGTGATTCGTTCCCTACATCTTGGAGGGGGGGATATAGTTACACATTTCTTTACACACACATACTTGTACAAAATATATTTTTCTTATCATTTGATTTTTTTTTTACATTTGGTATACTAACACATTTATAGTATTGTTTCATCATTCATACAAATATATAGATTCATTCGTTTAATTTTAAAATATATTCTTTTTTTCCCTAACGTTATTTGACAAAATTAGACTTTGCTACAGCAATAGGAATGTTTTGACCATCCCTGTCACCAGTCTGGAGAGATTAACTCTTTTTTTCTCTGACCCACATACCAAGAGGGATGTAGTTCAGTGGAGTATTCGTAATACTGAGGGGAGATCTAGACAATTTTTTTTATATGGAGGGTGATATCTTGCCATGGATAGTTAGGATATCTACACTATAGATCCCTACTTGTGTATATATTATCATATTGATTGATCAGTTTTGTATTACTCATATATACTTAAAGATGAGATACTTTTCTCTCGTTATCTTAATCATTTTTAAATAGATGGTTAGTGCTTTTATTTTATTTTCGATGTTATGTTCCACTTTTATCATGCTTAGAGGGAATATTCTTTTTAGGTTATCGTGCTTAGAGGATGCGTTCCTTTATCATGAAAACCCTTTCAAACAGATTTACATTTGCATTCTTATACTTTTCTCTCAATATTTTTTTTATCATTCTTAAAGAGATGGGTAGTGCTTTTATTTTTATTTGCATTTGCTATGTACCACTTTTATCATGCTTAGAGGGAACATTTCTTTGTCATGAGACCCTCTCACATAGATTTACATTTCCATTCTTATACTTCAATGTGGAACAGATTTATATTTTCTCATACCTCGATGTGGGAATGGAATTTAACCTTTTCTTAACCTTTACATCGCTCTTGGATACGTAGCTCAAGGTTAGATTCTGGATAGGGAATACCCCTTACCAGAATGTCTTATTACATTTATTTTCATAAATCTCTCCCAGTACACATACCTAATCATTCTCTCGATATTCTTTTATCTAAAGATTAACGATACTGCATCATATATCATACACTAAACGTAATAGATATCAAACCCTACACTCGATATTCATACATGAGAGTTTAAGCACAGACATCGAAGAATTACTATCAACACATTTAATTCAAACATCACCCCTCCCCGAACCCCATATCGAACCCTAGACTCGATATTCATACATGAGAGTTTAAGCACACACATCGAAAAGAATTCACATTTAATTCAAACACCCCCGGAACCCCGTTACCCACCCACCCATCACACATCACACACACACACACACACACACACACACACACACACACACACAGTCATCATCATCATCACCCCACCCTCAAACACATCTCACTGCACAGGGGAGAACGGCACTACGCCAACACTCCCCTTCTTTTACAACTCGATTTTCATATAGGAGAGTTCTAAATCAATGAGCATTCTACATCACTCATATATTAACACAGAGGAGAGTTCAGCATCTTATCTACACTGTGCTGATTCTCCCAAATCTATACTACTCACCAACCAATTGAAATCTGACATGCGGGTATGCCGCAGTATCATTTGCTTAGAAATCACAGACGAGGCTTGGGTTCAGTGTGTATCGTGCTAGGTTTGGACACATATTGAATGTACAGGGCAAAGGAGCATTGATTTTTATAGATGTGATCACTATGTTTAAAAAATGTTTCATTATTTCTAAGAAATTTTTAGTTTGTTGTGATAATCTCTAGAGAACGTTTTGAAAAATATATTATCATGTTACCGTGCTCTGTTTTTATCTCAAAAATACAATAATTATAATAAGAATAATTATCTTGTTATTTATTACGCAGTTCTGCTTCCTTTATTTAGAAATATGTATTTATTTACGTCTGTCCGGTACTGGGAAACACTTCTTGAGATGCGCAGTTATCACTAATATTTACTTTAGTTTTTAACAGTTAACATGACTCGCGTTCATGAATGTCCATTGCTGTTCTGTATGTTATTAGCTTCATGGTAATAGTAACACGCTACTTGTTCTCCATTGCAATTTCTTTCAATTTTGAAAAAAAATCTTAGGTGTGCTGTACTGGGCGCATCTCTCCTATACACTTGGTTCATCAATATTCCAGCTTTTTCATCCCGTCAGAAAAATAGCTTGCGTCAAGATCTGCAAAATACTCGTTGACGGTGACTATCACGTCTTCATTTGATGAAAATTTCTCACCACCAAGCCAAATTTTAAAGCTTCGGATCAGGAAGAAGTCACTTGGGGCTAAATCTGGTTAATAAGGAGGGTGAGGTACCAATTCAAAGCCTAACTCATGCATTTTCACCATTGCTATTGCTGATGTGTGCGATGGTGCACTGTCCTGGTGAATTAGCACTTCATTTTGCGTTTTTCTCGGTCTCTTTTCAGTCAACTCATGTTGCAACGATCCAACAATGAAGCATAATAGGCTCCTGTTATGGTTCTGTTTTTTTTTCAAGTAGTCTATGAGGATTATTCTTTGAGAGTACCAAAAAGCAGTGGCCACCACATTACCAGCTGACAAAATGGTTCTTGCCTTCTTTGGTGCACTTTCATCAACCTTTGTCCATTATTTTTACTGCTGTTTTGACTCGGTGTGTATGATGCATCCAAGTTTCATCGGTCACATATCGACGCAAAAGTTCTTGCGAATTGTGATTAAACATCGCCAGACACTCGGTAGAAGTGTTCTTCCGGATGCGCTTTTGGTCGACTGTGAGCAATCGCGGCACCCATCTTGCACACAGCTTTTTCATTACCCGTTTTTCAAGTAGGATATTGTACACTCGCTCAGTTAAGATGGCTACACCCTCAGCAATCTCACAAATTTTGATTCGGCAGTCTTGCATAACTAGATTGTGGATTATTTTAACGGTGCCCTGTGTCGTGACCTCAGTTGGGCGACCAGAGCGCGATTCACCTTCGGTGCTGCTACGACCACGTTAAAATTCAGTGACTTATGCGGCAGTCCAGCCCTTCAAATGAAAATGTTTCATAGTTAAGTTAACCACTGGCGCGACAGCCCTTAGAGGGCCAAGGCCTACCAACCCGACTGCGGGCCTCACGCCCACTTACGCACGGCAGAGGTAGGTGATCATCCAACCGATACGGGGAGGAGATGTGGTCAGCGTCTCTGCATCCCCCAGCCGGAATGTTGGTTTCCGTGTCCAGGACTGCTTACCTAGCGTAAGCTCCTCACTTTCCTTACGAGTGAGTGAGTGTGTGGTGTTTTAGGGCCCGTCGACAACAAGGTCATTTGGGCCCGAAGTCAACACTAAAAACTAAAAGCTATACAAATTAAGCTAAAATATAAAATAAAATTAAAAACACTCAACTATTAAAAGTACATAAAAACCCATCCCAAGACAACTTAAAATCTATAAAATTAACAAATATAAAATGCAAGTTAGACTTGTTTATTAAAACCGATTTGGGCAACAAACCGCAGTGCCTTAACCACGGCCACTGGGTCGTCCCCTAAAACACCCAGCAAGTTAGTCCCCAAGCCTACTGACTGGCGAACGCGGGCGTACTGCGGGCACTCGAGTAATACGTGCCGCACAGTTTTCCTCACGATGCTGAGTGGGCACCGGTCCTATACCCGGGACCTAAAATCCCCACCACATGGGTGGGATCGAACCCGGGCCGCTTTCCGTGGCCAGGAACCAAGACATGCTGCCTTAGCCCGCTACGCCACGGTGCAGAACGAAAATATCTAATATCAGGACGAAACTCTGTTGTTTTTTTTTCTTTCCATTTTCAATCGCAGCTATTACACTGACCAGTTCAGATGGCTGTCAACAATGACTGTATATGAAAGCACATTCAACTTTTTTGTACAATATTTTGAATAATCAAGCTTACCACTCACAAAGTTACAGAAAAAAAAAAATCCATCCTTTGATGGAAATGTATCAAACGACCCTCGTATGTGAATAACTTAAATAAAAATATTAAACAAAACAGGATCTAATGATTGTTTTAGATTATAAGTCGTGTGAGATAGGTATCTTAATGAAATAACATTAATATCAGTAAGCCTCTGTGGTGTAGGGGTAGTGTGCTTGTCTTAAATTCAAGAGATCTTGAGTTTACGGCGAGTTACCGCAGGATAAGGGTTTTCCCCAGCTTTCCTTATCCTGAAAATACGAATGTTGGGTAACTATCTGTATGAACTCTGCATTGATTTGAACATCGTTTCAACCAATGGATGGATTGTGAGATATTTTTCATAATGATTGACTTTTGAATAGTTTTATTTACTAGAAAACATAATATACAGACAAATATCCATTGCGGTAAATATGTAGAGCCCACTGATGCACACACTAAGGCCATCTGACATGCTGACGTAAGTTAACCAACAGACCTACAGTAACCTTCGCGGTTTGACAAAGAAGTTAAAGTGACGTTGGGCAATAAAACGTTGCCAGTTTTGTGTAACTGTTACTGATGCATAATAATCCATGGACGAATGTGAATTTGTATTTATTTTAAAACAAGCTCTCACTTCAGCCCCTTGTATTGGTCTTGTATTTACAAGGAAATGTGTACTGACAGCATTTTTGTGCTATCTTAAATAGCAAGAGGTTGGTGTAAAACAAGCTTTCATAAGAATAATGTGTAAAAGTTATATGAATGCATTGAGGATGGGTAGAAAAAGCTCATGTGAACTGAATGCATATTGTGACGAGTTTTTTATCAGGTGTAATTATATAATTACATGCTAAAACAACAATTTAGACAAAAACATTTACTACAATAATAATATACTACAATTGGCGGCCATAGCGGCCAATTACCTACCTCAAGAGGCTGCTGACAAATCATCCGTCCAGGCCGAAGGCTGCTACAAAAGAGAGAGAGAAACCGGCTTACACAAACTTATTATCCAACGGGTAATGCAGTGGGGGAGTGACGTTACACGTTCTTCTGCAGTCAAATGAACTACTATTTGTGTTAATTAAAACAGTCACTTGTGACAATATGATACTCTTTTTTATAAGTTTCCTCAGTATTTATCACATCTTGATTAAATGCAATCATGAAAAGTAAGAGGTGTGATAGATGTACATTCTATTTGTTGATCCATTTTTTTATTTTGTTGTATTTTAATCATAATTGTTAAAAATATTAAAAAAAGAGTATCTCGAAGTAAAAGTTTGCATGGAATGACGAAAATGTCACTGTCCTACGAGGTGCGTTCAAGTTATAACACCAGATAGGAACTTCTGTTTTTTTGAAATACACGTGGACTCTTTGTGAATGTGTGAGAAATAGCAACACTGTACAGTGCACAGAACTCTAGGTTCAGCGACGAGATACTTAATTATTGAATCTGTACATGAAGCAACAGAAAAGCATTAAGAACACAAACAGTTGAAGGTGGGAATTGGAAAGAACGGTATCGAAGATAGGTATGGGAGATTTATGGAGAGCATAGGAGTCATATCATAGCGGTTTTTGGAAGGAAGTGAGAAACAGAGTACAAGACATAGATAGGAGGGAGATATGGGAAAGTATAGAAGAAAAGAAATCTTTGAAATTTTGTAAGCAATTCAAGACAGAATGGGGTAGGGAAAAGTATATTGTCACCCGAACATACAAGGCCAGCTGGCAGGAAGAGCTGCCAGAAAGAGAGGGGACTTATGACATCGAGGCCACGCCTACTTGTGTGACCAAATGGCTCTTGCCGTGAGTGTAAGGGAGATGAATGATGCTAGGCCATACGCTAATGCATAGCGCTAATGGTCTGCGAGTAGAGACGGGGTGTGGAGGGAAATAAGGAGAAACTACTGGATCCCCTCTTCCTACTGCCTTGGAGAACTGTGACGTTTCGTTAATAGGCGGAAACTTCCAGATACAGCGATCTGCCTATATAAGGGCTGCAGTGGACGAGTCAGTCAGTTCTTGGCGAGCAGCCGTGAAGAGCGCAGTGCTAGATTGCGTACGTGTATAAGAGGAGTTCTTAGTCAGCACTAGAGAGGGTTGTACGGCAAGGTGCCGAATAGCGAGTGTTATGTAATTGTGAGTGCTGCGTAATTGTGTGTGTTACGTGATCCTCCTGTGATTTTTAAGAGTACCAACTGTAATTCGGTGCAAATAAATAACTATTTGTATTTCTGCAACTTGGACCTTTAATTCTACGAACCCATAAAGTCACAATATAGATCAATGTGACAAGACTGGAAGAGAAGGCATAGCATGGATGAGAGTAGGAATAATATATCTAAAATGGTTGAGAAGTAATGAGGTAGGGATGTGTGAATTTTGTGGAGATGAAGAGAGCATTGTTCATTACCTGATAGAATGTAAGGAGCTAACAAATTACAGGAGAAAATATGGAATAAGAAGTGGGACAGCATTAGCAAAGACGTAGTGGCATTACGCGTGCTTTTATAGGAGAACTCTTATATAGGTTAAGAGAAAAGTGGATTAGGGTGAAGGAAGCGAAGGTCAGGAAGAAATGACACCAAACTGTTCAGGAAAACCATAGGCTTATGACCAGGGGACCCGAGTCAGCGAGTACATCTTAGGTCATCAATTTCTGTATTTGGACAGGATGTATAATAGTGATTGTTAAATATCAAAGTCATTGTAGTGAAAATGTAATGGAAACTGTACAAATAAATATCAATATCAATTTGACACTTAAAATGGCAACGTTTTCATTGCAAGAACAACGTGTAATCATTCGTTTTCTCCATTTTCGTGGTTTTATAACTGTTGAAATTCTTCGCCAGTTGAGTGAAGCATGTGGTGATGGTACCATGGATGTATCTAATGTGCGTTCCTGGGTGTGACAGTTCAATAAAGGCAGAACATCTTGTGACAACAAACCAAGACAGTTGCAGACATCGCCTCCAAGATTAGCATTTCCGTGGGATCTGTGCACATAATCCTGCACGAAGATTTGAAAATGCTCAATTGGCGATCCTCCAAATCAACGTTCTCCACTCGCTGGTGCCCGTCTCGGTAGCGTAGATGGTAGCATGTCTGCCTCATGTTCAAGAGGTCCCGAGTTCGAATCTCGGTCAGGGTGAGTTACCTGGATAAGGTTTTTCCGGTGGTTTCCCTTATCCTGATAGACGAATGTCGGGTAACTCTAAGCTCCATGGACTCCGGACGCATTGAGCATCATTTCACCCATTTCATTCATCGTCGATATGACTTAACGTTGGAGAACGTTAATTACACACACACACAGAGACAGACAGACAGACACACACACACACACACACACACACACACACACACACACACACACACACACACACACACACACAAAGACCGGCTGGTGCAAGACCGTGACTGTCTTGGTTTGTTGTCACACGATGTTCTGCCTTCATTGAACTGCCGCACCCAGGAACGCACATTAGACACGTCCATGGTACTATCACCACATGCCTCACTCAACTGGCGATGAATTTCAATAGGTACAAAACCATGACAATGGAGAAAACGAATGATTACACGCTGTTCTTGCAATGAAGACGTCGCTATTTTAAGTATCAAAAGAGCTCTCGTCGCTGCAACTAGAGTTCTATGCACTGTACAGTGCTGCCATCTGTGTCACGCATTCACAAAGAGTCCACGTGTATTAAAAGAAACAGAAGTTCCTATCTGGTCCCAGTCCTAAAAAAAAATAGATGTTATAACCTGAACGTACCTCATGTTTCTTTAGAGTACTATCTAACAATAATATTTGTTACGTAGAAAATGAAGCTAGTTACAGTGGATCAAAAAATTATACAAATATAACTACGTGTAACAAAAAGCTTCACTTATCTTAAGAAAAATGATGTCAATTTTTCTTATTAGTTGAATTAGTTGAAGTTGAAATCGATATCAGGAACTCTTGTTCACGTCGTCAGTCAAAGAAAACCACAGGAGAAAACAAATTCGTCGTTAAGGAAGTTACTATGTTCAGTATTACCAAAATCTGAAAACGAAACAAACTTAAGAACAGAATCATTTATTTGTTTTAATAATTTAACTTCAGTATTTATATTATGGTTAAATGACCAAATATTATCTGCTAGGCCGATTTATCAGTTTGTTTATACTTTAAGTTATGAAAATGCTCTTTTGTTCTTGTTTCTAAGTTACGTTTCGTTCTACCAATGAAAACCCGATCACAGTCTAAACAATAAAATTGATAAATACCACATATTTTAGTATTATGAACTCCATCTTATTTTTAAAGAAATGTAGTAAAATTTTAATGCTATACTTGTTTTGAGGAACAAAAGTTATACCAAACTCTTTAAAAACTTTTTGAAATTGTTTATTAACACAAGAATGGTAAGTAAATTTTTTTAAAATTATAATCGTCCTTTATTTTTAAGGGTAGAAATATCATTAACAGTTTTTTATGTTTAAATTTTTCAATCTTCGTTTGTATAAAGTCTTTATTAAGACCATTAATTAAAGCAGTATTAATAATATGTTTATATTCTTTATTAATACTGTTTTAATTAAGGTTTTAATAAAGACTTTATAAAAATAAGATTGAAAAATTTAAGCATAAAAAACTCTTAATGCTATTTCTAACCTTAAAAAATAAAACAGGATTATAATTTTAAAACATTTGCTTACCATCCTTGGTTTAATAAACAATTTCAAATTTTTTAAAGAGTTTGGTATAACTTTGGTTCCTCAAAACAAATATAGTATTAAAAATTTACTACATTTCTTTAAAAATAAGATGGAGTTCCTAATAATAAAAATCTGGTATTTATCAATTTGATTGTTTATATTGTGATGGGGTTTGCATTGGTAGAACGAAACGTAATTTGGAAACCAGAACGAAAGAACATTTTCGTAACATTAAGTATAAACAATAAATCGGCCTAGCAGATAATTTTTGGTCATTTAACCATACTATAAATACTGAAGTTAAATTATTAAAACAAATAAATGATTCTGTTCTTAAGTTTGTTTCTTTTTCATATTTTGGTAATACTGAAAAAAAAAATAACAACATAGTAACTTCCTTAACGACGAATTTGTTTTCTCCAACTAATTCAACTAATAAGAAAAATCGACATCATTTTTCTTGAGATAAGTGAAGGTTTTTTTTTGTTACAAGTAGTTATATTTGTATAATAATATTCGTATTTATGATTGTAACAACAATATATCCTAGAGAGAAGCATTTGTCTGGTATTTACAGCTGCAGAAGTAAATAGAGCAATAACCAGTTAAATGGTTAATCATCCGTCCCATTGGCAATAAGAGGTGCATGTCCGAGGGCTTGTTAAAGGCAAGACTGTTGTTCCACACGTGGCCTGCTAGATCAGATAAAGGAAGATTCCTTCCTGTATTGGTTACTTTTATAGCCTACAGGGGACACTTGTGACGCGTATGTTATCTCTAGTACACATCTACGTAATTCTATTGAGTGTCCTTTCTGCTAAATGTAAACTGTGTCATAATGTTCTGGACATATTGCGTGAGACGAGCGATAACACCAAACTGTGAATGGCTTTTTCACATGTTACAATTTTACTTCTATCTCTGCCACTCACCTAGTATGTAGAGGGAATATTATATTCCACACAAATGTTACGGAAAAACATGTCCTGAGGCCTCATAAATAAAAAGCATGAATTAGAAAAAAGTCTGTGCGTATGTGAATGTGTGTGTGTGTGTGTGTGTGTGTGTGTGTGTGTGTGTGTGTGTGTGTGTGTGTGTGTGTGTGTGTGTGTGTGTGAACAGCACAAAAATATCAGTATCTTCCTCAGATGCAACACAAAGATTTTAAGAAAATCCCCACCCCAACGTATCCTCTATTTGCAGTATTTTTTATTTTCTCAAAAACACCTAAAACATGTTGATTATTTTAAATTAGTTTAGTAGTTTTTAATGTCATTCTTACGAGGGCTGTTCAATAAAGAATGATCGTATTTTTTTACGGTCATAATTTTTCGCACTAAAATTCAATCTTATTATATTCTGTTAGCTTAATGTGAAACAAACACCCTGTAGTAGTTTCATTGTTGGTACTCCTGGCTCCCGCCTGTGAGAACCAACAAAGTTCAGAGATGTTCAGTATCGCCTACCGCTACAATGGAGTTTAAAGTTGATGTTAGAGGAAGATCCGTAGTTTCTTTCAAACGTAATCAGTGCTGATGAAACTTGGCTACATCATTTTGATCCCGAGAGCAAACAGCAAAGCATAGTGTGGAAACCTCCTTCATCACCAACCTCCAAAAAGCAAAATTGGTTGCTTCTGCTGGGGAAGCTATGGTGATCTCATTATTTGATATTCATGGAATGGTTTATCAGAATGTTGTAGGTGCACACACATCAGTAACTGGACAATACTACAGGGAGGTCCTGAAAACATAGCAAGTCCATATCAGACGCAAAAGACCACATTTCCATGAAGCAGGCTGGATGCTGCACCACGATATAGCGCGGCCGCATATTGCCAATGTTGTTGCTGAATATCTTGCAAAAATCAACGTGAAGTGCATCCCTCACCCTCCCTATAGTCCGGATTTAGCCCCATATGACTTTTTCCTATTCCGTAACTCGAAAAAACGCCTTCGTGGGAGGCATTATCTATCATCAGAAGCAGTGGTGAAGGCTGCGGAGGCGATTTTGAAGGATCTCTCAAAAATGGTTTCCAGCATGTCTTTAAAGACTGCCAGAAATCCTGGAACAAGTGCATCGCATTCAGGGGAGACTATTTTGAGAAGGACCATCAAAATTATGAGGATAAGTAAAGCTATGTTGTCTAAAAAAATTGTGACCATTCTTTATTGAACAGCCCTCGTACTACATAAGGGACGAGGAGGTGGACAATAGTGTATGCAATGAAATGATGTTTGGAAAAGGAATCTGTGGGAAGAAAACGTTGGAAGTCTAAGTTTAGGGTACCTCCGCCGAGCGAGATGGTTCAGGCGATTTCGTCTGTGACCCGCATTCGGGAGGCCCGGGTTCGATTCCTATAGCCAACCTACTTGACCCATGTTTTTCGGGGGTTTTCGTGGGTCGCTAGGCGAATGCTGGGTAAGTTAATTACATCCCCCGAATTTCCTGTCCCTCCATTTCATCTCCATTATTATTTCACATCATCTCTCATCTGGTGGTCTTTTTCAGGGTAGAATTGTCGGAGGGTGTCTCAGCGGTGCATGGTAGGATTATATATATCCTCCTCCAGTAGGTCGGTTGCCGGTCTCCGCGCCTCTGCTGGGACTATTTAGGGACCACCAGCCAGGGACCTTTGGGGTTCGGAACGCCTGCCTGGTACTTTTTGGGGCTTGGCTGCTGGGCTCGTTTTCGTCCCGCAGGAGGGGAGCGTGTCCGTTGTCCTGGCCTGTCGGGGGAAGTCTCTGTCTAAGTAAACTGTAGGAACCCTGCCCTCTGCACTGTCATGGCTCCTTGGGTCGGCCACCCTCTGTCTCCTCTCGACTCATCCTTCCTCCCGGGGTAATCCCACTTGGGGGCATATGAACAATGGGCCCAGCATGGTGGCCTACGTACCGCATTCCCTCCGTAAAGAAACCCTAATCCTAATCCTTAGAGTACCTCCTCAGCAACTATTCCAAGTTATGAAAAATGAGAAAAACCTAAAAAGAATCTAATAATGAGGAAGTTCCTGGCGATATGTGAACAGCAGATCTCTCGAATGCGAACCTCTAACGTTATCGCGAAACCATCTCGTTCAGTGATAATAATTAAAACTCAATATTCTTAAAACATTTAAATGGCAAATAAAATAATTATCTTGAAGTTTTTTGGGAAGAGTTTATGAAGTCCTCTTCATTAACTGAAGGAATTTTGTAAAATTTTGTAAAAGTGGTAAACATAAAAAAATATAAGAGCCATCAATTTCGAGATATCCGTTGTTAATTGTTTTCGTTTTCAATACTTAGTAATTTTTTAAATTGCTATCGCTATTCAGTGGAAATAGTATGCATTTTCTAGAACGTCATATACCGACCCGCTTTCAAATATCTGAGGATCGATTTGGTTTCCATCATCCTTGTAGCTACAACTAAATTTGAAATGCAATTATTTCTGCAAAGGTTTTTCAGATTATAATGAAGTAAATAGAAAATTAAATTTCATTAGAATAGCTGGTAGAGGTTATATAAAATAAACTTTGGCATATATAGATAGTGATATGAATGTAACAGATTAGCCTTTTCTGTTCTTATGTTATAAGGACACTTTGTTGTAATTTACGTCCTCCAATGTTAAGTCATATCGGACGATGAATGAAATGGGTGAAATGATGCTCAAATGAGTCCGGGGTCAATGGAGCTTACAGTTAAAGTCTGTCTACTCAACGCAAGTGCACGGCGGCCGCTTTCTTTGAGGAACCCTCATAATCGTTTTACAACATGGACCCTCCTCCTGACGGTCCTTTCTACAAAGTTGAAACATTTTAACATCACCGTCTTGCACCTAATGAAACAGAATAACAGGAAGTTGGAACTTTGGCAACTGAGACTCCACGCGGAGTAGACATGCAACTGTCATTTTCAGAAAACCGGGGTTGCTATTGGTCCCCAACGTCAGTGTTCCATTTCTGAAGTGTGGAGATAGATTTATGACGGTCATTAGTGGGCGGAAAGGTCAGGTCCTTTGAGGTCCCTTTGAGTGGGAACTGCACACACGTTAAAAAAACAGACTTTACCCGATATATGTCTTTCGGGATAAGGGAAAACCCCGGGAAAAGCCTTATGTAGGTAACTCACCCTAACCGAGATTCGAACTTGGGACCTCTTGAACGTGAGGCAGACACACTATCATCTACGCTACCAGGGCGGGCAATTATGACACTCTTACTCATTATTATATTCATTCTTTCAAACACTGTGGGGGATAGAGAATTATTTTGGTTACTGATCCCAAGATTGCAGTTCATATGCGGTCCAGACCGAGGTTATCAAGTGTGCTTAAAGGTGGCAGGCCCATGTCGGTAGATTTACCGGCATTTGAAATAATTCCTTCGGGTCGAACTTCCTGCATACCAACGTCGCTGATTATGATCCTGGCAATTTATAGCGTCATTATTAAATGAAATATTTAAAATGTTTAAAGAAATATTCTCTACTCCAGCGGGAAATCGAACCCTGGCCTCTGGGATGAGAAACGCGAGCACTGGCTACTCGAATCATACGAATTATTCAAATAAAACATAAAATGTATTTTGGAATATTCTATAAATATCTTGTAAACTCCTGTTTTATCATAATGGATGTTTTATAATCATGAAATATAAACAAAGTCTACCAAATTCACTGCAGTGTTCAATGATACATACCACACACAATTTTGTCAAAGCTTTCCGATTTTACATTGTTTGAGTATTTCTAGTCGGCTTTCTGAATGTTACATCTAAAAACGTTTAGGAAAAATAATAATGTATTATAATTACATGATTTTTTTTACTCTGTGTTAAACAAAATATTAAATTAAGCTTATTTTTCTATCTGCTTCATGTTAATGGAAGCAAAAACTTGCAGAAATAGTTTAATTACACATTTCGTTTTAAGTGTAACAGGATGCAGGAGGCTGAAGCGATAGTCAAATCTTTAAAGTTGGCAGCGCTATGTGACGGCTTTAAAATTGTGCTCTTTATATAACCACCCGAGACAAACGAGTGACGAATTAACACCTCGAAAAAGTATGACGAATTGAAAATTAAACCAATAACGACATTTTGGAAATAATTACCATACATACACCATTATTTGATATACATTTTATGTTTTAACGGATTTTACATTTTTAAATTAATGTACTTTAACCGTTAGGGTGTGAAATGATGCTCAAATGACTCCAGGGTCTACAGAGCTTAGAGATCCCCGACATTCATCTTCCAGGATAAGGTAAAACAATGTCAGGTAGCTCACCCTGACCGAGATTTCAACTCGGAACTTCTTGAACGCGAGGCAGACACGCTACCATCTACGTTACAGCAGCGGGCCTTCCTTATATTTTTGTGTAGTAAATCTTTCTCCATCTTTTACAGTTTAGCAGTTATACAGAGATAAACACAATTAATGAAGAGGACTTCACAGGCTATTCCTAGTAAATTCAAAATATACACCTTCTTTGACACGTATCTTAAATATGAAATATGCTTGCGCTTGCATATACGTGCACCTTTGGACTTAGAAAATATTCTCGCGTCGCACAAAAGAAAGTTTCTCCTAATACTCTTTATTGCGGTAAACAGTAACTTTGTGCACCCCTTGCAGCAGAAAATTGACGTGACATACACATCAGCAGTCTTCAAAGTCGTATCGTTCCACTGTCACACATAAACAAACGAAAGAAATCACTGCGGCACACTTCAAATGTCCACACACTCATAATTACTGCACAGCTGCAACTCAATTAACAACTGACTGCCTCGCTCTAACACCTTGCGGGGTTTTTATACCTCCAGTCATTGTTCTAGAATACAGTCAATCGTTCGATAACAATCACAACGCAGCGAGAGAAAGACGGAACTATCCAGACGTATCTGTCTCTTTCTCTCTCTCGGCAAGCGTCCTGTCCGCGCGCCACTGACTCTTTCTTTCCTGCGCACGCTTATCGCGGCTCGAACACAAAAAATGCGATCGGTGACTTTATTTCCTGTCCGCGGCCAGTCCTAAGAAGTACATCTTCATGCACAGACTGTAGAAGCTACTGGGGACTTCATTAAAACATCACCACAAAAATCCCACTCCAAATATACTGTATTTAATTAACATTGTTAGAATCATTTTTAAGACAATTATTATGCAGAAATATGGTAAAAATGTTCATTTAAACAGTATTTTGAGATGCGGGGATTGGGGATTTCATTAAGGAGGGGATTCGGTACGTAGGTCACCATGCTGGGCCCATTGTTCCTATGCCACCCTTCCCCGGGAGGAAGGATGAGGCGAAGGAGATAGAGGACGGCCGACCCAAGGAGCCATGATAGTACAGAGGGCAGGGTCGCTACTTTTCTTGAAAATCTTCTACTAGGTTTAATTATAAACACAATATACCATATCACAGATTAACTAAAACCTCTAACAGCTTTGAAGTATTGGGCATTAAACTATATAATCAATTACCTTTAGAATTAACTGAATTATCAGGTAATACATTAAATGCAAATTATATGAATGGTTAGTTTCCAAACCTTATTATGCAATACAGGAATACTTTAACAGGTGTAGTTAAACTTTGGCTTATGTCCTGAAGTATTCTTATTTCCTCATTTTATTTTAAGTCTCTATATTTGTATATCTAATGTAAGTATTTTATTGATTGTTTTATCTTCACTGTATTATAACTGTATTAATTTGTACTCTATTTTTGACTTTGTCTATTGCTGTAATAAGCTTAATGACAATAAATCATTATTCATTATTATCATATTTGAAAGATGCTGCTAAGTTTGGAATTTATCCGCAAGTTTACCCAACCACAGAAGCGCCCTTGTCAGGTCCTTGGGAGATTATGACCCCACTAGACGCCGTTCTAGTCAGCACCGGTTACCCCGCATGGCTTGCGGGCATCCGAGATAACCCAGGAGCTAATCCGAACAGCAGCTAAAGCTGAGCTCCACATAATCCTTCCAAGCTGCTTGGCATCAAAATTATTCCCCAAAGTAAAAACAAATAAAAACACCAGGATGCAAGTCGTTGCATCCTGTCCTTCAACCCCTAGGTACATGTTTGTAACCTCATAAATAACACCAATCTAAAAACCCACATTTCACCCTACAACATCCCGAAATCTACCTTACCTGCGGTAAAACCCTTAACGAATGGGCACGCAGCAAAAACCTTCTGGCTATATACAGCCAGCCAGCACCACATGGCATGGCATGGCATGGAATTTATCAGATTTTTTTTTCTTCTTTTAATTGTGTACTTCACATTCACTTCCACATGCCCAACACATGCATACACTGATACACAAACACACAGCAACTCACGGTTTTCCTTAACATCATGACTGGGGAATTCCGAGGGGCTAATCTAAACATTGGCCTTGAACTTTCCTTCTTACTTTCCTTTTAAAATTATCAGTTCTGTATTACCTCCTGTTGTGCGGTGTGCAGTTTAGTAATTCAAAACCCTAGCTCGCTCACGTGGTCTAGAGATAGTACGCTAGTCTCTTGTTCCCGAGACCACGGGTTCAAAATCGTTGCACACGATGGATGTTTTCGGTCTAAAATCCTTAGCATGACTTCTTTTGGAAGGGAATTAAAGCCGTGTTGTAATTTACGGCACGTAAAAGAACCTCAAGCCGATAAAGAGGCCTCTGAGCAAAATTAAGCGGACTTCCTGGCCCAATAAAGAAAGGAACATTGAGTCAAAAAATAAAAATAAAAGCTCATACGCTGGACTTTTTCAGGAAATCTCAAAATGCATATTTCTCGTGACACTACCTCATTCAATTGATAAATCATAAAAAGTTAAAAAAGGAATCCCTTTTTTCACACCAATTGCAAAGAATTTTTAATACATATTCTTCCCTCATTACAAACAAAGTTCAACTGCAATACATGCGCTAACGTAATTCACTGCATTTAGGATACAATAAACTTTCTATTAACTAATCAAAGTTATTTCTATGCAGATGTTCATCTTAGTTAACAATTTGGGTAGAAGACTGAGGTTATATACTGAATATCTGTGAATTAGTAATATGAACTTGCAAGCAGATAATGTCATATAATTGTTGTTGCAATGACTGGTGATTCTGTAGAATAAAAATCAATACAATACTGACACGTGATACAAAATCTCGTGCGTCTTATCTCAGATTAACGGCTTTAACATGCAGATATAAATTGGCCATCAAGGATTTATCGGTGGAAATCGGAATATGGTTACAGTGCAAGGTCTTACAAAGTCTCCAAAGGGTTTAAAAACCAATGAGATTAAAAGTTGATTGCTAGCATGTTTATAATAGTTCGATAACTTTTTAATAAAATAATAATTACAAACTTTAGTTTCTTGATATTTTATGAAGAAACACTTGAAATCATTGAATACCTCTTACATTAACAATCAACGCATCTTTTGTACTGTTAATGCCCGATTTTACTAGATGTGGCACCGCAGGCGGTGGCATTGATGATACATGAAATGAAGATGGAGCAGCGGTGGAATGAGATGGCGAGGGAAACCGGAGAACCCGCAGGAAACCTATTCCTACACTACTTTGTTCACCACAAATTTCACATGTGATCGCCTGGGATCGAACCCAAGCCGTTTTAGAATCAACGCAATGGGACGTCACATTATTATTTAATGCTGAGGGATTCAGTGTTGTCTAAAAGAAATATATAACATAAAATAAAGATTCTTTAACAAATGCACCTAATTCCTAGTGCACCTAATGCTTTGAATTCCATCTTGAATTTAATTGCCAGATGGAATTTCTTATAGGTGTCCTTC
The DNA here is from genome assembly GCA_030765055.1 of Mantis religiosa. Lineage (NCBI taxonomy): Eukaryota > Metazoa > Arthropoda > Insecta > Mantodea > Mantidae > Mantis > Mantis religiosa. The sequence goes on along the minus strand of CM060947.1, from coordinate 228,090,621 downwards.
GAAGAGTAGTTGATTTGGGTAAATTCTGTATTTATACATACAGACAAACATATTTGCAGATTTAGGATGTGTTAACTGGTGATATAAATTGGTTTTGAGCTGTATTCTTACAGAAAGAAAACATGGGCTGCTCTCTTGCAACTTTTGCTCTCAATAGAGCCTCAATTGAAAGACCAGTTTGGTATGAATCCATACCTGGGCAGAAGTGGCAGGATTTCATAGAATAGCAACAAAACTTGCAACTTGCTATCACTTGCTTCATCTTCTATGGTTATCTATCATCAGACAAGGCATTTCAATGCGACTTGAAGAATAATGAGCATGACTACATATTTTATGTAATCGTGGAGTGTACAAATAGGGCAGTATAAGACCATAGCACGAAGGTACTGAGACGCTATTGGCCTAATTTACAAAATAACCAGTTCTAGAATACCCTTCCTAGTCGTACAGACAAAGCTGGAATTTTCTGTAATTTATTATCCATATCTGCTCCGTAAGCATTCCGAATTCATCTGCCATCTCGATTTCCAATTAGAAATGTTGTCAACAAAGAAAAAAAATCAGTATTCGTTAAGATCTAAAGCACTGAGTCTATACAGTAAAGACAGCTTACATCTATACCTCTCAGTTTTCTAAAAGAAGCTTCTGGATTGTTCTCTGGTACTGGATTGTGCAGGTTTCCGAGGTGAAAGAAGAACCTTATTAAGAAGGTTCTATTTTGTTTAAAAATATCTTGGGATTGTCTTTCTTATTTATGAAGAGGAGTAAATGCTTGGATTATGATTTCAGTCACCGCAATCACTTTGTGATTCAATATCTATTTACCACATGATGCATCAACGGTTAACTTTTAGTACTCTTATATCAAAGTTCATATCATTAAGTATTACGTAAGCTGTATAATATATGAAGATTAACACCGAAAGCAATTTTACGCATTTTACATTTAATATGTCAATTATGGGTTGTTTTCGCTATGTAATGTGTAGTGTTTAACGCCCGCTTTTACTACATACGGCACCGCAGGCGATGACACTGATTATACATGAGATGAAGATGGAGCACCGGTGGAGTGAGATGGCGGGGGAAACCGGAGGTCCCGGAGAAAACCCGCCCCAGCGCCGTGTTGTCCATCACAAATCTCACTTTGCGGTCGCCTGGAATCGAACCCGAAGCGCCTTGGTGAGAGCCAAGCAGTCTATCCACTGAGCCACGGCGCGGCCAGTTTTCGCTATTATACTGCAATGTACATAAACTTCTTTTTTCGCGTAAAGCCCAGTAACTTTCCTCCAGAGCATTAAGTGTTTTACTCTGCAAGAACACAGCAAATTTACTTTCGGTTTCTTATCCAGAAGCGTCTTTCTGTCAGCCACAGGAAGCAGGGATTCCTCTCTATAACTCGCCATCTTCCTCTCCTCTACAGCAGTATTTGTCACACAGGAATAACATAGATACTCTCTCATTAACTATATCATTTATTAAGGAAACAATTATTTGAAATGTGTTCTGGCAAGCAATTGACTAATTCTCAAAGTATAGACTTTGGTCTTGAGCCATCTTTCTGCGAGGTTTATTATTCCACGATGGTATCAGTCTCTGGTTTTTGATGCAAATAATTTGGTGACACCCACTTGCACTGTTTCAAAGTTGAAAAAAAAATTTCCACGCAGAAAATGAGCCATGGATCGATAAAGATGATAATCTGATGGTGTGAGATCAGGGCTGTATGCTGAGTGTGGTAGCAGTTCGATTCCTCTCAATTCCTGAACTTTTCCCATATTTGTTCTTGCAGTATGGGGTGTTGCATTGTCCTGTTGCAATAGAACTCTATTTCGGTTAACTAATGCTGGGTGTCTCCGTCTCAAAATTTGATTAACTCGTTCCAGTTGTTGAGAGTACAGATACACATCAATCGCTCGTCCGTTTGGAACAAACTCCCAATGAGTCACACCTTCAAAATTCCACCAGATACTCAACATTACTTTGGAAGCGAACTGATTTTTTAAACGACGATTTTGGCAGATTAGCGGGAATCAAGCCCCTCTTTCGAGGCTTCAGGATTTCGGTAATATACCCATTTTCATCAAAAGTGACATTTCTCGTGGCAAATCTATCATCTATGAGATTATGGATAAGCTGGCGATAGATATCCACTCTACGTTCAGCCTGTTAAGGTGTCAGTTCACGAGGTACAAATCTACAGCTTCTGTTGATCTCTTAACGTAGCAAGTATGGTATCTTTTGATGCACCAAGTTCTTCTGAAGGACTACGGGTACTCTCTTGCGGGTTTTCTCGCAAATTTTGTCCTGTATCCTCAATATTCCATGCTTTAGGTCTTCCAGAACGTAGTAAATCCGTAGTATTTTCATCTCCATTGTTGAAGCGTTTGAACCATCGTCGTGCCACACGTTCATTAACGAGACCTTCTCCTTCCACTTCACATATTCTTCAAGCTGAGGTAACTGCTTTATAATCTTGTTTCCAATAGTGTTTTAGGACTCTAAATCCAAACTTTGTTATCTCCACTTTGTGATTGTTAACAACAGAAGATTGATACATGCTCACTATGTACGCAACACTAGCAATGGTATCCTGTAAATAGCATTGCCAAACAAAAGAAACCCAATAATTTTTCCAAAACACCAAAATAAAAAACCCGGCATTACTTATAAGACAACCTTATATATCATGATCGTATGTGCTAAAGTCTATGAACTTGGCATTAATGAATATCCCAGCACACAAGGGAGGAAAAGAAATTGGTTAGAAACAGCGCAGTGCAGGGCAAGCAATTTCTGTTGCAGCCAAGAGTCGAAGCAGTCTCTTTACCTACTTGATTTTCTGGTAATCTTGTTTTTCTTATGTTTATCGATGTTTTGCACCATGGAGTTTTTCTTCACATTGCTTCACATTTTCATTTTTTTGCCCTTTAAAGGTATATTGTGAAGCCGTCTGCGTCATATTGTAGCAGTAACCTTGCTTCTCATTTGGGCAGATACCTATCTCAGGGTACGTGTGGGTGTATGATCAAAGAAAGAATGACACCAGAATCTGACTTTGAAACGTTTTAATAAACAGCATTCACTCTAACTTACAAGTTATCGACAAATGCATCAATTGAAAGGGTCTAAAGAACCTTCTACTGATATCAACTACAGGTATATATTTAGGTTTTTGAAATTAAAATTGAAATTGATTTTAATTTATTGAGCACTAAGTATAACACAGTTTACATTTTTGGCTGCCCACAAACTTGGATTCCAGTCCTTACCATCAATAGCAGCCAATTCTGCTCTTAAGATATTTCATAGACAATTAGTTGCTAGTTGTTTCCTTCTTACTGCCTGCTGTGTTCAATGTTTTGTCCTCATAGTGATTTTTCCCAAGGCTGTCCTTTTCCTTCTGTTCTGGCCCGCCTCGGTAGCGAAGATGTAGCGTGTCTGCCTCACGTTTCGACCAAGGTGAATTATCTGGATAAGGTTTTTCTCCGGGAGTTTCCCTTATTCTGAAAGATGAATGTCTGGTAACTCTAAGCTCTATGAGCATCATTTCACATTTTTCGTTCTACGTCCGATATGACTTAACCTTTGAGGACGTAAATTAAAGAAGTATTTCCTTCTCCCCTGCTATCTCCCTAGATTTCAGGCCTAACTGCTTTTATCACGTTTGTTTACATCCTTCTTCTTTGACTCACTTTTTAATATTTTAACTCCTCGTTAGATATTATTTTCTTTTTTCTTTCAAATTTCGCTTTCATTCTAATTCATTTTACTCGTATTTCTAATTAACTCTATCCTTTCCCCTTAATCTCTTTTGACTTTTATAACCATTTACTTAAGCCTAGTTTCAGGCTGCGACCTATCTTACCTTCTTTCCTTTTTGTTTACTTTTAAATTTTCCTTTCGTAAACACGTGTGTTGTCCTCGTATTCTCCATCTATATACATAAATGCTAGCTCTCAATCTGATTCTTCAGTTTCACTCGATATTATTTCACGTTAATTATTTAATAAATAATATATTTTCTTAAAAAATTAAACTGTTACTTAGTTAATTATTTTCCCAGGACAATTTTTAAGGTCGTAAAATATTTAATCTTTTATTCTAAATAACTATATTCCAGAAATTAAATGCAACATTTTATAAATTACTTATCCAAAGTAATTTGTAATTTTCATTGCTTAGAGAACTTTACACAAGACTTTCTTTTTCACCCGCCTTGGTAGCGTAGATGGTAGCGTGTCTGCCTTACGTTCAAGAGGTCCCGAGTTCGAATCTCGGTCAGGTTGAGTTACCTGGATAAGGTTCTTTCGGGGGTTTTCCCTTATCCTGAAAGACGAATGTCAGGTAACTCTAAGCTCTATGGACCCCGGACTCATTTGAGCATCATTTCACCCATTCCATTCATCGTCCGATATGACTTAACGTTGGAGGGCGTAAATTACAAAAAAAAAAAAAAAAAACTCTCTTCATAATTTTTTTTTAAAAAATAGGTTTATTGGTAAGTTGTGTATATTTTACCATGAATAATATTTCTATGCTGTAGTTATGTTAAGCAAATCTGTAATAAAATTTGCGGCTCAATTGCTTGAAATTTACAGAATTAATAATGTGTGTACCGAGAACAGAGTATGGGGAGGATAACCCGAAGAAGTAAGTGCTTTGATTGACAGAAGATAATTGATTAGCAGTGATCGTTGATCAATGATAAGTACCGTCTAGCTGAAGCGATGTAACTGTCTACATTGTTGAAGTATTTTTAGGAATGACGTTATCACAATTGGTTCTAATGCTACGTCTAATCCTAATCTTACCTGAGGATGATGCAATATTGATGTTTTAGGTCACTGCCATGTTGATGTTTATCTACTACAAGGCTGCACTGATAATACGTCCTATTGCGAAACACGTCTTTTGTGTTCACGCGGTCCCTTCCTGCATTCATAAGAACATCCCGTGGAGTTCCTGGCAAAAACTTATGTACACAGTCTTTACATAATCTTAACATTAAAGACACTTAACGCAGGAAGCTGTTTCACAATCGGCGTTGGTGCATCTAGGCGTTTAATGTAGTCTTGAGATTTGAGTTCAAACCGTGAAGGTTATGTTTTCAGTTTTGTCTTCAGTTTAACCTTTGACACCGATTGCGCGTTTTTTGAAATTATGGATATACATAACATGAGCATTCCAAGGATTATAATGACGTAATATTCAGGATGTCCTGTAAACTATGTTAATTAATATAGTTTCTGCCAAAAGAATCTCCTCATAAAGTAATATTTCCATATTTACATTATAAGTTTGTGATTATAGGTCATTTGTCAGTCATGGTAATACATACAGCTAAAATACAAATCTCATGACCAACTAACTCGAACAGGTCATAGTTTTTCTCAGTCGCCAGGTGAATACCACGAACCAAAATTCTATCTACAGAGAAAACAAAATATCAATAAACATGTATGGTACAGGAAGACGACTAAGCAACTAAGACCATATGTCTAGCATCACATTGACTGCCAGCAGCCAGCAGTTCTACGTTTGTAAAGTCCATGTGCCTTCAAAACTGGATAGAAAGAAAAGTATATAGTACTAGAAGGCGACTAGGCAACTAAGATTTTATACATCATCACGATAACTAGAACAGGCAGCAGTTCTACGATACCATATTTGAGTGTCTTCAAACCTCAATAGCAACGACAGTATATGGGACAAAAAGGCGACTACGCAACTAAGATCGTCTGTACATTCTTACATGACTAAAACAGCTGGCAGTTCTTCGATTCCAAAGCCCATAAGCCTTCAAAACTCAGTGGACACAAAAATAATGTTACAGGAAGGCTGTATGTCTTCGCAATGACTAGAATATCTAGCAATTCCACGATTTCAAAGGCCACCCGCCTTCAATAGGATCAATGTGATACAGGAAGGCGACTATGCTCAGGTGATCTATTGGCAAATCACTCAATCAGGTGGTACAGGAAAGCGACTTCATAACTAAGGCTATATATCTAGCGTACTCAGGCAAATACGAGGGCTGTTCAATAAAGAATGATCATAATTTTTAACGGACATAATTTTTCGCACTAAAATTCAATCTTATTATATTCTGTTAGTTTAATGTGAAACAAACACGCCGTAGTAGTTTTATTGTTGGTACTCCCGGTTCCCGCCTGTGAGAACCAGGCAAGTTCAGGCATGTTCAGTATCGCCTACCGCTGCAATGGAGGTAATATGCAGTTAAAGTTGATGTTAGAGGAAGATCCGGAGTTTCTATCAAAAGTAATCACTACTGATGAAACTTGGCTACATCATTTTGATCCTGAAAGCAAACAGCAAAGCTCAATGTGGAAATTTCCTTCGTCACCAACCCCTAAAATAGCAAAAGTGGTTGCTTGTGCTGGGAAAGTTATAGTCATCTGATTCTTTGATATTCATGGAATGGTTTATCAGAATGTTGTACCTGCACACACATCAGTAACTGGGAAATACTACAGGGATGTCGTGAAAACATTGCAAGTCCATATCAGGCGCAAAAGACCACATTTCCATGAAGCAGGCTGTATGCTGCACCACGATAATGCGCGGCCGCATATTGCCAATGTTGCTGCTGATATTCCTGCAAAAATCAACGTGAAGTGCATTCCTCACCCTCCCTATAGTCCGGATTTAGCCTCATGTGAATTTTTTCTATTCCCTAACTTGAAGAAACGCCTTCGTGGGAGGCATTATCTATCATCAGAAGCAGTGGTGAAGGCTGCGGAGGCGATTTTGAAGGATCTCTCAAAAATGGATTCCAGCATGTCTTTGAAGACTAGCAGAAACGCTGGTAGAAGTGCATCGCATTCAGGGGAGACTATTTTGAGAAGGACCATCAAAATTATGAGGATAAGTAAAGGTACGTTGTAAAAAAAATTGTGATCATTCTTTGTTGAATAGCCTTCGTAATTAAACCTACATTAAAAATAAAATAAAAAAATGAAATATGTTTTTGAATTATATAACAAATTTTTAGGCAGCTGATACTGAAAGGAGATTACAACACTTTGTGGAATAACAGTTTCATAACATTTCTTCGTTACCACCCTTGTACTTTGCCATGGTATTTTATGTATATTAAAGGGAGGCCTTGTAACCGTTAAAGTAATGGCGGATTATATGAATGGATTCGGAGGAACCTGAAGAAATTTTGCAAGTAGCGGAGAGGATAAGGGAATTGTCAAAGAAGTCGATATAGTTTAGAATATTATGGTCGTGTAGGTGATCATGTTATGATCACTGGTGATGTGAAGATCAAGCAACAACGAAGGCCAAGCAGCAATAGACTATTGTACAATGCTATTTCCACACAAATTTCAGTTGGATACTTTAGAATTTAATTTTCAGCTCTGTCTATAAATGTGACAACACATGTTAAAAGTAATTGTTACAATGGATTTTGAGCCTCATGCCGCAATCATTTCTCCAGTAAAAATAAAATTAAAGTTTGAATCATCATAAACAACTATTATCTAGAAATGAAACTTAAACTAATAATGAAAGTCAAGTTGATCATGTTCAGCTTTGAAATAGCACAATGACATCAGTATTAAGGAATTCCTAGAAGCAAAAACACAAACTATATTAAGCTTTAACTAGAAGATCCTCGTTTGATTTTCACTCTAAGGAGGAGCTCTCTGTAAGGTCTGGAGTCATTGAGAATTAGTGTTTGTGTATTTCTACGTGTGAAAAAAATACCATCAACTTTGTGAACCTATGAGTGAACAAGGACAGAAACTGTTTCTTAAATCTAAGCCGCCAAAGTGAAAGGAAGTTAAAAGTGACCGGTAAAAACTATGCTAATTTAATGATCAGAGATTAATAATACTTCCACATTGGAAAAAAATGGGGGGGGGGACAAAGAAAGGAATAAAATACGAGGGCTGTTCAGTAAAGAACGATCACAATTTTGTTTTGACAACGTACATTTACTCATCCTCACAATTTTGATGGTCCTTCTCAAAATAGTCTCCCCTGAATGCGATGCACTTGTCCCAGCGTTTCTGCCAGTCTTCAAAAACATGCTGTAAACAATTTTTGGGAGATCCTTCAAAATCACCTCCGCAGCCTTCACCACTGCTTCAGATGATGGATAATGCCTCCCACGAAGGCGTTTCTTCAAGTTAGGGAATAGAAAAAAGTCACATGGGGCTAAATCCGTACTATAGGAAGGGTGAGGGATGCATTTCACGATGATTTTGGCAAGATATTCAGCAACAACATTGGCAATATGCGGCCGCGCATTATCGTGGTGCAGCATTCAGCCTGCATCACGGAAATGTGGCACCCAATGAAATGTTCAGTATTTCAGAAAATGATCTTAAGGTAATTTGTCGATCGTCTCTCACAATGGCAGCAGCAGTATTGATGTTTTCTTCCGTAAGAGCAGTAACTGGAGCACCGGGTCCACCTTCCTTTGAAATTTTCTCCCCTCTTTAAACATTTTAACCCTCCTTGGAGCTGTGCTTAGGGAAGAACAGACTCTCCATAGGCCTCCTGTAACATTGTATAGGCCTCAACTGAAGATTTGTTGAGACGAAAGCAGAATTTCAAAGCAGCATATTGTTCCTCGCGCGTTACCTCCATTGCAGCGGTAGGCGATACCGAACATGTCTGAACTTGCCTGGTTGTCACCGGCGGGAACCAGGAGTACCAACAATGAAACTACTACGGCGTGTTTGTTTCACATTAAGCTAAAAGAATATAATAAGATTGAATTTTAGTGCGAAAAATTATGACCGTAAAAAAATTATGATCATCCTTTATTAAACAGCCCTCGTATGAAGCAATTGAATATTCTTGATACTAGATGAACTTTGAACCTCAAGAATATCTAAACTTTGCGGTTTCAACGAAAATTAAAATGTAGTTTCTTTTATACAAATTTGAACCTTGATCCATTTCAACGCATTTACCCTCGTATTATTTTTTTTTATAAAGAAAACTTAAATTAAGCTGGTTTTTAAATCCAAATGTACTAACTCAACATTTTTAGTGTTAAGTGCTGTCATTGTTGTTATAGGTAAACCCAGGAGAGGTTACCAATTTATCCGATAAAACTTATAACCTCAAATGGAAATAAATTAACAATATATACATAATTATTACCTTCTTAATTGTGTTATTTAAAATAAATTTATAATTATATCATCTTTCAGATCCTAGTACGCTAACCGAATGAACAATAAATGAGTTAAGAAATATAACCATGCTAGCAAAAGTGAGAATGGTAAAATAATTAACCCCAAAACTAAAATCGGAACACAACAAACACACTTGTTTTTAAGAACATAATGCACTTGGGAACTGACACCATTTGAACAGACATAGATTAAAATCAACATTCCCAAAGTTGAAAGTTGAAGGAATGTGCTGATTTTCTGCAATGGAAAACGAAGTGGTATTATACTGAAAATAATGTTGAGGTAGTAGGATACTATTTCAGTTCGTTTCGATAAAACTGGATTTTAGAAAACATATTTTAAGATAAACATGAGATTGATTGATACCCTTGATATTGTAGGTTAGCATCAAATTCGTGGCGAATGAATGGAATATTCAATAGAAACATAGGTGTCAAAATGTAAAATTTGCTATAGAAAACTCCTGTTTTAAGGTTTATACGTTTGATTGGGGAAATGGTTCGGAATATAAGACACATAGTTACAACAGTAAAATAATTAATTGAGATAGAAGTAAACGGAAAAAGGGGAGGTATATAAGAAGCTTGGATAATTAAGGTATTATTGAATGATCGATGATTAAACTCATTAGAAGTGCGACACAGAATCAGGAAAGAAGAACTTAGTCCTTCAAACACTATGACGTTTTTACTGAAGAACGACTGGCGAATTGGGAAGTGAACCACACTCCTCATATCTTGGCGAAGAGGGGATAGATGACGTATTTGGCTTTTGACGTATGTACATAAACGTTCATCCAATTTCTCGTGCCTGGTTTATCAAGTCGAACATTTCTCCAAATTACTCTAAAAATAAACGCAAGATATAAGTAAGCATTTCCCCCCAAAGTATTACTATGATTACTATACATTTAGCAAAATCAAATAATATGTTCTGCATAACAATTGCACTAGTAAATATTTACTTGTGTTATTTCAGGACTGCACCTGCCTATGTTCAATAAAAGTAATACCTGACGTACTGAAAAGAAAAATTCTGTGCGCATTTGATGACGTCTTTGAATAGGGAAAACTGTGGGGAATAACCGCATTGCCTCAGGAGAAAGTTGAGGAGAGACAAAAAAGGTCAGGTAGGAGGAGAGAACGGTGATCTCATCTTGTATTCTGAAGTTCATAGCCCGTGTGGTGCTCACGGAAGACGCGGTACAAAAGAGTTCATTTGCTGCAACTGTTTTAATAACGCTTCAGTGTCAACATCTGTTCAATAATAACAGTTGAAGTCTGAAGCACCTGTATAACGCCTAATGACATACAGCTGTTCATCTGTTTTGAAAATCAGCTGTGAAGCGTGTGGCAGAATTTCTTCTAATTTATATCTTCAGTTGTAGGGGGATTCTACGAAATACTTGCTCTTTAGGGTAAAAAACATATATTATTTTAAATTTGAGGAAACACTGTAGAAAAATATGTGTGTACATATTTATAAGGTGTTGGTGCTGTTGGTTCCTGCTCCAGCATCTTCTATTTACTATTTCATATATTTTCACGACGAAGCTTTTGTCGCAGTTTTACATTTCTACTTTTAGGTTCTTCAATTTTATTCTCTAAATACTCCATTTTTTCAGCTTGTCTCTTTAACATTTCGCCTCTCTTTCTACTTTCTATCTACTCGATCCTCGTCTTTCAGACTGACTCTTATCTGACGAATGATTTCTTTTTTTTCTTTCTTTTTTAACTGACGTCCTTCAACGTTAAGCTATAACGAACGAATGAAATGGATGAACTCATCCTCAACAAGTCCAGGGTCCATAGAGTTTAGAGTTACCTGACATTCATCTTTCAGGAAAAGGAAAACACCGAAAAAAGCTTATCCAGATTACTCACCCTGGCCGAGATTCGAACTCAGGACCTCTTGAACGTGAGACAGACACGCTACTACTACAGAGGAAGGCCTCCAGGGTTGGTACTAGTTTTTGGCTTGCAACTGTATAAATTGCAATAACATTTTGTGAATTTCTTTAAAGTTTTTGCAGCTCTAGATAATTTTTATGTTGCCTCCAGTCTTTGCAAGTTTTACTCTGTTTCTCAACTGTCAAATAAGCTTGACAAGTTCTTGATCTCTGTTCTTTTTATAGAGCTCTTTATCCTTCTTTTCTTCGTGTATTTCTGGTTGCTGTATAATTGTTTTCCTTGCTCTTTTCATATTTTCTTCTTTTTTGTTGCTTCCTCTTCTTTTCCTCTTCCTCGGATGCTTTTTTTTTATTCTAGCCATTGTTGTGAAAAAGTGGGACTGTAACATTGACTTGCATCATCGTTTCACCATTTTTCTTTGTGAAATTATGTAACACTTTTAAAATCACAGAAATATTTTTTCATTGGTAACCTATTTAGGTCAGGAAATTTTAAATTAAACATATTATTATTATTATTATTATTATTATTATTATTATTATTATTATTATTATTATTATTATTATTATTATTATTATTATTATTATTATTATTATTATTATTATTATTATTATTATTATTATTATTATTATTATTATTATTATTATTATTATTATTATTATTATTATTATTATTATTATTATTATTATTATTATTATTATTATTATTATTATTATTATTATTATTATTATTATTATTATTATTATTATTATTATTATTATTATTATTATTATTATTATTATTATTATTATTATTATTATTATTATTATTGTTGTTGTTGTTATGCAATTTAGGTTTTTTAACCCTTTGTCTTGTAAATGACTGACTATTCTAACAGAAGTTACTGCTACCATGTCGCTCCCAAATTTTTATTGGGCCTTAGTATTGAAACTTACAGAAAATATTGTGAATACATTTCTTAATTTTACTTTCATTAAGCAAAAAACAACTGCACACATATTATTGAAATTTTAAACTCTAATAATTAATTTCAACTGAACTATATAATATTTTTATGTACTGTACACCAGTTTTTAAATCCGTTATTACTGAAGTTCTCTTAAAAATTTTAAAATAATAGATTTTAACTGTGGTCCAAGGAGCGTTTTAATAGTAAAAGATGCTGCAAAAATTGAGAAAAATGGAGTTGAAAATTCAATGAGGTGGTTTATCTGACTTACAGAAAGCAATTAAATAACTAAATATGCCTTTAAAATTATTAAGTTAAAGAAACTAATTGTATATAATGAAAGAGCAAAGCTATATTACATTACAAATGAAAAACATCGATCATACTATTCTTTTTTTATAAATTTTATAGCTGCATTGCCTTAAGATAACTATAAAATCTAAATATTTCGAGAAATAAATAAATTAATTTAATCTATAGGCAGAGAGAGGGATTAGAAGCTAAGACTCTCAGCGAGAAGCAAGCAGGGATCGAATAATGCATAAAAATCAATAATAATACAGCATTTATGCAATTACAAACCACCGAGGAATATTCGTTTGAAAAATAGGTTTATATCGCAATTCCGTTGGCATTTTAAGCTAAATATTGAGCTTTATCTCTCTGTTTGCTTCTCTCATTTTTTCACTCTCTCCCTCTTTATTTCCCTGCCATCTCTGACTCTCTCCCTCTCCTTTTACGCTAGTCCCCTCTTTCTCCAACTCTCTTCACTTCATCACCCTCTCACCATCTTTCTTTTCTTTGTGACTTATATATCTGGCAATGTTTTGAAAACTGCCAATAAATTCCTTTTTCTAGGATGCTAATATAAATCAAATCACAAGTCAACTTTGCCTCTTCCTTGTGCTTGCTAAAGGATGTAGTACTCTTTTTCTTAGCGAATGTTTTATGTACACGAATAACAGTATACAAAAATTAGTATAACTTCACAAAATATATTTTATTTATATAAATCAATAATATTATTCCCCGATTTCACCAACAGATGTTAAAATCGACGTTAACAAATGTAACGTAACAATTGTTACAGCGCTAACACTACTGTTAAATTTCTTTCACCAACCTATTTTCTGAAAATGTTAACAAACACGTGTAAACGCCAAGAGACTTGTAAATATTACAGCTATAGAAGGCTATGGATGAGTCGTATTATTTTCTGAACCTACTGCGATGCACTTTTATTTTCATTTTCGTCTGCACACAGATGAAAAAATGGCGGGTAAATAAAATCGTAAACAAAAGCCGTGAGACAAATTTCTCATCGATGGAGAAAGAATTGTCAATTGAATTGGTGACGAACTATAAGGATATTGTGGAAAATAAGAGGACGGATGCGCAGAGTATAAAAGAGAAAGATGTCACGTGGGAAAATATTGGAAACGATTTTAATTCAAACGTATGGGTCATTACTACAAGCACCGAACAACTTCGTCAGTATTACGTAAATTTAAAACGAGGTACGAAGGACAGAAGTGAGGAGAGACTTGAACGTTTCAAGACGGGAGGTGGACAATGTATTATCCTCAGAATTCAGTGAATTATAAAATCGCAAAGTTATTAATACTTGAAGCAAAGTCGAGATCGCCATATTCCTTTCGATGCATGTTCTAACCTCTCTTGTACTTCCGCAGTAACCTCCTAGCAACTTGTTTCGATAGTTTACACCTCAAAATTATTTCTCCTCATAGGCCGTACTCTATTGCGAACACCATTTAGACTGTCTTAAATATAGCAAATCGACATCAAAGTTTGATTCACACCCGCCATCTTCACAGTTCTGCAATTGTTAAAGACTTAAGAACAGAAATATGGCTTGTTGGTTTAACAAGAGGTTTAACACGTGTGTTAAGCTAGCACTTGGCGGAATGCAATTTTTGTTATAACTATTGCTAAACAGACTAACAGCCGTGTTAAATCTTAACATCTGTTGGTGAAATCGGGTATATATATGAGGGCTGTTCAATAAAGAATGATCATAATTTTTTACGGTCATAATTTTTCGAACTAAAATTCAATCTTATTATATTCTGTTAGCTTAATGTGAAACAAACACGCCGTAGTAGTTTCATTGTTGGTACTCCTGTTTCCGCCAGTAATGTTCAGTATCGCCTACCGCTGCAATGGAGGTAACATGTAGTTAAAGTTGATGTTAGAGGAAGATCCGGAGTTTCTTTCAAACGTAATCACTGTTGATGAAACTTGGCTACATCATTTTGATCCTGAGAGCAAACAGCAAAGCTCAGTTTGGAAATGTCCTTCATCACCAACCCCCCAAAAAGCAAAAGTAGTTGCTTCTGCTGGGAAAGTTATGGTCATCTCATTCTTTGATATTCATGGAATGGTTTATCAGCATGTTGTACCTGCACACACATCAGTAACTGGACAATACTACAGGGATGTCCTAAAAACATTGAAAGTCTATATCAGGTGCCAAAGATCACATTTCCATGAAGTAGGCTGGATGCTGCACCACGATAATGCGCGGCCGCATATTGCCAATGTTGCGTGAAGTGCATCCCTCACCCTGGCTATAGTCCGGATTTAGCCCCATGTGACTTTTTCTATTCCCTAACTTGAAGAAACGCCTTCGTGGGAGGCATTATCCATCAGCAAAAGCAGTGGTGAAGGCTGCGAAGGCGATTTTGAAGGATCTCTCAAATAATGGTTTTCAGCAGGTCTTTGAAGACTGGCAGAAACCTGCGACAAGTGCATCGCATTCAGGGGAGACTATTTTGAGAAGAATCATCAAAATTATGAGGATGAGTAAAGGTAAGTTGTCAAAAAAATTGTGATCATTCCTTATTGAACAGCCGTCATATATATAAACGTTGCTGAAACAGTTTGAAAAACTGTAATAATGAATATATATCATTATTTTTACTTTTTGTTGTAATTTACTTCCTCCAACGTTAAGTCATATCGGACGATGCATGAAATGGGTGAAATGATGCTCAAATGAGTCCGGGGTCCATGAGTTTAAGAGTTACCCGACATTCGTCTTCCAGGATAAGGGAAAACCCCGGAAAACCTTATCCAGGTAACTCACCCTGGCCGATATTCGAACTCGGGACCTCCTGAACGTGAAACAGACACGCTACCATCTACGCCACCGAGGCGGGCTCGTTTTACTTCCTCTACCAAGTATCTAGTAGGTAGATAAGGTATTACATTTCACCGAAACATCCAGTATCAAGATTTTACTGCACCCTTAAATCTAAAAGTATCAATATTAGAGTTGGTTTTCTTGAGAAGTTGTAGAGGTTGGTCCTTTAAGGGTAGGGGAAACAGCCCGATAATGCTGCCAATTACAGTGAGAGATGTATAGCGCCCCACCACGTTTAGTAGCAAGAGGAACTGCTTGGTCGCGATGAGACTTCAGTCTTATTCTGACATCTGAACAAGACATTCCGGCACTGGGTCTCGAGCCGGTACCCGCCACAGCAACACGTGGCCGCCATGCCACTCCCCAGCACGTGTAGGAGGGGAGGTGCGGAGAGAGGGGAGAATGGAAACAAAAAGAGGACTTAGACGATGTGCGAGCCGCACTCTGTGAGACTGACCGCCGCGAGGAACGCAATGGGCAAGCCAGATTCGCCTCCTCACAGTAGCCAGGTCAAGATCGTGGACACCGACCTTCCGCCACCGAAAGGTCAGTTCATCTCTGTGCATATTTGTATCTTCCTAAAGGTAGGTAGCTATTTTCTAAATGCTTCACTTAAGCACGGTCGTATTTACTTCGTTATTACGCCCCAGAAACGTATTGGTCTTTTCAGGTAACACAATGTCAATAGACTTTTTTCCCCAGAAGTGGACATTTTTCTGTGTATCTTTTGTCGAATGTATTTTTTTTTTTTCTGTTTGAAGTTCTGCCCTAAAACAGAATACAAGCGTACTCATATATCAGGAGCATTCATTTTAATGCAAACATCGATTTTTTTTTTTAAATGAAGATCTCACTGTGAAGTAGGTATCCTAAAACAATTTTAAGCAAATATAAGCTGTTTAAATATTTTCTACAAACTTAAATGTTAGACATTTTCAATCCTATATATGCAGCAAGAAAACTAGCAATTATTAGGACGCTGTTCCTTTAGACCATTTTTATTTTGTACAGAAACGTGTTAAAATAATTTCAACAAAGTCTTATGCATGTCATTAAGTCCAGTGTCTCAGGAGAAGTTTCATGCAAGTAGACAGACGGATGTAGGACATGTGGACAATAAATGCTCATTAGTACATAACTCAGCTGATAATAGTTTGAATTCATACCTAAATTAATTAGAGTTATCCATAAATCCAAATGTGATAATTCTACATTCGTGTATAAAGGGATTTCTTAAAGGGCAAAGTTTCTGTATAAATCATCATCACGGCGATATCTGCAGTTTTGCGACTTTAGGTTTTCATTTGCCTTTATTTTTGTACAAATGCCACATTCTTTGCATGGTCATAAGTAAATACATATAGCGACTCATCGTTGTAGCATGCCAACATATTTGAAATGTCGAATCAATTAAAAGAGCTCTCATAAATCAAAATGGCATTGTGCTTTTAATATCTATATTTTTTTAGTAATAAGATTTTATATATTTCGTATGGTTTACCAAGTATATAAAAGTAGTTCAGGATGAAGAGGATTTCGCAGGTTATTCCCAGAAAATTTAAGATGTGTATTTAATTTGTACATAAAATCTTAAATATGATGGTTAATCAAATAGAGCCATTTTTGAGACCACAAAAAATAAATGTAAAGTGTAGTTTGGGATGGAGGATTTTTAAAAAAGCCCAAAGCTGCATTTTTTGAAGATTTTTAACGTAAATACGAATTTGGTATTTAAATGACTTTTCACTTTTGAGTTACGTTCTTCAAAGATAGACGGAGATATATTCATAGGCATGTGCGATTCATCAAACGTGTATTTCCGGTGAAATGTCGGTATAGGACTTTTAGGTGTCATGCAATACTTCACCTACTTACTGTAGGATGTTTAAAACTCTCTCCGTACAAAGCCAGTAGGAGAAGCACATGTTTAAATACTGACATCTGCGCTATCAACAAAGGTCAACCTCCGTCACGTGTTCAGCATTGATATTACTACGTGTTCTGCAATAACCCTGAGGACTTTACAGGATGACAATGTGGCATTGACCAAATTGATGTCTCGTGTCCTTATAAGGTATCTGTTTAACCATCACTATACAGGGTGTTCAGGATTAGTTAAGTCGAAGGCGGTTTGTTACACCTAACAAGATGACATGTGCCTGTCTCAAATTCAAGAGGTCCCGAGTTTTAATCTTGTTAAATGTAATATTAATGTAATAATTATCTAGTAGAGATAATAAGGATAATATTATGTCAATGTTGCTGAACAAAGTTATTAAAACGTTATCAACGATTATATTAGCTTATAGTCAATGGCTTAAGTTCTGGGATCGAATAATATTGCTAATTGTTTTATTTATCGGGATTTTTCCTTATTCAAAACACGACTGTCGAGTTTGTTTTTTTGTTTTTTTGTTATTTACGTCCTCCAACGTTAAGTCATATCGGACGATGAATGAAATGGTGGAAATGATGCTCAAATGAGCTCAGGGTCAATAGAGCTTAGAGTTACCCGACATTCGTCTTTCAGGATAAGGGAAAACCCTGGAAAAACCTTATCCAGGTAACTCACCCTGACCGAGATTCGAACTTGGGACCTCTTGAACGTGAGGCACACACACTGTCATCTATGCTACCGAGGTGGGCATGTCAAGTAACTCTAAGCTTTGTGCACCCTCCCCCCCCCCCCCCCCGAATTTCATTTATCGTCCAAAATGATCCATCCGTTAAAGGTTGTTAGTTGAGCGAGTTATTTCAATATTACTTCTATGGGAAAAATGCGAAGGAAAAGTTTACTCGTTTATTGAACTGTGCATGAAACATTACAAGATAAATTAAGGCAGTGAGCTGGACTGATGGATTTTCACCGCCGGCATTATTGATCTGAAAAAAAAAAAAAAATCACATTCACAGGCGCGTGTAGGGTGTGAGTAATATAACAAAAGAACTTAAATTTGGATTAATATGAAACTTCATATTTACGTTCAGCATTTTTCAAGGATGCAACATCAAGATTTTCAGTAATTTCCTACTCTTTAAACAACTCTCATACAGTAATAGTAATTCTTATTTTCATAAAATAGCTTGAATGATTTTGATATGGCCATGCCAAAATGTATATTCTCAACCGTCCCACCTTATTATTCTTTGAAGTTTTATTCATTCTTGTGGGGGTTGTAGACCTAGAAAAATGCACGTAATACACCAAACTTAAAGCAGAAAAAAGGTATTAAAAGATCGGTTTTCTTTTTTATATCCTCCCCTCTCCCCGTAACTTCAGCTGTTTCCTTTGCAAGTTTTATGTTTAGATTTTCCAAAGTAGGATTGCTTCGTCTGTTTCCTTTTTCCTTCCACCAGTTAGCAAATTTCTGGGGAACACTTGTAAACTATGGTTAGAAGATTATTAATATAGGTTTATTTATATCAATAGTATAATATTACATAAAAGATATTTTAATTCATAAAATCATACACCAGATACTTAAACCGTTTCAAAAATTTGGAGTGATAAGGGGTGTCTAATTGGGATTCACATTTTATAATAAACGAAGGTGCCGAGAGTGAAGCTCTTGTTTTGAGTTTCAAAATGTCTATATAACCTTATTTATGCACACTTGTTCATTGCCGGTATGCATTCATGTATGAGTGTCTGAAAATGAATTCATAACTTCACACAGAAACATGGAGCACTTGAAAAAGGTTTTTGACAGACGGTAAAACAGATATTTATAGTATCCCTGAAATTATATAACAACTTTCTTGACACGCTATATGCAATAAATTATGTTCTTTAGGGAAATACAGTCTAGATAGTGAAACTGACAAAGTAACTTTTTAGTTTCCTGTGCAGTCTTATACATTGAAAGTTTCCCTTTAATTTCGTATGTATTTTATAATTTAATACACTTATATTTTAAAATATTTTAAAAAAACTGATACTGCATCCGTAATTTTTGACTCTGAATTCGTACCGCTTCAAGAAAAAACAACTTCTACACGTTTGGGGGAGAGAGATGCTCATTACGTAGGGGAAGCTTGCCTCTATAAATTGGTACCACTTTCAGCTTCTATATGTCCAGCCTATATGATTTTTTCTTTGTAAAATTTTTATGCATGTTTACTTTGAATAGTTTTTCTCAGAACTACTTTTTCTGATATGATTGATATCTTTTTTCATGAACTTCTGAACATAGGTAAATGCAGTTTTGATATAAAAGTAATAAATCACTGTTGTTACTGATCCAATGCGATGTTAATACGTTGTTCAATTATATTTCAAAAAATTAACCGCTGATAAATGTTAATGTCATGTGTAATTAATAAAATATCCTATTTTTAAGTAAGAAAACCTATTATATAAATATAAATTACTGAATTTAGATAGTGTGCATCCTTAGTCATTTTCGGTGTAATAACTTAAGCAGCTTCTGAGATAATGGATTATGATAATGAGTTAACAAATTTAGATTGCTTTTAATCTCATCTTAAAACGCGTTTAGTGTATGCTCAATCACGAAATGGAGGTGGAACGTATAATCTCATGATCACAGATAATATTCTGAGCATGGCGCGAATGGAGCTCATTGTGATATTCCTTGTGATAACGATTCGCTGACGAAGCGTTCGGTTTTTGTTTCTCCTTGTTTACGTTCTTAGATCAAAGTAGAGGGCGTAGTGCGAGTGATTGACATATCGGTAAAAAGAAATACGTTTATCGCTCAAAGAATTATTAATGAAACATAAAGCCATTAACCCGAAATTTTAGTTAGTTAATTATTGTTCTGGACGAGATTTAAGCAATCAGCTAGTTTAAAAAAACAATAAATGTTCTGTGATGGTTTAAATTTGAGCACTATTTTAATGACAAATACAATTCTCCTAAAATGTCATGTCAAGATCTCACCATGTTTTGAGCCTCCTGAAATGTTTGGTATTTAGGCCCAGTCTACCATAGATACAAATGAATAATGTAGATGAAATTTGCAATTTATTCTGCAAAAATTCTAACGATTTTTAATAAATTACATGTTTAATATATTTATATGGTAAATAAAACATATAAATCGAATATCATGGGAATAACCTGTGAAGTTCTCTTTATTAATCCTTTAATGGATGAATTATTTTGCTACTTATTTACTTTAATTGCTACTTACTTGCTAAACCGGTTTTCATACCGCTTTCTACGGTGCCTCAACGCAATCGATTCGAATAGCCTTGGCGTTAAAGCGATATATAATGGACTGGCCATCCATTCTAAACGTCGTGAGTTCGAATCTCGGCAACTGCAGTCAAATGTGCCTGTGGTAAAGGACGGGGAGGGCCTAAGTAAAGTAATCGCTGTGATAGCACGCTTGGACGATGAAAGGGTATCATTTGACTGCAGTTGCTTGGATTTTGCCTTTTTATACTTAAAAACCACTACGATGAAATTGAAAAACTAACAACTCAAAATTTTACAGTTCAAAAGACTTAGAGAATTTTGTGTGCATAACTGAGAAAGGTCAGTACAATATTGTAGCAATAAATAAATAAAAAAAGCACTAAAATACTTTTAATCTGAATACAGCATAATGTTGCCCCAGGGCAACACTAACCATTAAATGCCCGCCTCGTTAGCATGGTGGTAGCATGCCTACCTTACGTTTAAGAGGTTCCGAGTTTGAATCTCGGTCAGGGTGAGTTACCTGGATAAGGTTTTTTCCGGGGATTTCCCTTATCCTTAAATGCGAATGTTGGGTAACTCTAAGCTCTATGGACCCTGGACTCATTTGAGCAACATTTCACCAATTTCATTCATCGTCCGATATGACTTAACGTTTGAGGACGTAAATTAAAAAAAAAAAAACAACGATCCATTAAAGATTTAGAAAGAATTAGAATAATTTTGTATAACTGGTAAATCATAAAGTTAGACAAAACCTTACTTCACAAAAATAAAGAACTATTTAAAACATTTTTTCAAATTATATGTGGTGTATCCGTTTCCGAGGTATACGTTTTTATCACTTTGAATTTTTCAGTACCTTGTCATATTAAAATGCTGTCACTATTCAGTTGTTTCTCGTGATGTAATTGCAAGAAGTGTGTAATTTCAAGACCAACATGCGACGACCATTTTTTTTAAACATTTGACTATCGTTGTTCTCTTTGTAGCTATAAATGAGATGCATTTATGCAATTATTTACCTCAATTAAATTAAGTAAATATAAGAATAAGCTTTTGCAAGAATAGTATATAGCACATTGGCTCTTTTAAATTAAAAAAAAAAAAAGAAGCTTCAAGGTATTTTTCAAGAGCTAAAGGGCTTCAGGTCCTGTAAATATTCAACGAACTTATGTAAATTCATTCAAGTACCAAAAATTTTCATATTTCACGTTTTATCTATAAGTAAAAAGATTAGTACATGAAACTATAAACATTCAGAAAGAAGTGAATGTAGGTGAATGACATTTTGTACACTGTGTTAGTCATAATATAGTTATAGTTTCAAATGCATCAAAGCTATGCATTTAGTATTTGCAAAAACAATGCTTAAGGCCGAATGCTAGTTAATATACAACCTCTATGATACCTAGTATTGAGAATCAAACAATAAATAATAAGAATATATAAAAAAGACTAAAGCCACAAAAATGTTGTTTGAAATAAGTTGTCCGTTTTAGACTTCAACTCTCTGGGCTTAGCCGTTATACAAAATACCTGAGCATTTTAGAGACTATTTCCAGAAAAGTCAAGGTACCACTTTAATTATCATGCAAATATTTTAAATGCCTATATAGTAATTTAATCAAAACAATAACCGATTCTTTTTATACTAAAGAGAATTTGTTCTGTCACATCTTTGGAAGAAAGCTGAATTTAGTGATCAAGTTTGGGTATTAAGATAACTCTGTTTTATGGGTTTACGTTGCTCACACACGTGCACGCTCGAATTATTCTTTTATAATACTTATTTTTTTTTAATTCAGGGGACCTAGAAATGTATCGAGTGTTGGGTGAAATGCAATACTTCCTCCAGCTACAGGTATGCGGCAGGCGAACTAAACAGCAATTCTTTAGAGACATTTATAAGGTTACCTTGTAAAATAACGGTATGTCGTCTAGGAAGAAAAGATACAACGCCTCCGCAAAATCACGCGAGTTCAAGAAACAACAGAAGTGAAAGGGGAATTACATATTTGTATAATACATTTATCAAGGTAACATCAGTTTTCTTGTGTTAGGCCGTGGTAAAGCGAAGTAGATAGGATACGTAACAAGTTATGTTACAAACATGAAAATTTACTTAGATTTAAAGTAATTCCATTGTTTTATCGTATTAAAATGCTCAGGCATGCATTGTTCTACCGTATAATCGTATATATTTCACTGATGTTACTATAGTTACTGTATATCTTCCGCTTAGTAAGACACACATATCTGTAGCTAAAGCAAGGTTCGCATTCCGTCCAAAATTCAATATTGGAGTTTTACTGGTAATGATGTTTTGAGGTCACTGAATAAAAAGAATGGTATAAAATACGCGTATACATTTTTGTGTATGTGTAAGTACCGAGCGGGATAGTTCAGGCCATTTCGTCTGTGGCCAGCATTCAGGAGAACCGGTTCGATTCCCGTGGCCGACCTACCTGACTCATGGGTTTTTCAGCAGTTTTCCTGGATCGCCAGTTGAATGCTGGGTAGATTAATTACATTCCCAAAATTTCCTGTCCCTCCATTTCATGTCCATTATCATTTCATATCATCTTTCATCTGGTGCTGTTGGTGCTGCATGGCAGGATGATATGCTCGTAGTGGGGCGATCTCCGGGCCGGTGCGTGGGATACTGGTTTACTGCCCTGCCGGGAGAGTTTCCAACTGGTGAATTGTAGGGACCCTGACCTCTGCACTGTCGTGACTCCATGGGTCGGCCGTCCTCAGTATCCTATCACCTCATCCTACATCCCGGAGTGCCCCACTTCGGGTATAGTCTGATCACAGTGTAGGGGAGGGGCCCGTAAGGATGGGGATCCGTCCCCTTCAGCTGCCGTGCTGCGGGCGCTGCGGACCCCTAGCACTCGTGGTACCTCTGACGTTACTAGAGGAATCTCGGGCCGACTATTCGAGTCCCTCCCTGAAAGGGAGTTCGGATTGGGTTGGACTCGAGGGGGCAGTGGTTCCCGATACCCGTGGGAGATCGGGTAAGTCTCCGGACGGGGTTGAGGGAAGTCATATTCCCGCGTACTAGCCTGCATAGCTAGTAGACGGTGTGCTAGATTACCAGGCAGCCCTACCGAGGTCTAATCGTTAGCCTTCCTCTTTGGGGTTGGCGCGCGTTTAAGTGGCGTATCCACTTCCATCCCGTCTTGAGTCCACAGGACCAGATGTGGGAGGGGGAGGCCCTTGTTAGTCTAGGTCTTGCCCTATGGAGGCGCCGGGCGCACTTTTGGGACAGCTCGGATAACTCCCTGGTCGTCAGAAGGGGGGGGGAGGGCCAGACTTCACTCTGTGTGTGTGTGTGTGTGTGTGTGTGTGTGTGTGTGTGTGTGTGTGTGTGTGTGTGTGTGTGTGTGTGTTTTTTTAGTTTACGTCCTCCAACGTTGTCATATCGGACGATGAATGGAATGGATGAAATGATGCTCAAATGAGTGCGGTGTCCATGGAGCATAGAGCTACCCGACATTCACCTTTCAGGATAAGGGAAAACCCCGGAAAACACCTTATCCAGGTAACTCACCCTAACCGAGATTTGAACTCGGGACCTCTTGAACGTGAGGCAGACACGCTACCATCTAAGCTACCGAGGCGCACTCACTGTGTGGATTGCCCTCCGTACATCCGTACAAATTTAAAGGATGTAAATTACAAAAAAAGAAGGAAAAAAAACTCCGTAGAATCCAGTGTGTGTGTGTGTGTGTGAGAGAGAGAGAGAGAGAGAGAGAGAGAGAGAGAGAGAGAGAGAGAGAGGGAGAGAGAGGGAGATATTGTGTCTATATGTGTCTCTGTAAATAGCCTAAATCTTAAACAAAACCCGATGAATACTTAACATGATATTTGTTTCAACATCTTCCAAAGTTTCGATATAGTTCCACATTAACGATGTATGCCTCGCATTTGGGAGGTCCACGGTTCAGTTCCTACCAGAACTGTCCTCCCAGACTATTTCCCTTCAAGTTTTTCTCAATCCTCACAATTGGCAAATTCTGGGAATATACCCAAACTTACGCCCGAAACATTTCATTGCATGTCTTGTTAGCGTGCACTACCTACAGTGTAAAAGAACGGGCTTTAAGTATTATCAAATGAAAAATAACCTTTAAGAAAGTCACCACTCCAAGCTACTTCTTACATGGAAGTAAAAAATAGCTTAAACAATTTTCATTAAGATACACTGCATTTTAAGTATTCAAGTGAAAAAATAAGATGTATATTTGAATTATATAGGAATAGCCTGTGAGGTCCTTTACATTAATAAACAGTTTTGTATAAGTTATAAACTATAAGCGATACACATAAACCTTCCAAACTGAGGATGTGATATCTTTAAGACATAATTATTTCAAATAACAATTTTTGTTGTACCAACAATGTTCGAGATGTGCATTGCTATTGGTATAACTTGAGAAGTGCAGTCATATTCAATTGTTTTTCCTGATGACAGAAGGGAATAGTATGGACTTCCAGTACCAGGATATAGCGACTATTTTTAAGTTATTAACTATGACTTCGGTTTCCTGTATTCACCTTTTATAATCTACAGTGCCATATATAATCAAATTACTTTTTTACTTACTCGAATAATAACATGAAGTAGATAGGCAAATGTCCTGTAAGTATAATTTGTAGAAGCTATATAAAATTGGGTAGAGAAAGTTATATCAATGTAACAACTGGTTTTTAATGTTATTTTGTTGATGTTATACGGCACAAGAATAAGCACAAAGTTTCTGAAAGCGTATGCCATTTACAGACTGTTGATAAGTTGAATGTTTAAGAAGTTACGTACACCAAATTTTTTATTTTGTCATTCGTATATATAAACTGGTTAGTACGAGAAACACTATAGTTCCAGTAGGATAGTGTTAAGAATAGCCCTAAGTTAACTGTTTATTTGGGTTTTAACTTCATTGGTACCTCTATAAAAACAGTTTTATCACATGGGGGAGAGAGGATGCGCAAGGTTAAGGAGGGCGACAGGAAAATAAGGGGAGAAGTAGAGTAAAAGGGAGCGAGAGACCGATTAATGTGAGAGTGTGTGTGTATGTGGTGGGGGAGGGCGAAGAAAAAGGGGAGCAATCAGGACACTTAAAGCTAAGGCATACATTGGTCTCCCATACAGTAGGTGCTTTCTCATACATAGTCGATATATGTAACGTATGTTCTTTTGAATCAGAATATCACTGCAAGTCATTTTAATCTGAGTGGCAAACACAATGTCAACCAACACGTAGATTCCAGCTTAATGATTCACATTTGGACCCTACGTTTCCGAAAGGAGCATTGTGATGCAATGATGCACAATAGAAAGATCAGAGTCTATTAGTCTATTTATAGTAGCAATAAAGAAAAGACTAATACAAGCCGTCTGTTTACCTTACGTGTTTGAACTTGATTGCGTGTAAATGTAATGACTTGCTATTTCTGAGCGTGGTCCTCTTAATGTAGATCAGTGACGAAAGCAGAGCAACGATAGGGGTAGTCAAGACAGTTCATAACAATAAAACATACGATTTTTCAAGTGTGGTTGTTTGATCTGTGAAGAAGGTAAATAAAAAACGAAACGTTCAATAGACCTGAGCATTCAGGATCTTACGAAGGTGCGATTCGGAGATTTTGAAGAACGTTCCCGCTCTTGTGGTTTGAAACTCCTGTCTCGAGAGGATTGTATGATAATTCGGTGTTGTTTATATACAGAGTGGATGACAGGCTGATAACTCAAGTACGTGATCAAGAAGTCGTTAACATAATTGCTGATTACATGCTGATATTCATCTCCCAGCCGAATTTCTGTTTGTAAACAGCATTCCCATATGCATATATACAGAGTATACCTCTGTTTTGACATATTTATTGCTTCCTATAAAAAGGCGAACCATTATTCTAGTGCTGCTGAGATCAAAGATCGGCCTTTCAGTTTTATATCTATATATTACCCCGGTGGATGACTTCTACTTACCTTCATTCCCTTAGCCTTTTTATGTAAGATCTTTAACTTGTGGTTCTCAGCATCCTAGTCTATATTGGGCGTGAAAGACGGTTTAATTTTGCTCAAAGGCCTCTTTATCTGCTTTGAGGTTCATTTACGTGTCGTAAATCTGAGACACGGGATCATCGGCTTCATTCTCTTCCCGAAAGAAGCTATGCCACGGATTTTTACGCCCTAAAGCAAATCCATTGCCCTCAGCCAAGTTTGAACCCGCAACTTCGGAAAGCACAGGCTAGGGTGTTACCCCTTATTGGGCTGAATGAGCATGACAGTCTACTAAACGTCACATTTACATTATTTCTCTGTGGTAATTTCTTACCGATGGACGGACATTTCATATAATTTTTGGGGGTCAGTTATAAACTTAATTTTAGCGCGTATATACACAAATATAAGTCGAATGTGTTTATTATTCATCCACATTTTAAAGTAAGGATTTGCTGAAGTTGAAATCCCCACGAATTTAGAATAAAATATTTGCTTTAAGATAATATGGTTTATTCCTTATAGAAAATTCCTTACGAATAAAAGGACTTTATGGTTTATTCCTGGGTTATTCAAGATATAAATTTTATTTTTCACACAAATATCTTAAAGATGTATTTTAATCATAATATTTAGAACAATTTTTGAGAAAATAAAATATATTGAAACATCTCTATATAAATGGTATTCGGGGATGGAGAGATTTTCTTGAAATTTTTTTGTCTCATCCTTGGAAGATACTGAGTTTGAGTAACCAAGTTCTGTATCAGACATTTCTTTGTTATGTAGGGATCTCAAAACATGTATTTATGATCATATTTAGACAACAGAATACTCTTAACGTGCTATAGGTAGGAAGCAGAGAGAGTAAACACAAAAATTAAAAATTTTGTTGCAGGTTCAAAAAGACATGCTCGCAAGGAACATAACAAAACAGAGTTTAACCTAGAGCTGGTTCTTGGTAGCTATGCTTGGTTCTGTCAAAATTATGAAGATTAATGTAAAAAGAAAACAGGTCGTTTGTGCATGACATGAAAACAAAATGACAACAGGAAGCTGCATCCTGTATACTGTTGTTAACTTGAAGGACGGCGCTTATCAACCTACACACCTGACTGCATTACCTCATGGCTTATGTCATGTTTCTCGACAGATCCCAAAAGTTGCTCTGGATTTCTCTGCTGGTTAAAACATCAAAGTCCCGCAAATCCGGAACACGCCCGGTTTTTTCTTCTATACATTCTGGTGTCCCTAGAGAAAGCTCTTGAAACGTATTTTTCATTTTGTGCTTGAAATTCTAAGCAATTTAACCTGGTGGGTCATACTGACGATGAATAAAAAGGGGTATCCTTAGAGATTAAAACTACCCAATATTCTTCTTTTTCTCAACGTAAGGAAAAGCCCGTTCCAAAACCGTGTTTCGGAGACTAACTCGTCCACATTTCTGCAGTCGTTTCAGACTTGTACATTTTTGAATATTTGTAACCGAGGTTTATTATTATTATTATTATTATTATTATTATTATTATTATTATTATTATTATTATTATTATTATTATTATTATTATTATTATTATTATTATTATTATTATTATTATTATTATTATTATTATTATTATTATTATTATTATTATTATTATTATTATTATTATTATTATTATTATTATTATTATTATTATTATTATTATTATTATTATTATTATTATTATTATTATTATTATTATTATTATTATTATTATTATTATTATTATTATTATTATTATTATTATTATTATTATTATTATTATTATTATTATTATTATTATTATTATTATTATTATTATTATTATTATTATTATTATTATTAATGACAACTCTGGGCATTTTATTTAATGTCTCTATATATTTACCAACCACGATCTTAGAGGCAGGTTTTACAACATTAACATAGAATGAAATGCCCGCCTCTAAGGTACGAGGGTCTCGTGTCTGCCTCACATTTAAGAAATCCTGAGTTCAAATCTGAGCTGAGTTATCTGGATAAGATTTCTTTTTCCCCACGTTTTCCGTTATCCTGAAAGATAATTCGGTAACTCTAAGCTCTATGGACGCTGGGCTCATTTGAGCACAATGTCACCCATTTCATTCATTCATCATCCGATATAACTTACGTTGGAGAACGTTTGAAAAAAAAAAAACAGAATAAAACAGTCATTTCTTTTCTTTCTTTTTCTTTCTTTTT
The DNA here is from genome assembly GCA_030765055.1 of Mantis religiosa. Taxonomy (NCBI): domain Eukaryota; kingdom Metazoa; phylum Arthropoda; class Insecta; order Mantodea; family Mantidae; genus Mantis; species Mantis religiosa. The sequence goes on along the minus strand of CM060947.1, from coordinate 228,062,019 downwards.
TTTTTTTTTTTTTTTTTTTGTAATTCACGTCCTCCAACCTTAAGTCATAACGGACGGTGAATAAATTGGGTGAAATGATGCTCAAATGAGTGCAGGTTCCACGGAGCTTAGAGTTAACTGACATTTGTCTTGAAGGATAAGGGAAACCCCCGGAAAAAACCTTATCCAGGTAACTCACCCTGACCGAGATTCGAACTCGGGACCTCTTGAACGTGAGGCAGACAGGCTACCATCTACGCTACCGAGGCGGGCATAAAAAGTCAGCCTTCTGTGTTGACGGCAGTGTTTGACTTGATTATTCCATCTGCTTAGAACTATCTTGAAAATCGTAGCTACTCGTGTCAATGCGTAGCTTATTGTTGTAGTACGTTGTCTTGTGGTTTTAATAATAAGATTAATTATCACTCCACGAAGAGTATCAGATTGTTAATCATGCCAAAACGCGAACATCTAAGAGCAACTAGTCCGATGAGTGGAATTTTATTAAAAGAGGTCGCTGTGATGACCGAGTGGAATGTACAGTAATATTTGACGTCAGTATTAGACATTGTCATTAAGATATAAATCATCTTTAGTAAAACATAAATAAAAGTAGAAAGCAAGTAAAATAAAATAGAAGTAAATAAAATCAAAGCAAGATTTACTGTTGTGTTCGCTATTTGTTCATTTTAATAAGAAAATTATAGGCCGTGCCGTGATATTCCGAACTACAAGGTATTCTTGTTTAATTCATAAACATTCCAGTCCCATACAAATCTACAGCGTCTTTACACTAGTTATTAAGTGATAAAAAATTGGTTACTCATGTTGAACATACACTTATTCTTTACAATAATTCATTGTGTAAAACAAATATTTATTTTCAAAATTTTAACCATCGTTCAATCTTAGAGTTCTGCTGCTTTGCATATAACATAATGAATGTTTGGCATGGTTAGCTTTTATCTAAAAACGATAGATATTATTGAGGAGAGGAGATGTTAACTGACTGTTTATTTTCTAAATTTGGTCACCCTAGAACATATATTTAAAACATAAAAGAGTAAACTTTTACCTCGTTAAAGAAGATTCTAAAATACTTATTTATAGATGAAAGAAATAATACGCTTTCATCTGTTTGAATTACCGTTTGACTGACGTCATCTATTATTATCAAACGTATCTCTTGTATATTCAGGCCTAAATGTTTGAAACTTTGTTGTTTAAGCGGAAATAGTAGTGATAATCCAGCATTAACTAGATTATAGCCTTTAGTAATTTATTTTAAACATTTCTTAAACTTTATTTAAATTCTGAAAGCTATATTACGGCCAAATAGATATAGGAATATGGATTTGATGTGCAAAAGGATTTCAGTGTTGCGGTCAAGACTGATTTAACCTCTGGGAGAAACAAAAGAGACGGGAGAGTGCAAAGTGAGGTTAGATTTGATGGCAGATGCAGCGTAGCGGGATCCATAACGTTTCCATAATATCACCAGCACTTTGACTCCCCCGTAACCGTAGGCAAAGATCTGGTCAAAAGGGACTGCGCTAGTAAATACCTTCCAAAATGTATCTTTTTAAAGCACATTCATTGTATATCTTCCTTCACGCTTAGCCATGCAACCTTGAAATATGTGAGGAAACGAGAAATGATTAAAATCTGTGGTAGTGTATAATCCTTCATTCTAACTTGAAAAAACTCAAGATCAGAGTGGTTGGTCCAATGAAAATCAAACCTCCCGAAGTCGAAGCTCAGGCGCTATCGCCAAAACTAACGCGTTTCGGTTGGCATAAATATAACATAAGATATGAACCCACCATTCATCGCAGAGAATCTTAACCTCATGTAAAAGGATGCTATTGGTGAAGATTAATGATTGCTTACGAGGCATCAAAGAGGTGATTCCAAAATAGACGGTTTGGCCAAGCTGTTTGGTTGTAACCCAGTTGGGGATGTCCCTCAGTTGAACATCAGGAAGCTTTTAATGCTTTATGTTCCAGAGATCATCTCATTCATTCACGTCTGGTTACAACGTAGTAACTCCCACTACATTAAATATTCAAATTCTATTTGCAATTATAACGTACTCCACTTTATGACGCAAGTGTGGGGATATAAGGGATCAGGGAAAAGCAGTGTGAGATTAGAAATGGGGCGAGAATTAGGCATCTCAGCAGAGTAAAAATATGGCTATTATGAACAAACTACAGAAAGGAAGAAATCAATGGATCCGTGAAAGGCAGAGGAAAAAAATGAGTAAATGTGATACGGCTCTACAAACTGTAGAAAGGGCAGAGAGATCAGAATGGGGTAGTGAGAAGCTGGGGAGAATTTTGAGAAAGCGTGATGAAGTGATAGGTTAACTGGAAGAAAGATTAGTAGAAGCTGCTACTGAGTTACACAATTTGTAATAGGGGAAGGAGACACAAGAAATGGGGTAATATGCAAGTGAGAAATATTGAAAAGTGAGGTTATGTGAATACAGACACAGTGATACAATAGTAATATGAAGTTGAAACAAGTGGTAATAATTTACAGGGATAGACAACAGGAAAAACTAACGCAGGATATAAAAGTACATGGAAAGCAATGTAATTGTATTGAAGGAATGCCCTTTTAGCAAAGGGACCAGGTCCAGCTCAGGGGTAGCGTAGGATGTACTCGTAATTGTTTCATACTTAATATATAATATCATACTCCATTCTATTAGTATAAGTCAGACGATTGCAGTATTTAGAAACGAGAGGAAAACCGCTATCAAGATTGTCATGTAGTTTTATCTAAAATCGTGCGGTAATTACAAGTCAAGTTTTACTGAAATTTAACTGGTACGTGAACTGGGATTAAACAAAGATAACCAGGCGTACGAACATACAATAGCTGCATAATAAAATTTATCCAGAGATTAAGTGGTATCTATTCAATATTTTTTTAGAATAAAAAGATAATATTAAAACCCATAAATGGCTTATGATAATTAACAGCTGTAAAAGCAGTCTATGGTTATGAACACCCACTAGGCATCTTAATTTATACTAACAGTGAATATATGAAGCTGGACATTATAACAATTTTCAAGACCATTCCTTATGGCTTCTAAACCCAGAGACTTCAATTCCCCGCTGGGGGAGGGTGAACTAGGTGTTCTTTACTTGGAATCCTTCCCTACCCTCCACATAATCGGGTGTATGCATGTGGAAGTAAGTGTGAGTGAGCTTCAAGCTAAAATGACTAAAACCCAACGGTAAAGAACCTGTAGTCGACGAATTATTCAAGTATAAGCCTTCGATATAAGATGGAAGTTAAAGAATGTGACACAGTAAAACAGTTTAAAAACAAGACAAAAATAACTGCATGTCGAGGGATAATGAAAACTATGGATTTTCCAGATTATCAGTTTTTTTAATGTTACGTCCTCCATCGTTAAGTCATATGGGACGATGGATGCAATGGGTGAAATGTAGCTCAAATGAGCCCAGGGTCCATAGAGCTTAGAGTTACCCAACATTCGTCTTTCAGGATAAGGGAAAAGCCCGAAAAAACCTTATCCAGGTAACTCACTCTGACCGAGATTCGAACTCGGGACCTCTTGAACGTGAGGCAGACTCGCTACCACCACGCTACCGAGGCGGGCAGATTATCAGTTGTTATTGGAATAAACTGAAGACACTTCTATCTCAAATTGGTCACTAGATGCAACAGAGAAATGGCCGTATTTTAATGCATGAAAAATGCAGAGTGCTGTAATAGAAACATTACCTAGTATTTTCTTATCAGGGACATGTTTGCGATTGAACCGTAACCGAAACTAGGGTTTCGATACGAATTGCTTACCGATTAATTGATTACGGAAGGCGCTCTGCTCCCTCCTGTAAGGAACATTCACCATTTTTAAATTGGAGTTAAAGTTGAAGGCACATACAGACGCACAGTTCATTGCACGAGAGTATAAATAACAGCATATTGCGCTATTTGTTTTGGTTTTCTGGTAAACGGATTGACGTGACTTCGAAAAATAGATACAGTAAAGGAACATTTATTTTGTATATTACTTGCTTGTACACGGACAATGCTGGCAAGATCCTAACCTACAACAACCGTAAGTATTGGAATACCAGATATTTGTGTGTAGGCTGGATAGCACGATAATGCTGTTTTCTCCATTTGATAAAATGTTATTTGTCATTTTATGATAATGTTGCATTATTGGAATAAATCTGGAATATTATTTGAATTTAACTTCTAGAAAATTGTATGAACTTTTGAGAATAAGATAGCATGCTATTCAACAGCTATTTGTGGATTGTTCTTCAAATTTTTGTTGAAAGTATACATGAGTATACTATATTTAAAATCTATGTATATATTTGGAAGATATACATAAAGAAGCTAAGAATTTCATAACATTTTAAGAAAACGAAATGTATTTTTTTAAAATACTTCATATTTATATACTCAAAGTCCAAGGAGTTACACAGTTATTTTTCCTGAATACAAATTCACATCGTTACGCCGGTTTCAAGCAAATTTTGCACAGGTGACAATTGATTCAGAAACATCCTTTAACTTCTAGATGACGTTGTGTCATTTCATACTCAATTTTGAGATCTCCTAATTACACAAGGGATACATAGGTTAAAACACCATGTGTATGTGTGTGTATCTGAATAGTATAACTCAAAAACAAACAGTCCAAAAATACCAAACTTGGTATTTAAATTCAGCATATTCCAAGGATGCAACAAGAAGACCTTCAGGAAATGTTACTGCGAAAAAAAATGTAACCAAACGTTTTTTGGCATGAACCTTTTCCGAAATCTTCCTCATTGTTAGTTTGAGTTTTCAAAAACTTATACTTCTGGTGCTATTATTTTCTTCCAAGGAACATGGAACTTCAAAACTATAGAGCAAGACTTTTTTTTAAAATCTAAACATGGGTTTAGCCTATCTTATACCTAAAACAACATTGCAGAAGTGTCATGTAAGTTTGTCTCAATTAAAACTAGGTAGAAGAAATATATTTCTTATGACTAGTATAAAAGAGTGAGTAAAGAAAGCAATATAAATGCAACTCATCAAATATTTGTAACGGTTAAGAGCAGTTTGCAGAATCGCTGTGACTGTCGCCCGACGTTAGTCAACTTTCATATTCGCATGTTTGTTTCTACGGTGTTCAAGTGGGTCGCACTTTCAAACAGAAGAGTGTACACAGCAACATCTGGTGCAGATGAATGGCAAGCTTGCTTCGTATTAAGAACGTGCCTGGGTTACTGAATGTGATCCCACACTTACTTAATATTACATAAGGATGGGATTATAATACATCTCATTCGATATGTTCAAATTCTACTTTTACGTAAGGACTATAAGTTAATGTATAAGTATACTAAATATATGAAGCATCATAACTCGCATAGTTTTTGCTACCCATTAGAACCTCACATGTCAGCTGTGGAATGAACATAAGCTATTTTTTTAGCATAATATAGCCTTAAAATCATATATAGAAAAGTATTTACAGATAAATTACAGCGAAAATTAATTTAACTTTATTTTCTCAGTCACCCATAAATTAAATGGAGTTATTCATATTGGTGTACCAGTTTAAATTTACAAATGGGAATGGGGGTCAAGTTGGGTGCCATTAGATATAGCTCTTCAAAACAACTTTGTCAAGAAAAGTTTTATTAGCTTGCAAGCTTTCAAGGGGAGAAAAAACTGCCTAGGCTAGAAGGTTGCAATTGTTTGTAAATAAACAACAAAACGCCTGATGAACACACAATACGCTCTGCAGCCAAATTCTTTTGTCGGTATTTATATTAGAAGTAGGGTATATACAGGATGTTCATTTTTATCTGTAAATTTACCGCGCAAAATTTGACGTCATTAATAGCATCGCTGATGGAGCGAGTTTATATACGATTCCCCGAGCGGCTTGCGATCCTATCTGATGTGCTGACAGCAGCTTTGAGGCCTCCCTCTACCGCCAGGTAAATATACTATTTGAGAGGCGGATCCTACCCGCATAATATAAAGGTACGTAATTTCGCCTGGTGCGTAGACACGGTAACTGTTTATAAAACGCGTCCGTGGTACTAGCCATTCGGCACGCTGCATCTGAGCTACTAGTGGATGTCCCGTTTATAAAAAACCATGTGCTGCAATGCAATGTACTGCAAAGCTAATTATGCAGCCATAAAAGTATACCATGAAGAATATACGAAATTATAAGTCAATGAACACTTATTTCACAATGAACATCTGCTTTGCTGTTATAGTAGACATATATGCATATTGTAAACCTGTCACATAAAATAGAAATATTTAATTTGTTCTCAATTCTTTTCTATCACCCACAGTTTCCTCAACGTAACTTCATTATAAACCAGAAAATTAGTGGAACGTGTTCTAGGAATGAAAAATAAATTACTGTTACAATATGTACAAAACTTTTATCCAAGTCTAAACCAGAAAATATCTCTAGTACATAGTCTTATGTGTCCATTTTCTTATATTTCCTTTCTCTCTTCCCCTTAAACACTGTCTGTATTGCGAGAAGGTATGCTGAAGTCCTTTCTGTCATAACATTATTGCTTCTAGATTGGAACCAGTCACTTTATAGCGTCTTTTTGCGAGTAACTGATCCTGTATCTTAGAAATGTTTGATGCACCAATTGGCTTTAAAAGACAAGGATACCAACATTAATAGTCATTTTAATTAAGCGTGAGAATGATAAAAGATTTATATCGTATACTGATAAAACGTAAGACGTTTATGTTACAAACAAAAGTATGTCAATTTGACGGTACCTGGACACTTTTGACAACATTATGCTCTGAGGGCCTTCTCTGAATGCTGGACAGCTTTGCATAAACTCCTCTATGCAGCGGTTTAAACTGTATTTATATGTCGTACCAATTTTAGTGCCAGTACGAAAGTAGCATTCAACCATGGAGACGCGGTGGTCTGGGTTCATATCCAGGGGAAGCTGGTTGTATTAGTTATCGGCGCAACCACACTCAGAGCTCTGTAATTTGCTTACTGTTCCGCAAACATTACCGCTTCTTCTCCGTAGAGGGCACTTTGATTTCAAGGTAGACTCATCAGTCACCTATGACGTCATTCTTGCTCAATCAGAGGACGGGAAATAACGAATAAAAATGAACACCGTGTATAACCATTGTAAACTCTTAATGAGCCACAAGAATAAAGAAAATAAAGCACTCGATTGTCATTCTATCGTGCAAGATAACCCTCTAACTTTAATTTTATTTCTGTAATATTTTTTAACATTCGTACTTGTGCATCTCTTTACGCATGTCTTTCTTCTTGAAAGAGCACGATTTATTAAAATACGTTCTAACACATTTATTTTGAAGAGGTATAATAATGAATCCTTAACTGACCCCATACTCCCATTTAAAAATATAAGGTAATACCCACTGACCGAACTTGTGTTTATGGCCGATTGATGAAAACAACTTCAAGGAAATTCACATGTGCAATTATACAATTATTTTCCTTAATAAACGAGAGTCTAATTCACTTCGTTTTATAACATTGTTATTGTATTCACGTTGCGTTAGTCACAATAAAACCAGAAATAATCACAAATTAAGAAATATATACTTGAATTTAGACAATTTTTGCGATAAAAAGACGTGTAGTGATAATATTTTTAAAAGTGGCAAAATAAATTAACGTTTTAAAACTAATAACAAACAGATGTCTTAGAAATGGTTGAGGTTCCAAAATTCATTCCCTAATGAAATGTTTACATATTACTTCCAGAAAATTTAAGGTGTACATTTTATTTGGCTAGGAAATGCCTTAAATTTATGCAATTTTAATCAAAATTGTTTGAATAACTTTTGAAAAATCAAAAATAAGAATATATTTACCACCTATAGGGTAGTTTTGGTTGGTATCATAACTTTTCGATGTTGAATTATGCTGTTCAGATACACAAACATACGCGAACCCACGTTTTTTTTTTATCTAATCAAGGAACCTCAAAATATGTATTTCCAGCGAAATTTTGATTTCGATATCGAGACTTCAGGTGAAATCCAATATTTCTTCTGCTCACTTCTTTTTTTTTTTTTTTTTTTTTTTTTTTTTTTTTTTTTTTTTTTTTTTTTTTGTAATTTACGTCCTCCAACGTTAAGTCATAAAGGACGATGAATGGAATGGGTGAAATGGTGCTCAAATGAATCCAGGGTGCATGGAGCTTAGAGCTACCTGACATTCGTCTTTTAGGATAAGGGAAACCCCCGGAAAAACCTTATCCAGGTAACTCACCCTTACCGAGATTCGAACTCGGGACGTCTTGAACGTGAGGCAGACATGCTACCAAATACACCACCGAGGCGGGCTTCTAGTAGAGAAAATAGTACACAAAATAAAAATTGAAGACAGATATTATTCATTACATCTATGGAACATCGTGAACATGTTATTAATTATATTATTGTAATAGTTTTTAAATTATAAAATACAGCCCTAATAAAAGTATATCTTAATTTGTGAAATGAATAAACATAAGTATTGTTTTAATGTAAAACGAGTCTTATAAGGTTACTTGGACATATACGTACGTTCTAAGTGCACGTGACGTTACGCTTCAAGTGAAGTCGAACTCGACATTTATGTGACACCTGTAAATTTCACTTATCAAGACTATTAAAGTCCAAGCGTTTCTAGCTACATTAACTCATAAATTCATATTCCTCTTTTGCCTAGTTATAATATTTGCGTATTATCGTTCTTTTATCATTGTTTTTAAATACGCTCATTTTATTTTTATTACTCTTTTTGGTTTACGTAAGCTTATCTAGCAATGTCAAAGTTGCTGGAATTATCTCTTTGTTATGCCATTTACTGATCGAAGTGCACAATTCGATGTTGCGGTGTATACGATACGCTACGCACGTGCTCGTCAGCAGCTCGTACGAAGATTCGCAAGTTAAGGAAAAGTCCTATTCGAGTGTCTGAATTCGACGCCCACATAACAGATGTTCATTTTGGGTCATTGTACACCAGAGAATGGTGGATTTTATCTGTCTTTGTCTCTTTGTTTGTTTGTTTCTTACTTAATTTCTGTGTTTCATTAGTTCTTTGTTTGTTTGTTTGTTTCTTTATTTCTTTGTTTCTTTCTTCGTTTCTTAGTGTTTGTTCGTTTGTTTCTTCTTTGTATCTTTCGTTTTTCTTTCTCTCTCTCGCTCTCTTTCTTTCTTTCTTTCTTTCTTTCTTTCTTTCTTTCTTTCTTTCTTTCTTTCTTTCTTTCTTTCTTTCTTTCTTTCTTTCTTTCTTTCTTTCTTTCTTTCTTTCTTTCTTTCTTTCTTTCTTTCTTTCTTTCTTTCTTTCTTTCTTTCTTTCTTTCTTTCTTTCTTTCTTTCTTTCTTTCTTTCTTTCTTTCTTTCTTTTTGTTTCTTTGTCTGTTTGTTTCTTTGTTCGTTTGTTTGTTTGTTTGTTTCTCTCTCTCTTTCTTTGTTTCTTTTTCTTTCTTTCTTTCTTTCTTTCTTTCTTTCTTTCTTTCTTTCTTTCTTTCTTTCTTTCTTTCTTTCTTTCTTTCTTTCTTTCTTTCTTTCTTTCTTTCTTTCTTTCTTTCTTTCTTTCTTTCTTTCTTTCTTTCTTTCTTTCTTTCTTTCATTCTTTCTTTCTTTCTTTCTTTCTTTCTTTCTTTCTTTCTTTCTTTCTTTCTTTCTTTCTTTCTTTCTTTCTTTCTTTCTTTCTTCCTTTCTGTCTGTCTGTCTGTCTTTCTTTCTTTCTTTCTTCCTTTCTTTCTTTCTTTCTTTCTTCCTTCCTTCCTTCCTTTCTTTCTTTCTTTCTTTCTTTCTTTCTTTCTCTCTCTCTCTCTCTTTCTTTCTTTCTTTCTTTCAGCGGTGGCTTTGTGGTAAGGAGTCGGCGGGCAGTAGTACCGAAAATGGAGCAGTTCGCAAGTGAATATCACAGTTTTTAGAATCGGCGTGCAGCGCCGTGTAAGATGTGGACCTATGTGTACGTCAGAGGGATTGTCAAGAGCATAAGTTGGTGCGTGCAACAAAGACATAAAGAAACACTAAAAAGACTTGTTGAGCTTGTACAAAAAGTGATTGTATGTTAGAATTGGGCTAACGATTTTGAGTCAGTAGAGGAGCTTAAGATAGGTAAACCTTGTCTTTTGTGTTTTTGTCACGATATTTATTTTTATATTTTAAAAGGGCAGTAGACTGAATGCTGCTTTATGCCTTTTGCTCTGTCTCTATCGAAACAACACTATAATTTTCCCTCTGTCATAAAAAGAGATCTTCTCAAAACACCTCTTTCATCCACTGATTTTATCGCCCTTTGTTTAGACAAAGCAAAAGTGGCAAGTTCAAAAGAAACGATTTGAAGTCCTCGGATAACATAACAAGCTTATCTCCTACAAACACAATTCACCTACTTTTCCTTGTACTGCACCGGTGAAGTGTCCCAGATTACATTTTATAACACTTTTACGTCGAGAACACGCTAATATCTACATCACCCACTTTCGTTTTCCCAGACTGTATCACTATATAACTTTCTCGTTGAGAGTTACGAGTAGATACGTCAGTGTTTGTCCGATGTACTTGCATTCTACCTCACCATATCATTTCGTGTCTATATCTCACGTCTGTTATAAATAAATAAGTATACAGCAGCTTACGGTCCAGAATTTACTGTAGTGTTAATTTATTCTAAATAATACAGAAATAATGCTACAATAGCTGAAAAAGTGACAACCAAACAAAGCTTTTAAAAGATTTGAATATTGCTTAAGACTAAACTATATTTCCTAATTCCCTAGTATCTGTAGTGAGATATGTAATTAAACCATTTCTAAAAGAGTTTGTATTGATTAGCATGGAGTGGAGAGGAAAATAAGTTTATTTTAAACAATGCTTTGTCGAAGAACTGGCAGAAAAAGTAATTTATTGTAACAGATCATATTTTTTAAATATTGATTTTAATCATTTTCGCTAGGAATCACATTCAGGTTCACACTTCAGATTGCAGAAAATTCTCCCGCCCAAATTGCCAAGTGTTGTTTGAGAATGCAGTGTTAGTTTTTGTCAATAGTTTCTCTCTAATGTTATGATACAAGTATATGAAGCATAATTAATAACCATTTTGTGTTTTGTTTTCTATTATATACTGAAAGGGTCTTATATTTCTCTTATTGACGTCACTTCATTCACCGTTGATCAACGATTAACCTGGGGATTCACTGCCTCAAAAGTGGCAAGGAAACGTGTTCCGCAGTATAACCTGTTTTCTGGCCTGAGGATCGCGAGGGATTTTCCCACTAACAGTGCGGGCATGGAGCCAACAATCTCTAAAGCAATGTCTTTATAAATAGTTACCTTCCTGTTTGTTACTCCAGAATCAAAAATAACAATAGAAATGCCTTCCAATGTTGCAATACATTTCTGCAGCGGAGTATTTACGCTTTGGAATTCAAAAGAAGGTTAGCAGTTTTAATAGTGCATTTTCCTCAAGGGAGAAATTTTCATTATATAAGGGGAGAATTCAAGTAAAATGTATATGCTCTGTCTCACATTGAAGACGTCCCGAATTCGAATCTTGGTCAAGGTCAGTTATCTGGATAACGTAATTTATGGAATTTTTCCTTATCCTATGAGATGAATGTCGAGTAACACCAAGTTCTATGGATCCTGAGCTCCTTTGAGCATCATTTTAACCATTTGCGATGTGAATTAACGTTGGATGTCGTTGTATAAAAAATAAATAGTGTTTAAAAATCAGAACAAAAACAAAGTAACTATTTATATTACTATATTTTCATTTATATGGACGAAATTATGAGACAATGGATTAGTACGATAGGAATATATAGCACAAATCTTAACGTAAAGGACTTTGTAATATTCCTGACATTCGCAGATGACCAGGTTATTATCTCTAACTCAGAAAACAATCTTCAGAAGGCAATACACGAACTAAACAAAATTTTAAAGGAGTTTAATATGACTATATCTACAAATAAAAGTAAAGTAATGGTTTTTAAAGGTAAAGAGAGTATTAGATCGAAAATTGTAATAGAAAATAATAATATTGAAAAAGTAGACATTACGTGTTATTACATGTCATATAAGAAAGAAGAGACATAATTAAAAAGTCAGAAATATTCAATTATACAAATGGAACAATAAAAAGAAGTCTAAAAATAAAGCAAGTAAAGATATCATTCTAAAATTGTACAAAGTAATGTCAGCACCTAAAATACTAAACGCAGCGAAGTGTGGGTCATAACTGAAAAAGATAAAACAAAACTTCAGGCAAATGAAATGAAATTTATAGAAGCATTGCGGGATATAGAAAAGTCGACCACAAACGAAATGAAGATATACGTGAAGAGCTAGAGATATTCTACCTGAATAACAAAGTACAAGAATATAGAAGTAAATGGATAGCCCATTTACAAAACATGGAGAAAGAAAGATTACCTCTCTATTTTATGAACTATAGACCAGTAGGAAAAAGGAGTATAGGAAGACCAAGAAAACGATGGAACTAGTAAAATAAATTTTGTAGACTGTAACAGGCAGTTATGCCTAAAGCATGAAGGAAGTAGAAGAAGAAGATGATGAGTAACTATTTTCTACAATTTTTATATTTTTACTATCTACTTACCCATAGAAAGCAAAGCTCACCTCGGTAGCGTAGATGGTAGCATGTCTGCCTCACGTTCAAAAGGTCCCGAGTTCGAATCTCGGTCAGGGTGAGTTACCTAGATAAGGTTTTTTCCGGGGTTTTCCCTTATCCTGAAGGATGAATGTCGGGTAACTCTAAGCTCCATTGGACCCCGGACGCATTGAGCATCATTTCATACATCGTCCGATGTGACTAAATGTTGGAGGACGTAAATTACAAAAAAAAAAAAAAAAAAAAAAAAAAAAAAAAAAAAAAAAAAAAAAAAAAAAAAAAAAGTATCGTGTTCCAGCTAAAAATTCAAATCCCAGATTTCTCCGAAAATACATGTTTTTAGGCTCCGCGAGTAAAAAAAAAAAATTAGAAAAAGGAGTGTGTGAGCGAGTGTCTTTAAACAGTTTAACTTAACTACGAAAAGTATATTAAATGACAAATTTGATGTTGAAGCTTAGATCTTCCATGGCTGAGACACGAAGATTTTCTAGAAAAAACCCTAACATTAAACTACACTTTGTATACAGTTCTCATTATTTCCGTTTCTCAGAAACGGTTTTAACAAGTTTAAGTACATATACCTAGGTCATTCAGTAATTACTGGCAACATTTGTATTAATAACAAATAAACAGTTTTGGAGCAATCATATTATTGCATTGCTTAGGAGTAATCTCCTCCAACATGAACTCGTCTTCACACAACAGGGAGCCGACGGATGCCATCGACAGCGTCTTGTTGTTCTAATATTCGAGCAGACCACTCTACTGCTGCTATAATTGTTGTCTGATTCTAAAGCGAAGTCCCTCTAAGTGGTAATTTCATGTCCCAGTTCCATCTGCGAAGTGAATTAACAACAGGGACAGACGTCTACCAGCTCCACGTTTCTTATGAACGTCTTCCCTTCCTCTACGAAATGCATCCCCGACCTAGCCACGGTACGGTATGGCAAAGCCTGTCTACCACAAGCTTCCAATAATTCTGTATGGCATTGTCGAGCATTGATAACTCTTGCAACCTGAATTTTAATGAAGCATCTTTGTTGGTATTTACTAAACATATTTAGAACACTAAAGATAACACCTACACTTAGACTTACTAAAATGTCTTAGTAAATAAAAGTATTGTCTTCATACTCACAGCTAACAAACAGATGCTCTTATTTTTCGTTGTTAACAGCTTACATGATTTACCGCTGATAGCGCCAAATCACTGTTGCCACTAATTTTTGAATGACCCATGTATTTAAGATATTTACATCTTAATGATATTGTGACTCTGTGGGTTCGTAGAATTAAAAGTCCAATTTGCCGGAATTCTAAATGTTCTTTATTTCCGTAGAGATACACAGTTCAATTCTCACATAACAACATTACATCACATATACAACACAATCTTCCAAGGTCGATGACAATAACAGCGTTCAGTTCAGCTCTCTTTACAACAACACTCTTGTTACACAACAGACTCTGCTTACTCACTCTGTTTACAACTAACTTTGCGAGCCGTCACGTCCTTAAATACCTAATTCATAATTCTAGATTATTCTAAAATAAACCAGAACCCGAACAATCTCTATCAGTCCAGAAATTTCCGGAAGAATAAAGAAACCAAATATTCTATGACATTCCAGAAGCGTAACTTAATCTATGCCGGCAAGTCCTTTACCTCAGTTATCTTTTGCTTGCCGGCGCTTGTTTACAATAGCCGCGCTCGCATTAACTGCTTAGCAAGACTCATTATTACCATGAAACTTTATCCACCGACTGTTTTCTTATTTGTGCCGAAACTTTTATGCCTGTTGCCGTGACAATATAAACGATATGTATTTATCTTTAATTGTCTTAGAATAGTCTGTGAAGGCCTCTTCATCAGAATTAATTTTGTGTGACTGATGTAGAAACACACTTTGGTCAAACCTTACAGTAGGAGAATTATGTAACATACACAAATACAATCTTCCAAGTTCGTTGACCACAAACAAAAGCGTTCACTTTCAAAACACAATTGCAGGCACACGGTACTCATTCCCATTACACTCTCATTTGGACTCCGTTTACGACTGTCCCTTGTTTTTTTGTTTTTCAGTAGGGGCGGCCCCACACCTGCCGCCCCCGGTGACGATCATCCTCTGGGGCTACATCGTCTCCCCATGCACATGCAGTTAGTGATACTAAGCGTGCAGCATGCAGGGGAATATTATTGTTAGAAGTCATGCTAGGTGTGGTCGGGTTCCGCGGAAGCACCCCGGTTAGTAATGGTAATGGTTGCTGGCATCCAGAGGATGCGAGCCTGTCAGAGATGTGTCCATGCATTGCCGAGGCCCTTCATAGATCGCTAGGTGTCAAGGCATGCAGTTGTTAGTGTCTGTGCATAAATTATAGTGGTTCCCCTAGGGTGTTTAGGTTTCAGTTAAGGTTAGTTGGTTGTCTATGCTATAAGTTAGTAAGCATGCGTCAAAGTATATACAAGGTGGAGGTAGTGGTAGACAGAGGTTACCGTTCTTGTGTCTCGGCTGTGGAGTCGAGGTTCGTGATAGGCTTTTGCGTCTTGACTTCCGGCTGGATCATCTGTAAAGAAAAAACTAGTGAGCAATGTGTTGTGGTTGTTAGGCGATGGCTGGGGTTACCTTGGCAAGGTGTATGCGAGCATCAATGGCGTCGGTATTTTCTGCAATTCGTCTTTCAAAGAGGTATAGAGGGCGTTTATATTTTCCTGAAGTTTCGGTGTAAGTGCCTAGGTTTTGGATGAGCAGGTTGCAATTGGCGGGCAATTTGTCGTACATTTCGGTGAGTCGTGGCTTCCTTAAATACCTCTACTCATATTACTTGACATTTCTGGAATATTTTGTAACAAACAAGAAATCGAAACTTGCAGTCAGCTGTCTCTTTATCTGTGTCGGCAAGCTTTTATCTCCGTATTGCACTGTCTGTCCTTTATCTCTCCGGACCGTACTTTTTGTGCGCGTCACCGCCAGTTGCGACAGTATAATAAATTTTAGCTCTTGTCTGTCTCTGAATAAAATAATGTTGCCTTATCATTATGTGAAATAAGAATTTTAAGATAAAACTCTTCTATTACTTGCCGATTTTACTTATCGGTTTCGTTATTTATCAAAAATATATTATTTTTAAATTTTTATAAAAACAAGTATTTTTCTAAGGAGAAGTTTAGAATGATATTTTTGGTCGTATTATTTTGTATTTATGCTCTGCAGTTTCTTAAAGGATAACATACTGCAGTTCTACGTCCCAGAGAGCATTTTCCATTACTACTTTTCCTGGTTTATCGCTTATATCCTACAAGTTCTAAGGCCACGCCGTGGCTCAGTGGTTATACCGCTTGGCTCTCACCAAGGTGGCCCGGGTTCGATCCCAGGCGACCGCAAAGTGAGATTTTTGGTGGACAACACGGCGTTGGGGCGGGTTTTCTCCGGGACCTCCGGTTTCCCCCGCCATCTCATTCCAACGGTGCTCCATCTTCATCTCATACATCATCAGTGTCACCGCCTGCGGTGCCGTATGTAGTAAAAGCGGGCGTTAAACACTACACATTTTTTTTACAAGTTCTAAGGGGAAAGCTGAAGATGGCAATAAAGTAAAGTGATTTTATTGGCACTTTATACTTTGAAGGAGAGCAAGAGTAAGCATTGATTTGAAGGCATCCCATATGACTGTTTAGTGTCACCTAATATATCGGTAAAACCTGTATTTGGGGAAGAGTAAACACTTCCTCTTTAATCTTTGCATCGCAGACTTTGCGACACTTTGTCTCCGTCCCGTCTCTTACGCTTTTATAAATATCTTCATTAACCCCATTTTAATATGCAAGGGTCTTGATTGTTTACTAAACGCTCATACGTCAAACTCATTTTACTTGGAGCTTAGGAATTTTGTTTAGACCCTCTAAGTACACAATATTCTTTCTTGTTGCGAGCATCCCATAGAAGTACTTTGTATAACCTGGTTACACAACAATCAATGCCATATTAATTTCATATGTTCATGCAATTTCCACTTAGCAAATCTCGTATAATTTCCTAAGTCTCTTTTTAACTGAGTGGTCGACTAGAATTTAGGAATAATTACCTAATAGCATTTTGGAGGACTGACTTTAATCTTAATTTCTACTCAATAAAATGCCTCCACTCAATTATGAGCATGACGGAGTGCCCTAAACAAACCATTGATATCACTAAAAAAACATAAACTCTTTCTAGGAAGAGATAGAGTGTTAAAACTGGCTGTGGTTTCTCTTACATGAAGTCAGTCCCGAGTGAGCAAATCCTATTCTTGCAATCGCGAAGCCAATAATTCAAATTGTACCTACCTGTGAATGATTCCAAGTCCCCACAGAGGTTAAGTCCTTCTTGCGTTACGCTATGACACGGTATTGATTTTTGTGGCAAATATTCCACATTGTAATCAACAAGTGTTGTGCTGGTTGCTGCTGCCATTTAGTTCCTGTTGTTCTAGGTTCATCAATGGTCCAATCACTTGGTGATGGAGAGGCATCATGAGCAACTGGTCACATGGCTAAGAATAGGTTTGGATATTCAATAACATGTTTTGATTCTGCAGAACAGCGCTTAACTCTTGTCAAACAAAAATAGTAGTTAGTGACACGATCCCTCTACTCATTTGTACCATAAATGTTATTGATGTTTGAGAAACTTGTAGGCACAAGTTACATTCAGATGTGCCACAGCAAAGATGGGGAACAAATGGTCTTCAATTCTGCTGTCAAAATATAACTACATGTCAGGGGCGGTTCTTCCTTGATGCGTTTGAATCGCCGATTCACCTACTTGTTTTTAAATAACTTACATGGCTCTTTTTTATATTTTAGCATTTAATTTTCGTTTATAAAAGTTCTCCAAATTATATTTTGTAATGGAGCCGCTCTCTTGGCACCTGCACGTCAATGATGAGGGGATAGAGGAGGGCCATCCTACGGGAGATCTTGTTTGACACTTTTTCTATGTGTGGTTTCCAGGTGAGCTCGGTGTCATCCTAGACAGCAAACTCACCTGGAAACCACACATAGAAAATGTGTCAAACAAGATCACCCGTAGGATGGCCCTCCTCTAACCCCTCTACGATCGCAACTCCTGCCATTACATACGCTTGCCAAATATGGAACATTGCCCCAAGTTCCCACCTCCATCGCCTCCAAGTGCTCCAAAATTGATTCCTCCTCACACCAGTAAACGCTGGCTGGTACATTCCTAATGCCGACATACATCAAGACACATCCATCCCTACACTTCATGAATACAACCTCTCCCTCTCCCACAAATTTTTCCACTTTCTCCCTCACATTTTCAACGCTCTTATTCGAGGACTTGGGGAGTAGGATATAGACCCCGGAGAAAGCTATAAAAGACTCAGGACAATCCTAGGCAGCCACTAGACAACACAGCTACTTCCCAAACTTATCCAAATATATACCTTTCATTACATACTTATATTTTTAAAAAATCATCACTAAAACAATCACACAGTCTCTCCTTTATCCCCATCATTCTAACAGCAAATGATCTAGTCCTGGCGAGGTAATAGTCCGGAAAGAACCGCCTGCTAGGCGGCACAGCTTTCCAGTGACACGTAAACTCGTGCAGCTAGCTTACTCCCCACTAGTGATTCGTTATTAAAAAGCTAGGGTGACTGTAACACTTGCGGTGAGTGAGGAGACGTTGGAGGGGCAGAATGCACTACTAGTTACCATGGCTACGGATTCGATTCATAGAAGTCGTATATTCCGCACCAACTCGTGTTGCCAACACAGTACAGGACTTTCTTCCTACTTCTTCGTTCATTTGAAAAGAAATTTGTTGGTAGAAATGGTAACCCGCTTGAAGCGAGCCCTAGTTTGCATCCTGAGTAAAAACGTACTTTTTGATGTGATCAGTGATTATTGTCTGATATGTGAAGTGTTTAATTTTTCACATTTAAGGGATTTATAATGAATCCAAAACACGACTTGGTGTGTTCCATTCTTCAAACACACTTTTCCTTATGGAAAAATGATAAACGCGACGTGGCAAATGTCGATAGGCAATACCAGTGTTATGTTTAGAAAAACTTTGTAGCGGAGCCTCTTCAAAATACACCAGGAAATTTAAGACTCGTTGGTATGAGGAACACAATTATGTCGCATTGAAGAAGCTGAGAAAAAACACTAACAAAATTGCAGACGTTCTTTGGGAAAGCTCACGTAAAGTACAATATTGTAAAGTACAATGACAACGTTAAGCTTAACAGGCTTTTCATGCAATGTCCCATTAGGGTAGTAGACAAAAAATGACATTTCATGGACATAATGAAAGCGAGGACTCTTTAAAGAAAGGTGATTTTAAGGAACTTTGGATTCATATACAGAGGAAAGCCCCACCGAAATTCAAAACCACTATTCCAGTGTAAAATCCGTTTTTGCGATGCTGATTTTGCGAATTTAGGTTAATCAATTTTCCGAGTCACCTAATCAATTCACCCAGAGCCGCGTCTGCTATGTGTCTTTGACTTTTCGCTGTATATGCTTCACATATGTAACAAAACATTGAAGTTAACCACTGGCGCGACAGCTCTAAGAGGGCCAGGTCCTATCAACCCGACAGCCGGCCTCACGCCCACTTACGCACGGCAGAGGTGGGTGATCATCCAACCGATACGGGGAGATGTGGTCAGCATCTCGGTATCCCCTAGCCGGAATGTTGGTTTTCGTGACCAGTGCCGCTTACCAAGCGTAAGCTACTCACTTTCCTCACGATGCTGATTGGGCACCGGCCCTATACCCGGGACCTAAAAGCCGCACCTCATGGGTGGTATCGAACCCGGGCCGCTTTCCGTGGCCAGGGAACAAGGTATGCTGCCTTAGCCCGCCACGCCACGGCGCAGGATTGTAACCAAATATATTGGAGTTATTTACACGTTGTCTACATATTTTTTGCAGAAGCTTCTGATAGAATATACATCACAAATTGCACATAACCACACTACAGCAGTAACTGCCATTACATATGCTACATGATCTAACACTTTCTTAAAATGGATGGAAAGTCATATCATAAGGCAGAATTGTGAAATTCTGTTTATAATTTCCGACGCTGGATGGATAAGCAAAGAGTTCAAAATATATATGAGGGCTGTTAACAACGTCCCTTTACTCTCCTCATAATTTTGATGGTTCTTCTCAAAATAGTCTTCCCTGAATGCGATGCACTTGTCCCAGTGTTTCTGCCAGTCTTCAAAGACATGCTGGAAACCATTTTTTGAGAGATCCGTCAAACTGGACTCCGCAGCCTTCACCAATGCTTCTGATGATGGATAATGCCTCCCACGAAGGCGTTTCTTCAAGTTAGGGAATACAAAAGTCACATGGGGCTAAATCCGGGCTATAGGGAGGATGAGGGATGCACTTCACGTTGATTTTTTCAAGATATTCAGCAACAACATTGGCAATATGCGACCGCACATTATCTTCGTGTAGCAACCCAGCCTGCTTCACAGAAATGTGGTCTTTTGCGCCTGATATGGACTTGCAAAATTTTCAGGACATCCCTGTAGTATTGTCCAGTTACTGATGTGTGTGCAGGTACAACATGCTGATAAACCATTCCATGAATATCAAACAATGAGATGACCATAACTTTCCCAACAGAAGCAAACACTTTTGCTATTTTGGGGGTTGGTGATGAAGCAGATTTCTACACTGAGCTTTGCTGTTTGCTCTCAGGATCAAAATGATGTAGCCAAGTTTCATCAGCAGTGATTACGTTTGAAAGAAACTCCGGATCTTCCTCTAACATCAACTTGAACTGCATGCTACCTCCATTGCAGCGGTAGGTGATACTGAACTTGCCTGGTTCTCACAGGCGGGAACCAGGAGTACCAACAATGAAACTAATACGGCGTGTTTGTTTCACATTAAGCTAACAGAATATAATAAGATTGAATTTAAGTGCGAAAAATTATGACCGTAAAAAAATTATGATCATTCTTTATTGAACAGCCCTCGTACATAGGGAGAAGGACGTTTCCCTGTTATATGGAATTAAAACTTATTTCAAACAAATTATCTGTAAGAAATAACGTAATGTCCTGGAGATACTGTATGTGATAAAGGCACAAATGTCTGAATCCAGCATACGAAATCTTTTATAATAATATACATGCAAAAATATGCTGCACATTCAAAATAACTTTTTGGTAGCGTGAGCTATTTTTTATGTATCCTTTACTACTGGTTTGAATTGCTCAATAGTTTACTATTATTTAGGCACTGTCACTATGCAGCTATTTCTCTCGATGTCATGGAAAAATATGGAATTTCAAGGACAGCTTATAGCGATTCACTTTTTAAACATCTGACAGTGGCTTGTTCCTATGACGAAATGTGTGACGAAACGTTTATCTCGATAAATTTACTTCACCACAAGTAATAGCGGTTTACGTGACGTCGTATAACCACAGTGAAGAGGAGTACGTGATCTTTATTTCAGTCACGAAATGTCGATGAGAGCATATCGTATTTGCTGATCATTACCTTATCGCCATTGTATGCAGGTCTCATACGTTGTCGAATGTCAAAATACAAGTCGCGTTCATCCTTCAAGTTCAGATGCCCAGTGCGTGCGACTTTCTGAACAGGACATGGTTGTGGCGGAGATTTTCATGAAATCTTTAATGTCTAATCTTTGGAACATTAAATTTAAATACAAAATGTAATATTTATACGATATTCTTTTGTGGGTCAAACCGTTCACACGCACATTTTGTAACTTTTATGGAGGGTTGTGCTCTAGGAATCACAAAAAGTTATTTTTGGGCGAAATAAAAATAAATGTTTTATTTTTATAACGATCTTATCAATTACTGATGAGCCGCTGCTGTGCCGAAATGTTGTTCTTTTACATGCCAGTAAATCTACTGACATGGCCGGATTTGAACCCGTGACCTTGGGATCAGTAGACTAGCACCTAACTGAGTCACATAGACCGATTTTTGGGGTGAAATTTCGATGTTTAATTCTTGGGGGATTGCAATATTTTGTCTACTTAGGTACTTAGATGGTAGAGAATAGTTATGCTATTATTTTCTGTAATATCATTTAACTTCCTCTGCGACGTACCTAGTGTAGATAGAGAATCATATCCAATATTTGATATCGAAATTTAAACTATATGCTTTGGGCTCCATTGAACCTCCAATACCATTTTTAAAGAAGGATTGTGTGCGTAAAACAAAAAATTCATTTAAAGCTAATTTCTTTTTATTTGAATCCGAAACGTTTTAACTATATCAGGGAATACTTCAAACAAAATTTACACATCTCAAATTACTCCTTGTGTGAGGCATTGTTCTTATTTTTCATGTTCTTGAAATTGTTAATGATACTGATTAAACTAAACAGTGAAATTTCTATGACTAATTGTGAAGTCCTTTCTATACCGATGCTATTCTGTATCTCTTTAGGCATATACCTGGGAAAGAATAAGAGACAAACTCAAACTTAATAAAGGGGAACTGTGGAGATCACTGAAGTACACATTTGTTTCTGGTAGCGTTCGTTGCAGGTTTAGGGTAGATACAGGAGACAGGGAAGCACCACGCCCACTGCAACCGATGATAGGTTCAGTGTCTACTCTGCCCCTACGGGAGCAAGAGATGAAATCAAGGAACCCACTGAAGGCTATAAGCCGCAGGCAGACAGCCCACAAGACGCGCGGAAGTGCTAACAGTTTCGTAGACCCGGCCAATTATTGGAGCTGGATAGAGGGGGCGATGAACGACCCACCAAGTACTGTCCAGCAACGCAAGGAAGGTCACTGAAGGGTATGTGCTGCCTTCCACAGTGGGACAAGGACAGTGAATGTGTGTGGCAGAAAACGCCTGCTACACAAGGAGCAGAACCGTTAAAAACATACGCCCTATTCATTCTGTATACCAAAACCGAGAAGATTCATTCACAAAAGTAGAAGCCGTCAGAATGTTTTTGAATGATCTGTAACTGTACTGACATGAGGTGTCATAAAACTGTCCAGGGAGGGTGTGGGAACCTTAGCCAAACCCTTGCGTCTCTGTGGAGGACAGTAGCCTTCATCTGTCCATGGGGAATGCTTTTTCCTTTGAACATACTCGTATATCCACGCCGTCTGGCACCGCCATACGCCACGAAAACAAGAAGCACAACTGAAATGAGAAGGAACTGGAGTGAAAAAGAAATCATGGTACATGATAGACCTCAAGCATTCGCTACCGACCAGGGAAATAAATGATTGTAAATCTTTCCTTTTCTATCAAATAAGTTACATTAAAATATAATGTTATTTCCGCATACTGTATATGACTAAATGTTTGTTGCTAACTTTGAAATCGTTCCTAGTCAAATATGTGTCTCAATAACTAACATAGATGGATGAATAATATTTTACATGAACGCTACAATGGCAATTTATGATGTAAAGAGAAAGTTGCTTAATCTGCAGCAATAAAATATTTTTGGAGTATATTTAAAATAATGAAATGAGATGTCAGTATTTATGTATGTGAAATGCACTTAAAAATAACTGATTCTAGTAGCTTCTGCTATTGTAATTTACTGTTACGTAATAGTATACAGTATGTGCGATTTCAAGCAGCAATATGTGGTATGGATGTTCGAAAAACATAAATTTGTCAAATATCTTTCTTGGCATTAACAACTTCTGAATATTAGTGTTATACTATAAACTTCCGCAACCGAAATAATCATAAATTAGAATGACAACTTCAAATTATATAGTTTTACAAGAGCTCCTGACATATACTGACAGAGGGGGTTCTTAGAAATAAATAAGCAAAATAAAATGAATAATAGAGAACTGTCACCTTTTTAGATTTTTAAACATCCTACAAGTGGTAAATGGTTATTCTTTGAATGCAAAGATTAACTTACCTAAATTTTGAGAAAATATATTAAATTAGTAGGTATTAAATAAATATGTAAGTATTTTAAACGTAATATTTAACTGCAGAAGAACCCCACTTAATCAAACTAAAGAGGCAGAAGCGTTTCGGGTAACGCATTTTTTTTCGGATAATTGATGGTAACGATTTTAAGTAGTGAAAGAAAGGAAATAATTGTATAATATTTAATAAATACTCATTTTGCAATACTAGTTAGCTTTTAGTTTGGTTAAGCAAGATGTTACTGTATATTGAAATTGTTTTTAAGTAGATACTTATAGCGATTTGAAATGAGCAGAAAAGTTAGCTTTTACGTCTTTCTTGTGAGGTTTGACTTTTGGATTTGCTCTTCGCGAGCTAAATTACCTCTGTAGGTGGAGAAGGAAAACAGGTCTGCAATGACAATGACCATTGTAGTGACGTCCTTGGCCCCAGAAAAACAAAATGCGTATTCATGAAGTATGGATACTCCATGTTCAAGAAAGGCGCCAGAGATTGACGTCAGACCGTCAATTATTGTTCCAAACCTTCGCGCATGAACGCACCCGCCTGAGTAATGTACGGTACTTGCATGTTGTTTTCTCCAAAAAGGCGACAACCTTGAAACTTATCGATTTTACTAAACAGAGCGCTGTCAAGTAGCAATTTCATTGTAGAACTTAGGTTTGGTTATACTGCTTTATCAACACGGAAATCCGCTCCGGTTTGGCATACATAATGGCAAATACAAAGCATGCGGTTTTGATGCGCGCGCATGTGTGTAGGGGGGCGCAGCACAATCAACAACTTATATTTAAATTCAAGATCTTACAAGGATGCTACACAAAGATTTTGAAGAAAATCCCTCCACGACAAATGATCCTTCACTTGGAAGGTTTTCGAAAATTTTGATCTCTAAAGGATATCTAAGGATTTTGATTAAAAATACTATATGCTAAAAAAAGTGTCTGTTGAATTTTCTAGGAATAGCCTCGGAAGACTTCTTCATTCTGAAAGAAATTTGCATTACTTCACGATTATGCGTGTCATCCTTGCGTTAAATCCCAAGCATAGATAAGATCCTACTATACAAAAGCAGGATACCTTATATGTTAGATAACATTTTTGTGGCGTTAACTATTTCCGAGATATATTTGTTATTGGTTTACATTATACCTTTCCCGACTGTAAATCATGGTCATGAAAAGAAAAAGGAATTTAAAAAGCAGCACATAGAGTCCCACTTTTAAAAGACTTTGCTTTAGTTTACCTACTCTCTATCTCTTCTACCTTCTTCAAAATATTTAAATCGAGGGCTGCTCAGTAAAGAATGATCATAATTTTTTTTTTTGACAACGTACCTTTACTCAGCCTCATAATTTTGATGGTCCTTCTCAAAATAGTCTCCCCTGAATGCGATGCACTTGTCCCAACGTTTGTGGCAGTCTTCAAAGACATGCTGGAAACCATTTTTGAGAGATCCCTCAAAATCACCTCCGCAGCCTACACCACTACTTCTGATAATGGATAATGCCTCCCACGAAGGCGTTTCTTCAAGTTAGGAAATAGAAAAAAGTCACATAGGGCTAAATCCGGACTATAGGGAGGGTGAGGGATGCAATTTACGTTGATTTTTGCAAGATATTCAGCAACAACATTGGCAATATGCGACCGCGCATTATCGTGGTGCAGCATCCAGCCTGCTTCGTGGAAATGTGGTCTCTTCCGCCTGATATGGACTTGCAATGTTTTCAGGACATCCCTGTAGTATTTTCCAGTTATTGATGTGTGTACAGGTACAACATGCTGATAAACCATTCCATGAATATCAAAGAATGAGATGACCATAACTTTCCCAGCAAAAGCAACCACTTTTGCTTTTTGGGGGTTGGTGATGAAGGAGATTTGCACACTGAGCTTTGCTGTTTGCTCTCAGGATCAAAATGATGTAGCCAAGTTTCATCAGCAGTGATTACGTTTGAAAGAAACTCCGGATCTTCCTCTAACATCAACTTTAACTGTATGTTCCCTCCATTGCAGCGGTAGGCGATACTGAACATGTCTGAACTTGCCTGGTTCTCACAGGCGGGAACCAGGAGCACTAACAATAAAACTACTACGGCGTGTTTGTTTCACATTAAGCTAACATAATATAATAAGATTGAATTTTAGTGGGAAACATTATGACCGTAAAAAATTATGATCATTCTTTATTGAACAGCCTTTGTATATAATGAAGATTCAACTCTATTAACAATAAATATAGGTATAGAAGAATAAGTCGTATAATATGAATAGTTTTGTAGAGGAGTGAGTAGAGAAATACATGTGAAGTAACATTATCAATTTTTTTGAGCTTGTTATCATGGCTAAATACGTGAGAGCCGTACTCTGTGGTGTGTAGACAGCGGTCTGCCACACATTTAAGACGTTCCGAGTTGGTATCTCGCCAGGGTGGGTTATTTGGATTACGTTCTTTCCTGTTTTTTCCTTAACCTGAAAGAGGAATGTCGGGTAACTCTAAGCTCTATGGACCCTTGGCTCATTTCACCCATCTCATTTATTGTCTTATATGACAACGTAGGAGGACGTAAATTTAAAAAAAAAAAATACACGTATATGACTACTGCTTTTCTGTATTTACTGTGTATAGTCAGGATCTTCTAGGATCTTCTAGAATTCTAGAAGGTCCTGGTATAATTAAATGTATTATTAGGGATATGCACATGGATTGGTGACGCAGTTATAGTGTTTACATAGTACCCTGTACAGTCAGGCAGAACATGCCTTGTTCCTTCATTGACCACAATTAAATGTAGTGCTATCTGTCCTGAGTAATACATATTAATTCGAAATAATTCTTATGTAAATATGTCATGAGTAACGTGTGACTTTGACAAAGTTTGAAGGAGGGATTTAACACCTCGACCTGCAGATCTTTCACCCCTCCCGGGAGGTAGGGTTGAAGTGAAGGGCGAGGAGAGACGACAGCAGAGGGCGGGTTCATTAACAGCTACAGTTTGAATCTCCCCGGCGACGGATACCCTCCCCCAGCGGGCTTACACATCCCCTAGAGAACTGAGGCCTTGAGACATCCGATTTGGAGGATGAGAATTTACAAAGAGCAAATTCCGTGACATGAATCGCCGTCACTCAGAATCCTGAACGACCAATCAGGAAGAAAGAAATGGCAACTGAATGGAGCGATAGGAAGTTCGGGAATGTAATTACTTTTCCTCTCGAAAAATCTATGAGCCAGAAAGGTCTTTCACGGGAATTGAAACCACGACCTCCCATCCCGCTCAATATGAGTAACGCGACGTGGATAGAAAACTTACCTGTATAGAAACAAATGCCTAATCCAAATATATAAAGTTCCATTTATATCCACATTTAACTGCAATGGTCATATCGACGGCCGTTCTCCTTTGGAACATATAGAAGGTGTTAACACGTATTCGTTGGGGTTTTTAATCCTTAGATCACGCACACATTCGCGCTCTCATTCATACTTTCAGACTCTGGGGAAGATGAGGAATTATCTTGATCGGAGAAAAATCCCCACCCCCACCGCCGGGAATCGAACCCGGGATCCCTGGCACGGCAGGCACCTAAATTCTTGTCACATGTTGAAACAGTTGCTTTTGTTTGACCCCGAACATAAAAATTGTTTATAGGTTTTGTGAGATAGTTTATATTATTTTATAGTTTCGTTAAAGATTTGATATGTTAAGAAGTATTAAAATGTTTGTATTGTGGAAGTGGACATGTATAATCAGTGAGTGAAAGATAAACAAAATACATAGTAGCCTGTTTAATGTGTGTTTCTAAGGAAACGGAAAAATCAATAAGCTTCAGAAAGATAGACGCTGAGTGAAGAAGTTTGATAGTCACGACAGTGGACGTGTAGGAGAGTTGTTTAAAAAAAGATTTTGTGGAATAGTGTTTGATAAGTGTTGCTAAAGTAAATTATTATCCACGGAAAAGAATTTTAGTCATTATTTTAGTAATGATCCTAAAAGAATGCATTAATTCGAGACCCACGATCTTGAGATAAGAATTTCACGCATAATCTAAGTCTAAACTGAGACAAAGAAAATACGAATGGCTACAAATCAATTACACTATCCACCAACGCAGAGTAAGTCTCTGAAAGGAATGCGCCCCCTTACACAGTAGGACAAAGACAGCGAATGTGTGTGACAGAGAGCGCATGCTACACAAACAGCAGAACCGCTAAAAAGACATGCGCCCTATTCACTCCGTACACTAAACCCGAGAAGATTCATTCTCAAAAATAGAAGCCGCCAGAATGTTTTTGAATAGTCTGTAAATACACTGACATGAGGTGTCATAAACCTGTCCAGGAAGGGTGTGAGAACCTTCTCTAACCCCGCCCCCTGCGTCTCATGCCCCGGAGACTTTCTCTCCTGTTGTATATGTACATAATTTTGACGACTAATTAACGCTCAATACAAACAAAAGCAAATTAATAGATTAAATTAAAATCACAACATTAATTCAATGCAAATTTTTGACGCACAAAAAATTCAACACGCTACCTAGAAAGTTTTTATTACTAAGTGACTTCCCAACGTAGAACAGAGAAAGGTTTTATTCCAATGTTGAACTAAGTTAACATAAAAATGAGCTCAAATACATTTGAATATACATCTAAGTAAATTTGAAAGCTTTAAGAACATTTTTATGAAAGATGCTCTTATATAAATGACAATAATTTCATGTTGGGGTTTCATTACCCTGACTTCCTTACGATTTCAAATGTAAACTTAGATCTTAAAGAGTACAGTTTAAGAGAAAATGTGTCTTGACTTGCACTATCATATCTGTGTGGAAGAATGTAACTACTAGATACTTAGTATTATTCCGGTTTTGACTCATATCGCTCTAGGTAACCTTGTTCCCTTTTGAAACAATTAAGGATTTCATAAACTGTATGTACAGAAGTGTGCAAATTATTACACTCAATGGTGAAATTTTTAACATATACCGTTTATTTTATATTTATTTAACAGAAATAATATTACAAAATATTTTTTTCAACTCTTAGTATTTTTATGCATTCCTTTAGCCTTTATTACCATTTTGATGCGTTTAGGCATGCTCTCTACAAGGGTAGAGCACTTTCCCTTTATTTCTTCATCTCTGTGCCAAATGCTTATCAGGCCCTCAGTAAGATGAACTTTTGTTGTTATTTTCAGTTTTTTCAGTCTCTGTTTAACAATACCCCACATATTCTTTATTGGATTTAAATCAGGGCTATTCCCCGGCCATGGTAGTACTTTTACATTGTTTGCTTTGAGGAACTGGGTTACAGATTTTGCTCTATGGCAGGGAGCACTGTCATGCATGAACACAAAATCACTATTTGGAAACCATTCTTTACTTTGCTGAAATAGTCTTCTTTCTAATACACTTTTATACTATTTCTGCCCCATATATCCCACAACTATGTATAATCTTCCAGGTCCATGGACAGACATACAGCTCCAGACCATCTTTGATGTTGGGTGCTTTACTCTTTGATCGACACACTGAGGGAAAAATGCTTCTTTAACCGCCCTTCTCACATATTGGCTGCTCTCTTCACATACTTCAAACAAGGATTCATCTGAGAAAATTACCTGAAACAATAAAAATCTCTATTAATATTAAACAGTTTTAAAATTGCTCAAAGATAGTATAACAAAACCAGCAATGAGAGAAACAAAGTTTAGGCTGTTTATTTCATTTCCAGAAAATGTGCATCTACATATTTTAATTTTATGCTATATACAATTTTCATACTATTTAGCTTTCTCCAAAATTCCAGTGGATGTTTCTGCATCTCTTTGACCCATTCTAAACGATTTCTTGCCATTGCAGGTGTCAGTTAGCCTTTTTGCGAGGCCTGCGTGCTGGTAAACCTGCTTCATATAATCTTCTGCGAACTACTGAGGCTGATATTTCTGTACCATACTGCTTTAGTTGATTACTGGGGCAATGCTGGTTGCTCTTCTATTTTGTTTTGCCATCTGCATAAGTTTTCTTTGCATCCTTGGTGATAGCTTTCTTTTCCTCCCAGGCCGCGCCGTGGCTCAGTGGTTAGACCGCTTGGCTCTCACCAAGGCGGCCCGGGTTCGATCCCAGGCGACCGCAAAGTGAGATTTGTGGTGGACAACACGGCGCTGGGCGGGTTTTCTCCGGGATCTCCGGTTTCCCCCGCCATCTCATTCCACTGGTGCTCCATCTTCATCTCATGTATCATCAGTGTCATCGCCTGCGGTGCCCTATGTAGTAAAAGCGGGCGTTAAACACTACACATTTCATTTCTTTTCCTCCCGCATTTTCCATCCCTTTGTGAGGTGAACGTCTCACCGAATGTTAAAGCTTGATTAATGCGACTAACAGATTTTTGTGAAATACACAATTTCTTAGCTATTAACGTTGTGAATAAAGAGTTTCCTTCAAAAGACTCTCACTTACAGCTACTTTCCTTGGGGATAAGTCAGCAGTTTTACCCATAACCTCACTTTTGAATCAATGTGAATGCTAAGTATCAGATACACGATGTTACCTGGCTTTAGATGAATTAATAATAAATACTGAGGATATATTAGCCATAAAACACAATAAAGGCAAATATTAACAATCTTCAGTTACTACATTCACCAAATGAAAGCAATATCACCAAACAGTTGGATAAACTGACATGAAGAAAATGGCTGCTCTTAATTCAGAGCTACTATCATATTACTGTAAGTAAAAGAAAAATCCCCCAGCTATTATTAAGAGAGAAATTTCATTGAATATGCTTCATATTATAAGCAAGGAAAAGAATTACGACAAATTGAAATTGGTTACGGCGGTAAATAACTATAATTTTGAATGTTAAACTGAAGCAAAGTAACAAATCATGAATGAGTCCAATAATTTGCACACGTCTGTATTAGGAATGGCCTCAACATATAATAATGACTAAGTGTAATTTTTAATTTTTCAAATTGTTGAGTAGTACATGGTCCCTTTGCTTTTACAGTCATGTTCTTCTTGCTATATCAAATATATCTGCGCATACGCTCGTTATATAACTAATCCCTTTATGCATTACATTGGCTATAACACTATGGTATGGAGCGAGGCACAGTAATGTATACGGATTATTCTTCTTTGCAGAAAACACTTGCGTTATACAGCTGTGTGACGGACCAGTTTCTTGGCCTCCAAACTCAACAGATTTAATCTCTACAGAGGTTTTGTGAGATTTGTTAAATACGCTGTCTATTGTCACTTTTGTGGCATTGTGCTGCTGCGACAGGCCGGAGCTGGGCGTTTGCCAAAAGAAAGAGGCAGAGAAAGAGACTCCGAAACGTTCTGGCCATTGTCGTGGCCGCGAAAGTTCTGGGAAGGTCTGCTGCTTTCTAGAAACAATGTCTGGGGAGACACAGACATGAGGTCGTTGAAGGAGAGTCCTCCTCCGCAAAGGAGGATCTTTCGCCTCTTGCCATACCGGGACAGGGTCCCTTACTGGCATTGTTAGGGCTTCATTTATATAAATGACGGTGGGTTAATGCTGGTGATTAATTTAAGGATTTGAGTGTTTGATTAAGGTAAATATGGAATGGTAAAATAGGATTATGTAGTAGTTTTGAATCTTATGAAGGTGCTAGCACAAGTCTGGGTTTCTTATATGTTTCTCCAGGGTCGAGATCATATTCTCCAAGTCCTCGGTTCAGGTTGTTGAAGCTGTTTGGCTGGGGAGGTATAAATACCGGCAAGGTGTGTTAGAAGCGGCAGTTTTTGTTGATTATTGCGACAATCGACGATTGAAGTGTAACGCATTTATTTCTTTCATTTGTTTTCGTACAGCAAAACATCTTGTCAGCCTTGAAAACAGCTGATTGTCAATTTCACGTCATTTTACTGCAGTAAAAGTTGTTCTAAATTTCTGCAAACCAGATTTCCGAATCTACGTAACCCACGCAGTCAACTATTTACAGAAAACCAGGAACATTGATGATATACAGTGAAAAATTACTCACGTTTTTCCAAAATGCAATGGACAAGAGCTGGATTGCATCACGGTGAGTTGTGCTTTATGGAATGCAGATCACGTAGCATGCTCAGAAATATTCTATATTGTTTGCTTATACAGTAAATTTGAACATTCAATGGTCAGTGGTAAATGTTATACAGTGTTTTAATTTTATCCACACAGAACGATCATCTTGCATAGTTATCGCCAAACTACTTGGCCAGAATTTTTTTGGAACTAGTGTACGAGCCTACACCAGTAAATATTGTAAATATTTTCTGGACATCGCGCCTCTCACACTCGATTAAGCACCGGAAACAAGTCATTAGTGAGGATATTCCGTTGCCTATTGCAAATAGCGAAA
This sequence comes from Mantis religiosa, assembly GCA_030765055.1. Lineage (NCBI taxonomy): Eukaryota > Metazoa > Arthropoda > Insecta > Mantodea > Mantidae > Mantis > Mantis religiosa. The sequence goes on along the minus strand of CM060947.1, from coordinate 228,030,039 downwards.
CTAGTACATGTTTGTTTCAGAGAAGTTTTTATTTAGAAGTGAAGAAGAAACGTTTTATACGAGTGCCTGTTTGTTCTTCATGATAGTGATGGTGAATTGTCGGGCGTAGAGCCTAGAAGACTGCAGTGATATACGAGGGCTGTTCAATAAAGAACGATCACAACTTTTTTTGACAACGTACCTTTACTCATCCTCATAATTTTGATGGTCCTTCTCAATATAGTCTCCCCTGAATGCGATGTACTTGTCCCAGCGTTTCTGCCAGTCTTTACACACATGCTGGAAACAATTTTTGAGAGATCCTTCAAAATCGCCTCCGCAGCCTTCACCACTGCTTCTGATGATGTATAATGCCTCCCACAAAGGCGTTTCTTCAAGTTAGAATAGAAAAAAATCTCCTGGGTCTAATCCCGGACTATAGGGAGGGTGAGCGATGCACTTCACGTTGATTTTTGCAAGATATTCAGCAACAACATTGGCAATATGCGGTCGTGCATTATCATGGTGCAGCACCCAGCCTGCTTCACGGAAATGTGATCTTTTGAGCCTGATATGGACTTGCAATATTTGCGGGACATCCCTGTAGTATTGCCCAGTTACTGCTGTGTGTGCAAGTAGAACATGCTGATAAACCATTCCATGAATATCAAAGAATGAGATGAGCAAACTTTCCCAGCAGAAGCAACCACTTTTGCTTTTTGGGGGTTGGTGATGGAGGACATTTCCACACTGAGCTTTGCTGTTTCCTCTCAGGATCAAAATGATGTAGCTAAGTTTCATCAGCAACGTTTGAAAGAAACTCCGGATCTTTCTCTAACATCAACTTTAACTGCATGCAGACCTGCATGGGAATGTCCTTTTGTCCAGGAATCAACAGTCTTGGAACCCATCGCGCACAAACACGTCTCATGTGTAATGTTTCTGTCACCAACGTGCGGGTGGCACCCAATGGAATGTTCAGTATTTCAGAAAGTGATCTTAAGGTAATTCGTCGATCCTCTCTCACAATGACAGCAGCAGTGTTGATATTTTCTTCAGTAAGAGCAGCAACTGGAGCGCCGGGTCTACCTTCCTTTGAAATTGATTGTCTCCCCCCTTTAAACATTTTAAACCACCTTCGAGCTGTGCTGTAGGGAAGAACAGGCTCTCTATAGGCCTCCTGTAACATTGTATAGGCCTCAACTGAAGATTTGTTGAGACGAAAGCAGAATTTCAAATGGCATACTGTTCCTCGCATGTTATCTCCATTGCAGCGGTAGGCGATACTGAACATGTCTGAACTTGCCTGGTTCTCACAGGCGGGAACCAGGAGTAACAACAATGAAACTACTGGGGCGTGTTTGTTTCACATTAAGCCAACAGAATATAATATGATTGAATTTTAGTGTGAAAAATTATGTCCGTAAAAAGTTATGATCATTCTTTATTGGACAGCTGTCGTATAACTGATAGTGGTATAGCCTGGCGTGAAGCAGGGTCAGGGGATCAACTTTCTGCACACACACTGAGCTTACCTATCAACTGCTGTAGCGGAACCAAGAGCCAGGGTGTGAGGTGGATTGGAAGCACCATTAAAGAGCAACTGACTCGCTCTTTCGTTTGCTATTTGAAAACTCCATATGCCAATTTGTTTGGCAATAGCTATACCCTAGGGAGTATAGGTTTCAAGGGCATACGTACAGACTGAAATAGACATTTATTTTTATATAATTCATAATTATGGACTCACATATGAATATTTAGTTGCATACGAAGGTCATGATAAGAATACTGAATACGTTGGCGCCGCGGCAATGTGTAAGATCCGCATTCGGTTTAATTCCCACCTAGGAATTTTTTGTGGTTTCTCTGATCGGTAGACGAAGGTGGTTTCGTTCTTTTACAAATTCCTTTCTCTCGTTCCTCCTTCATTCTTTTTCCTTCTCATGCTCTAAGTGTATTGTCGCGAAAACGGGCATCAAAGTTTTGGCACAAATAGATGACAGACGGATAGTGTTTCACTGTAATAAAGATCTTGCATAAGCAGTTAAATATAGTGCGAGATAAAGGTCTGCCGAAACAAACAAACTGAGATAAATGGAAATTTCTGGTGACGTCTTGGTTGATAGAAATTATTTGGTTTCTTTATTGTTCCGGAGATATCTAGAACTTATCAATGAGGTATTTAAGTAGGCGACGATTCGCCAAGAGTCAGTCGTGAGTAGTTGTAAGCAGTAAACAGCTGTAGAGTGTTGTTGTAACGAGAGCTGATGTAATCAGAACACTGTTATTGTCATCGACCTTGGTAGACCATGTGTATGTGACGTAACGTTATTACGTGAGAATTGAACAATGTATTTCTACGAAAATAAAGAACATTTGGAATATATGCAACTCGGACTTTTAATTCTACGAACCCAAAAAGTCACAGTATTTTCAGCAATCGGGTGTCGGACAGAGGTGCAGTTGTTTGCTCCAGAAGGCTGCCTAGGTTACATGGGTCGTTCATCGACTACTGTGGGTAGCTCCGGTAGTGAATGAGCTCTTCTGGCTGTAATTTGTGACATCCTGGGTGTCACTGGTGTCTTATGTTTTTAGCTTCCTGTGGTTTCTTCGCTTCGTTCTTTCCTCTGATGAACAGGATGGTGGCCTCAGTAGATCTGTACATAAGGTCTCTACTTCAATCAGAACTTTCATTTCTGTTTGGTTTGAGTTCATCTTACTGCAAACTGACGTTTACCTTCTTGATGAACCTGTGGACAGTGGCAGTCCTGTTTTTAAGCTGCTAATTTGCATAACATGCTGGTTTCACGTTTTGTCACGCGTTATCACTTGCAGGAATGTTTAGCATGAACATGCATGTTCGTGAAGTTTTGATAATTTACCAGACAGCAATTTTTCATCGCTGATATGTATGTACTACTCATGTACAGAATTAGATGGAGTCATAAAGAAAATGATTCACTTCTAAGACAATGTTTGGAATAAATATGTATCTGTCCAGTATGGTAATTGTCTATTGCAGCTGGGAATAACCGAGATGATTCCTACATTGCAATTCACATGGCATTAATTACCTACTTATCCACAAACAATTCATACAAAACATTTTTCTTCTATCTACTTTACTTAATAGATATAAACTTTTATTACAAATTTCATTACAGGTATAACAAGAATACAATGGCCTAAAGCGATAATTAAGAGTTTTAAAAGGTGGGTCGCTGAGTGAATGCCATATTCTTTGCATGATCACGAGAGAAAAAAAAGAATGATATTTATCTTTGAACTGTAAGTGGGCGTGAGACCGGCAGTCGGGTTGGTAGGCCTTGGCCCTCTAAGGGCTGTCGCGCCATGGGTTATTATTATTTATCTTTGAACAAAGTAGCAGTACTAGAAAATTCAAATAAATAAGAAATATCTCGGAAATAGTTAACGCTGCAAAAATTGATTTGACATAAATTTGCGGTTTTAAGGTAATCTACATTTTTGTGAAAGATTTTATGTAAGATTTTTGATCTCCTACGACTTACTATCACCAGACTGCGAAAAAATGCAGTTGGAGACGTGGTTTACCAAAACTGGGGTGGGGTTCTCTAGCTGTCCCCCTTTACCGTCATTTTAGGTTGTCTCTCCTCGATCGCGCGGGCTGCACTGCTCATCTGTTTCACTCGTTTTCGCATTCACTCTTACATTCACCTTTTTGCATTTTCTGCCAAATCACTGCGTTGTTCCTCAGGGTTTAAAGAAACTATGATTCTATCTATTTTAAAGAAGACTTGTCAAGTTGTTAAAAGTGAGATATGTTTTATACAAAGTATGAGTAGCTGGCATGCTTAATTTGTAAGAAGAAATGGTGAACACCTACCTAGTCTGAGTGAGTAATCTTACAAATTAAGCATGCCAGCTACTCATATTTTATATTCTATTTATTTGTTTGATTGATTGCAAAGTCATGTCCGAGGTAATTATTTTCTGTTAGCTTTGAAAATCAAAACAGCATTACAATACACGCATTTCACGTGGTTTGCGCTCTGTCGCATGTAGGAAGAGAGGGGTGCGAGTCATGTGATGCTTGGATGGCTAGAACGGGAGAAGGCTCTTCTCTCGCATGTGCACACTGACTGCATTTTGATTGCGGTCTACCTGTAGTTATGTAAGTCATTCAGAATGAAGAAGACTCCATAGGCAATTTCTAGAAAATAAAATTGAAAGTATACTTTTTATTGCTCCTGGAAGCGTTTTAAATATATTGTGTCGTAATCAGAATCGACAAGGTACACTTTTGAGGCAGTTACAAATGTCAATATAGAGGATAGTTTGAAGTGGAGATATGTATTTTGCAAGTTTTCATGTCGTATCTTTGATCAATGTCATCTTGCATACAAATTTTAGTGTTTAACCGGCTATTTTCTGTTTAATTAGATGTTTACATACACATACGCACGCAAACGCCCACCCCAAACACTCATATATATATGTGGACATTTTTAAAGTGCTTTTTTTATGGATTCAGGAACTCTCCGTGAAATCTCGGATTCAAACTTTTGAGTGGAATGCAATAAGTCCTCCTTTATCTGTCATATGTAGTAGAGAAAGTACATTCAACACATTTCACGATTTAACGTGCAGTGTACGTTAGGACTTTCTGGTATCGGAGTTTGTTGAAATATTATTCGCCATACCTAAAGGATTTATAATTTTCCTTACTTGCACTGTCACTTACCAAGAAGTGTGACATATCTATCAAGTCTCAGAATTATTCAAAATTAGAGAATTTGTGATTATGTTGTTGACATATATGTAAGCGAAGAAAGTAGCTTCCCACGAGGAATTTAACTATGTTAAAGTATCCTTCAGAAGACAAATATTGATGGACAAATTTTAAACGATCGTTTGACTAAAAACTTCATGCCTAACTGTTTGAAAAAAAAAATTGCAATTCTAAACAATCAACTAGTAACATTTTCAAGCACATCAAGCTGTATTAAGGCTACTGAGTCACTAGAACCCACACGGGTAGCAGAGATCGTTCAGGCACAGACTCTTGAACGAGAGGTTTGTGGTTCAAAACCTGCCAGAGCCGTCTTGGCTGACAGATTTTCTTACGTTTTCTTGACCAATCCGGCCTCCGTAAACTAAGGTCTGAAACGTTTTCTTGCCAAATGTCCTTTCCCAATTATCGTTTCATTTAAATATCGTCAGAGTCCACCACCTATGATGTCTGCAGTAGGAATGCGCATTAAAATAATACTTAACGAATTAAGAAACAAAGAAAGAAAGAAATAAGAAAGAAATAAGAAAGAAAGAGAACGAAAGAGAGAGAAAAAAAGAGGGAACGAAACAAAGAGAGAAAGAGAAAAAGAGAGAGATAGAAAGAGAGAAACAGAGAGATAGAAAGAGAAAGAAAAAACAAAGAAAGAACGAGAGAGAAAGAAAGAAAGAGGGAAAGAAAGAGAAAGAAAGCTAGATAAATAAATAAATAAATAATGAAGGCCGCGCCATGGCTGAGTGGTTAGATCGCTTGGCTGTCACCTAGGCGGGCCGGGTTCGATCCCAGGTGACCGCAAAGTGGGATTTGTGGTGGACAACATGGCGCTGGAGTGGGTTTCCCCGGGTCCTCCGGCTTACCCCACCATTATTCCACCAATTGCTCCATCAATAGTTCATCTCAGGCGTTGGGCATTCAATCCTGATTTCATGTCTCAGATCAGATGCTTTGGCTCCCTCACTCTGAGGAAACCCAAGCGCCCCCTAACGTCAGCATTAACGAGAAAGGGAGAAAAACAAAACATTAAAGAAAGAAAGAATGAGAGAAAGAAAGAAGGAAAGAAAGAAACATGAATTCCAAAATCTGCGTTAATCGGGAGGGAAAGTTTAGTAGGGGTTCTTCCTCTTCTTCTTTTTCGTTTTCTTCTTCTTCTTCTTCTTCTTCTTCTTCTTCTTCTTCTTCTTCTTCTTCTTCTTCTTCGAATAACTTCCTCTTTGGGGGACTTAACGACCATAGCAGAACAATAATGGGTGATTACTCCAATGTCCAGTATGACGTGAGCAAGAAGGAAATTAAACGTGGTGATGAAGGGAATGATAAAAGATATCTGGGATTAAATTACCGAGGTGGAGGAATTGGACGAAATTTTCTTCGGTCAGGTTGGTCGGTCCCAGGGGTTTGAACCCCACGTTACTGCCATGACTTCCGTTCGATCTCCATAGTTCACATATCAATATTCTCACAAAAGACAACTTTGCAGGAACTCAACAGAACCCTAAGCGACTGTTACACACATAGCCTTATCCACGTTATTTGGGCTATTCGCCTTACCTAAGTGAAAATAACCAAAGAATGGGAAGTTTCTAGAAAGATGAAATTTACATATCAGGGCTGTAATGACGTCACAGCTCCTGAACTCAAGTTGTGAGCTAATGACAGTGTCTACTCACTAAAATCACCCTGTTAGGCGTTAAGATGTCGTGACGTTTGCGCGCGCCCTCTTTTAAATACGTAACATGCAATTTCACCTCTACCTCTGTGTTATTATTAAACATAAACGCCAGCTTTTAGCTTCGAGTTTTCATTACTATGCTAAATACTGCAGCATTAATTCTTTCCTGAAAGTACAGTATGCACTAAGAGTGAGAGCGTTTCAGCAAGTTCTTACTAGATAAACTTTTCAGTATAGAACTTTAATAAATAACAGTATGAAATCACAAATGTATGATAATGGATTTCAGGCAGGAGTGCTTAAGTTTGAAGTAATTAAACATTCTCAGGAGTGTTTAAAATAACAAAACCTAATTAAAACCTACTCGCAAACCTATGTTCAAGTGCATAAGCTCTTTAACTCCTACTTATACCGGTTTAATGTGTGACTGATCTAGATTTTCACATAAATATTACAAATTATTCCATTGTACACTTAGTTATTTTTATAAGATGTTACGTAATTCAGCCAACAAACTGGTTACAAAGAGATTGGTATAGGAGCACTGTGATAAAGAGTACCCATGATCTGGAGCATCATTGAGGAAAATAACAGCCAAGTGTAGTAATGTCGGAGTCATTAACGTGAACAGGCTAGAAATGCTGGGTTCAAATCCCCCATATATGTGACTGAACATGTTTCTTCTTACAAACAAATGAATGGTACAGTTTGGAGTGAACTGAACTTTAATTTCTCGCTTTTTTGTTTTTGTTTTCTTTGTAATTTACGTTCTCCAACTTTAATTTATATCGGACGATGAATGAAATGCGTGAAATAATGCTCAAATGAGCCCGGAGTCCATGGAGCTTAGAGATAGCAGACATGTCTTTCAGGATAAGAGAAAACGCTGGAAAACCCTTATCCAGGTAATTCACCCTGACCGAATTCGAACTCGGGACATATTGAACGTTAAGGCAGACACACTACCATCCACGCTACCGTGGCGGGCAGAATGAACTGAATTTTAATTTCTCGCATTTCTTTTGAAGTTTAAATGGATATTGAGGGTGCATTCACAGGGGGGTGTATAGGCATATGTAGCTTGAAAATCACTCGAGGTAGAGGCAATTATCAGTGGCGTACTGCATCCTTATCTATTTAACAAATATGAGCTGAAATACGATAAGTATCCTATATCAAAGAGCTTGCCCAACCTCCTTTGTAGTACCAAAATAATGTCAGTTGAATTAGTAACATTCTGTATATATCAATGTATAATATTCCTTAGAATACTGAAGAAGACTGTAAAACCATTTGACCGTATAACAAAGTGTTTGTTAAGTACTGGCCGTGGTTTTAGATTCACAAATATTGTTCCGAGTACCCCGCATGGCTTGCGGGCACCCGAGATAACCCAGGAGCTAATCCTGACAGCAGCTAAAGCTGAGCTCCACATAATCTTCTAAGCTCTTTGCCATCAAAATTTTCCAACTAAATAACAAACTCTAAAATTAAAACACCAGGGTACAAGATATTGCATCCATTCCCACAACCTGAAGATACATAAAATTGTAACCTCAAAAAGAAACTCCAACCTCAAAACCCACAACACATCCTACAAAATCCCAAACGAAAAACCTTACCTGCGGTAAAACCCTTAACGGGTAGGCACGCAGCAAAAACCTTCTGGCTTTATACAGTCAGCCAGTATTTCGGTCGGTCGGTCGGTCGGTCGGTCGGTCGGATTCACAAATATAGAAGGGATCTTTCATAAAGCTATGAAAACAGATGGAGGTGTTACAATAATTACACAGAGTAAAAGAAACTTCACAGCCCTTCTATGTGTGATACGCCAAACGCTATACTTCAAACTGAAACGTGTATGGGAACCATATACTCAAATAACTACACTTTGAGCGATAAAAGGAACAGACGTTGTGCATTTCTGAATGCATTTTGATGATAACAACGCGATTTCTAAGCTGGATTTCTGATCAGAGAACGAACATAATCCTCATCCTCTTTGCACACATTTTACACCTACAATGGGTCCCCAGGCCGACCTACCTGACTCATGGGTTTTTCGGGGGTTTTCCCGGGTCGGTAGGCGAATCTGGGTAGGTTAATTGCATCCCCCGAATTTCCTGTCCCTCCATTTCATCTCCATTATCATTTCAGATTCTGGTTGTCCCTTTCAGCGTATAAGTGTCGGTGGAAGTCTTGGCGCTGCATGGCCAGATGATATGCTCCTGGTAAACACTTCCTCTTCCAATAGAACGGTCTCCGGTCTGCTGGTCGGCCTACAGTCTGACTTTTAAAAGAAGATACGTGAATGTCATCTGTTTCTCCACGTGAGCTTCCGCAATGTTGCCCAACAGCAGACAGGAAGTAATGCAGATCTCCTTTCTTTATCCTCTCAACACTTGAAACATAAACAAGGGTTCGAGCTATCTGAGTATGTGATTCACCAGTGTAAGCAATCTGGCAACCTTTGTTTCCGTTGCCACACCTTCCCCTCTTACCCTTCGCGCCCCTTGCTCGATGAATTTCACGTATTTTCTTTTAAAAATCAGACTGTAGTGGAGCGTTTCAGGATCACTGTGGGTGGGATGCTAGTTGTACTGACCTGCCGGGGAGTTTCCAACAGGTCAATTTTAGGGACCCCGCTCTCTGCACTGTCTTGACTCCTTGGACCGGCCACACATGATCTCCTCTCGCTTCGTTCTTCCCCCGGGGATGCTCCACTTGGGGCATAGGTACAATATATCAAGACTAGTCGCAGTGCCGAATTCACTCCGTACTACAGGCACTGTCAAAAGAAGTTAACGCGTCCAAGGATTTGAACTATTTCACTGTTTTGGTGATGTGATTTATATATTCAATATCACTCCCACTAAGTAAATCATCTGGTATATCCTTTCTTGGTGGCTTCCTTGCCAGATTTGGTGGAGAAATGTTTTAAAATTACTTTTGGACATAAGTACTTTTATAGCCTATATTCATGAGTGTTTCCCTATCTATCGTTTATTTTTATATAACTTCTATAAGCTATTCTTCCTGAAGGTTTTATTCTTTTTATTTTATTTTTTCTTATCTTTTTCTCCTTTTTTCCTTCTCTCTTTCCCATCTTGACATAAACCTTTGCAGCAATAGTTCCATTACACATTTCGTTGTAGGCTCAAGGAACATAGAGGAAACTGAATCGAAACACGTACAAAAGTAGACTACTACATGCCGCCCTTGAAATTCCATGCTCTTGACATCAGGAGAACAATTGAATAGCGAGAGTAGCTTAACAAATGAGTATCGAAATATACAAACCTATAGTTACGGGACTGCACCAGTAGTCTGGTGATCAGAATACTAGCTTCTAAATCCAGAAATTAGAGGTTCAAATACCGATTGGAGGGTGGAAACTTCTCTTCAGTCATAATTATTTCCTATCCCGCCTAGAGTCTGTAAGCATGGAAGACTGAATGTAAGGACAACCCAAAGAATCTAGTATTAATACAAACATTAAACAAATGAAAGCCATTGGCATGGGGAATTGTTAAAAGATAAAGCTGTTGCTATTCTGATATACATGGAGCAAAGGTTTATGGATATCACGAAAATGGATGAAGCTGCAAAATGTGTTGTTTGAAATAATGTATTGTAAAGAGTTCTACATTTTATGTAATATGTTTTTGTGTATCTCCTAACGTTTGTATACGAAAGCCATTCAGAATGAAATGTATCACGGACTATTTTCAGAAAATTCAAGACATAATTTATTTTTCATGTACATACTTTCGATATAAGAATTAAAATCGTGAGAGCCATTTGGAGAACATAGGAAGTCTTGAAAACTTGTCCATGTGGACGATAATTTGTTGTTAGGAGATTTACCTCAAAATCTTAAATGCAAATTTGGTATTTATTCAAATTTTCAGTTTTATTTAAGCTGTTTAGACACATGCATGTGCATTTTTATAAAAATACTTTTTTATCTATTCAGAGGGCATCAAAACTGTATTTTCCTAAATTCCCGGTATCAAATTTTTGTGTGGAATGTAATACTTCCAATATCTTGTAGGTACGTGGTAGAGAGAGAATAAACGTTCCTTGGAATTGAGCCTTTAATTTTAGTGAGTCTTTTTGTCTTTTTTTTTTTTCGTTTAATGGCTATCTTAACAATTAATTTTAGAATTTGTTGTGTTAAAATACTTTACAAAACACACATGCTGTTGCATGTCCGTTTTACACAAAGATAAGATAAGACCAGAACTAGAATTTTCGAGCTATTAAAGTAGACAAGGTGGTGTTCAACAAGTATCAGTTGTAAATACAGCTATTTGCGTAACAGCTACCAGGAACTGAAGTCATAAAACTGGTTATGAAAGGTGATTGAAAGGTTGAACTGCCAACGTCTGACCTTCCCGTTTCTCAAACAGCGCGTATCTTGGCTGTTGACTCATTGAAGCCATTGTTTATGATTATCTAAAATTGAAAATAAGTTCAACAACACTGAACCAAAGAAACATATACTAGCTTTGGTATCTTTGAGGCAGATACAAAGAATACCTGGAAATTCCTCGGTCTAATAATAAGTAAATATTCGGAATGTGGATACGTCTCTTTAAGGACGCACTGAAAGATTAAGATCCATCTTATTCAATAGTTGCCAATGGCATAGCTAAGTTTTCGGAGGCCGCTAATTATAAAGGTGAATTCAGATTTTTAAAATATTATTTATTTAGTATTTATATAAAATTATATTTACCCATATATAAACAATTATGCATACATACATAATTACTTGGGTTTACACATTCGAATAACAGCAGTAACAACTAACGAGATTTAATTTTCTGATTTACATTTATGTTTAGAGGACATTCCCTTATCCTTACAGTAAGATCTACAGGATGAGAAAAGATGTTAGTTTGGGCTTTATATATAATAAAAATAAGTTGGTTGTGATTATTTAAATTAATTGAGTTATTTATAAAATAGATAATAATATTCAGCTTTTTCAATAGTAGTAAAGAATTTAGCTACACATTGTTGTAATAAAATTAAAAAAAGTGTAAAATGACAATTTAGAAAATGAAATAGATTAAAATTTAACAAGTTTTATAGCGATTTGATAAATTTGGAGTTAGCATCTCATTTGGCTTTGGTATTTGAATTTATTTAAAGTACCTAGAAAAAGGGTCCGACAAGAAATTTTTTGAGGTGTGGGAGCAGGTGGTAGTCACTGGGTGCTAGATCTGGCGAATAGGCTGGATGTTCAAGCAATTTGAACTTTAATTCGCACATTTTCTCCATTGCAATGTCTGAACGATGGGCCGAAGCATTGTCGTGATTAAACAAGACTATATTCTTTGCCAAATAAGGTATTTTTCTTTTCATCTCATCACTCAAACGTTGCAGTAAGCTTGCGTAGTAGTGAACAGTGATACTTTTAACCTTTGCCAAGTAATCGATAAAAATAATTCCCTGTGCATCCCAGAAAACACTCGCCATAACCTTGTTAACTGACAAAATTGACTTTTCCTTTTTTGTGGTTGGTTCACCTGGAGCAATCCACTCTTTTGACTGTGATTTACTTTCTGGAGTGTAGTGATGTGTCCAAGTTTCATCATGGTAATAAGCCATCTCAAAAATGCACTGGAAGTTTTACGGTAGCAGTTTTTCTTTGCAACTTTTGATCAGGTGTTAACAAATGCAGCACCCATCTTGCACAAACTATGAAAATCCAAAACACTACTTTCAATATTACATGTTCTTTTGATATGTTTACAGCCTCTGTTATCTCAAACAACTTAAATCTGCAGTCTTCCAGTACGAAACGATGAATTTTTTTCCATCATTTCTGGAGTTGTGACTTCAAGAGGGCGTCCAGAGCGAGGCTCATCACTAATGCTTGTACGTCCCATTTTAAACTCTGCAACACACCCTTTAATTATTATATATGAAGGAGCAGAGTCTTTCAATGTACTGTCAATTTCCTCCTTGATTTCTTTAGGTGTTAAGCCTTTCAAATGGAAGTATTTAATCACTGCTCACTTTTCCAAATCCTTCATTTGCATGAAACCTCTACATTTATCTTCTTTAAAATGTCATTCAAAAACTAAGAAGCTATTCACCTGTAACTATGGATATAAGCTAGTCTCGAACGAAACTATATGATGCTATCCAGCAAACTGGCCCATTGGCGCCATCTCTATGTGAGACTCGGGACTTATCAGCCGACCCTCGTATCATCCTGTCTCAGACCAGTCTGCTGACTTGAAGGAAAATACGCGCCAACGCAGAAGGGTTGAAAGGACTTAAGAAAATTCTCACCAACCGAAAAACTCTTTATGTGCAAAACTATTGCTAGTTTTTCTCTTCTAAAGAATGACTAAAGTGTGTAATGAATATGTCAAATGTCTGAAATGGACACGGAAGAAATTATAAGGAAATCAATATCTTGAATGTTCTGTGAGTTTTCCTTATCGCCTTTTATACAAATGAAAAAACAAAACTTTGCCCACTTCAGGGTTATTATAACCTAGAATTTGATAAAACGTTTGCTGCTGTTGTAGAGTTCAGCGCATGTTTGAACCACTTGCAGCGTTAAAAGCGGTTAACATGATACATGCTATATAAGGATGCTTTAGGAAGGAAACGGTATAGGCCTAAGTTTAGGACACTTGTCTCTCATTTATCAATAATGGGCACCAAGAAAAATGTGGGACAATCCTCTCAGTTTCTGGCGGGATTTGAACGGCAGATCTTTCAAGTACGACTCTACGCGTTACTCGCTCGGGACCTCTATAAGACAGACATTTTTTGACTGAATCAATGTCGAGCTTTTCTGTTGTTCGTTTGGATATTTTTCACATTTTTACGCAGTATCCTACAAATACAAAGTGAAATAGATTGGACATGCATATATAAATGTCTATCTGCTTATTAAACACTTAGTCTAATCTCAAGCTTAAACTGTATATTGCTCTAATGCTAAATAAAATAATTTGTGTCATGTTAATACGAATCCCCAAATAATATATGATACAAAGAACTTCACATGACTTTTTATTGTTTTCTATTAAGTATATGAAATGTACAGATCAACTATTTTCAAGTTTCTTCTTTAAGTTTGAACTAAGATAATATCGTGGTTGAGACAATGACGAGTTCCAGTAACTTATTCCGAAGCCATTTCATCAACATATGGTCGTAAATATGTGAAATGAAATACCTCATTTTCATGCCTTAATCTTGATCACCTTGACAGACTTATCACTTTTCATCAGCAGTAATTTACTCTGCTGGTTTTAATCTAAAGTACCAGGAGAAAGTTTGTTTACGTTTACACACTTTTTGTAAGTTCTCCGAAATTTGTATAGGCGTATGCCACAACCCATTTCGCTATCTCCTGATTTCGACAAGTGTACTTATAAAAAATATTTTTGATCTTAACTTTTTTATGACCTGACAAGGTTTCGTATCCTATACAGTCTAAAATATTAGGAATTAGCATTATCCATTCATTTTTGGAACCTCTTTAGAAACTTATCCACCAGATGTCTTTCTCCTCCTCCTCCTCCTCCTCCTCCTCCTCCTCCTCCTCCTCCTCCTCCTCCTCCTCTTCTTCTTCTTCTTCTTCTTCTTCTTCTTCTTCTTCTTCTTCTTCTTCAAGAAATGATTTACAATACAAAATAAACTACTGGATTTCTTTTCAGATATTTTGATTTTATTGCCTATAGCAACCGCACGTTTCTTTTTTGACTACGTCATTCGTAGCAACTTATACAAGCGTCTTATTTATTTTCACAATTTCATTTTTAAACTCAAATGAAACATTATAAAACTTGCATTCTTCAAATCATTTTAAATTTGAAATAATATCATAAAACAAACAAAGTTTATTTTCTCTTTCGATGCTGAATTCAAAACAACTGTTACAATTTTGTTTTGTGTAAATACTTTGCAGAACAATTATCAAAATAAATGTTAAAACTAACTCAAGATCCGGAGTTTCTTTATCCTTGGTATATGCTAAACTTAAATACCAGATTTGGTAATTAATTGACTTTTCATTTAGGAATCTAAATGAAACAGGTAATCTAAAAGCGTATTTCCAATGAAATCTCGATTGTTTTGGTGTAATGTAATACCTTCTTTAATAGTAAAGAAAATAAATTCCTTCTTAAATAACATTACCCAACATGAAATTTACCTCCGCGAAGATAATACGCGTTTTCAGTTCATTTTTCACGAGTAGATTTTGAAAATGATGCTTAAAATGGCACAACAGGTCATAATTTTGTCCCACAGATTACTTACGCAGGTACTTACGAAATGTAAAAATGAAAACATGCTGTACTAATTAACCAGGCCTCTACTTCAAAAGATCTTGACGTCAACCAGAAAATTCTGAAAGTGAAAGATATGTTGTAGAGCAAGTAGACTTGAATAAATTGGCACGTGAGTTAAATTTGTGAAAGGAAGAATCTGAACTTCTAGATTACAGGATGTAACAATGGAAATTGCGTGTACCTGGTACAAAAATTACATAGTTCCGAAATAGACATCAGGTTTTGAAAATATTTTTCAATGGAGGGGAATATGTATTTCTGTATAGACAACAATGGTTTAATGAGTGAGCTAGGAATTGAGATAATCCAAATGACTGGCGACTGTTTATAGATATATCAAAGATCAGCTTAAAGGTTGTGTTCTTCATAATGATAACTTCCATTGTTCCTGTTTTCCGTTCTGTAGGTCTTAAAGAATTGTACGGTTTTAAAATATGAGGCTCTTTGTTGGAAAAATATGTGGTCATCTTAAAGTAATTGGTTTGCTGCTTAGATTATAAGGGATTCAGAAAATACTGTGTTTGAGTGTTTGTGGGAACAGCTGTGATCGCAAAAACATTATGTGGTGCAACAGTGGAGCGCAATGTGCTATTTTTAAAAATGTTTCAATATGAGCTATATTATCTTTAATTTAGAATGAACATTGAAGCTAATTAACTAACAGTTAAGCTAGTGATGAACTTTCAAAGCAAAGGAGGAAAAGAAGAACTACTGAAAGATTTATAAATTGTTCACGGCAAATTGCAACAATTTACCAATATTTTAATGCGAAAGACGCTAAGGCTTCCTGTATTAACATTTGATTCAGTCTCGAACAACCAACTCCAGTGTAAAGAAAACCCACTTCGCTCAATGTTGGTAAACTTCTAGACTAAAATGTTACTTAAATGCGCATTTTTGCCCGCGCGAGAGAAGTGATAACAGTTAGTAACGAATTACACGTATAGATGCCGCTTGCCTGCAGGTAAAAATGAGAATCATTTCGAGTTGAACACCAGATAGCTGCAGGCTTTATTTACCTGTTTTGCGATAAGCAGGTTTGCAGTGAAGCCTCGGTGCTCAGTGTGTTTAAGAACGGGTTTGGTTTAACAGCGACAGGAAGCTAAAACATTGTCCAATTTACATAAATACTACATGGAAAACCATTTAAAATTACACAGCAACCCTTCCGGATATACTAGGGCTTACGGTTACTCATCGGTGAAAAAAGTCCATTGTTTTAGAGTTATTTAACACCACAAAACTGCATAGTTCTATGTAGCTTTCGTAACAGTAGGAACTTCTAAAGCATCATAAAGTGATTTAAATGTCTTTCTATGAGCCTAGCTTTCTATACAACTGTAATAAGTTTCGTCTGCAATTAAATGAACAAATAATTCAAGAGATACCTCAGAAATCTCAAAATAAAAGATAAGACCCAGAGGAGAAAAAAAACAACAGTATATACCTTTTAAAAATATAAAGTCAGACATATAGTTATTTTAGCGTTATATATAATTTTTAGAGTCTTTTTCTTGAGTTGTCATTTGTGTGCACATCGTTGTTTTTAAACTATGCTCAACTCAAGCAAAAAGGGGAACTTGAAATCACCTTGTTCCATCCGCTGTGACAGAATGGCCCACTTATTAGTGATTACTGAGTGCCAGTGATGGCACTGGGATGACATTCTTAGGTACAGGAAATGAAAATGTGTACAGCACGGCCGCTGGATCTCCGGCCCTGACGTTTTGCGGCTGTTGTAGGCGGAGGGGGGAAGGTAATAGTACCAACATACACAAATGAGAAATTGAAAACATAACCACAAATTTATCTTTAGAATGAAAACATAGGACTATATATTAGCTTTAAAACATTGAAATCCAAATTGCCATTTCACTATCTTACAAGATATTCATTATAGCGCCACTCTATTCGAATATTTCTTTCACACCTTTTACGTGCACTAAATGCTTCTGTTGGTAGTTAGTTAAGTGCAGAGGTTCAACCCAATCAGTCCAGGACCCGTGGGTCCAAAAACCCTGGCCTCCTTCAACCCGGGAGCGATGGATACTCCGGGGCTCTTTCCATAGGGGAATACCTGAAGCCCCCCCCCCCCGTTGACAACAACGTCAAGACGGGATGAAAGTGGATACGCCACTTACGCGCGTCAACCCAGCAGGGAAGACTACCGAAAACTTTGGTGGAGCCGGCTGGTGATCTAGCACACCTTCTACTAGCTCTGCAGGCTAGTATCCGAGATTTCTTAGGCAATCCTCTACCCTCTTCGGGCGGCGGTAGCCTGGCCGGAGGTACCCAATTTCCCGTGTGTGTCGGAAACACACTGCCCCTTCGAGTCCAACCCAATCCGAACAGCTCCCCGACGGGAGGGGCTCGGCAGTTCGGTCCGAGGTTCCTCTAGTAACGTCAGAGGTACTGCCCGCACCACGGCAGCTGAAGGGGACTGATCCCTTCCCCTACGGGACTTCAGTTGGTAGTACTGGGAGTGTCTACATCCGGTGTCGTAGTCAGGAAGTTAAGATTGTCTGCTAGCGTCAATCAATATTGACGCTGCTAGGAGTGGCTTCCGAATCCAACACCGTGTTGCCACTTTACTTTTGTGTGGACCAAGTGACGCTACTTGCTTTTGGTGCTTGCACTGGTGAAGTTTGTTTGCTATTTTGTGTGTGCGTGAATTCCAATTTTTAGTGTTTGTAAATCCTATTATTATCGCTATTATAATAAGGGTACTGCGTGAAATATTTAAAATACACATTGTTCCTCTGCTTGAAATTCCCGCTAAAGTATGGCAACAGCCTGCTTCCCCCTCTCGAGAAATGTCAGAGCCGGAGATAGAGCGGCCAAAGTCTAAACATTCGTCTGTGAATAGTAGGACTATCTCTCTTCCCCTCGGTCACTGGTGAGGGGAGAATAACATATGTAGGGGAAGCGAGCACATGCTCTGGTTTTGAGCATCCTGTTAAATAGCGTTAACTCAAAAACTAAACGTTAACGAAATACCTAACTTGGTATTTAAGTTCAGGTTTTGAAGGATACAGCACGATTTTCAAGAAAATCCATCACCCTAAATTACTCTTCACATGGAAAAATGTTCGAAATGTTTTTATTTTATAAAAAAAAGTTTTAACGATTTTGATGAAATTATAATCATACTTGCACCACTTATTGAATTTTTGCATAGCTTGAAGTATCCTTTGACTCTAGAACAATCTTTGTTAGGCGTGATCCATTAACAGTTAATTACAGGAGGTGACATTTTAAAGCTTAGTACCTTTGATCCCAGGCCACCAAATTACTCTTTGGAAGTTATATCAAGTCTGCAAACGTCGATACAATCTTCTCTGTTGTAAGTTTAAACATATGTGTCAGTTCACTGATTTGTAATGTTAAGAATTGTCGTACAACTATTTAACATGCCCTGCTAATGAGTTGTTTACACATACAAAGGAAATAAGATAACACTGTCTCACTTGAGAGTTATTAAAATATTTTGGCATTGTACGTATGCGTATCGTCGTCCTCCATGGTCTAGAAGTAACATGCTAGCCTGAGTTTCCCAAGATCTCGAGTTCAAACCGGCTATGGATTTTTCAGGCGTAAAACCTATCAGCATGGCTTTCTTCAAAAGGGTAGTAAAGCCGGTGTTCCCGTGAAAGAACCTCAATTCTAATAAAGATGCCTCTGAACAGTTCCTCACGCCCAGATAGAATGCGATACAGAACACCAACTTCTACAAGTGCTGCTCCCGAATCGTTGGCAACGCGAGGTGATCGCAGCGTCGCATAATGGCTGGGCATAGAAATAAACTACGATAAAACGTTCTCCCAAATATTTACGTTGCCAATAGCTGCTGTTGATTAATTTTTTCATATTTGCCTAGCTCAGCTGATGTATGTTTAGTGCTGCATTGCTACTGATGTCGCAAAAAAAAGTTACGTGAGCTTCAGAAATCGTGACTACTCACGAGTTATTAAAATTGCTTTAAAAGATTTGGTCGGGCGATAAGAAACATAGCACATATAGGTGTATTTGCAGTTGAAATATGGATTGCCTTGGTTGGCCTCGCCGTGGCTGAGTAGTTAGACCGCTCGACTCACGACAAGTCGGCATGGATTCGATCCCAGGCGGCTGCACAGTGAGAATCGTTGTGGACAACACGGCGCGGGGTGATTTTTCTCCGGTATGTACGGTTTACCCCGTCATCTCATTCCACCGGTGTTTCATCTTCACCTCATGTATCATCAGTGTCACCGCTAGCGGGCGTTGAAACTACACATTTCATTATCGATTGCATTTGTTTATTTTACATGTGTAGTAATAACTGAAAGCATTCTTCACAAGAAAGTTTGTGCCTCCAATATGTTCGTAGTTTATTACTGATACTTTGAAATCCTTTTAAATCTTCAAAATCATTTATTAAAATGTAAAATTAGCGATGTCGGTGTCTTACAGCCATGTACGTCTTAAAGAATAGGACTTTCCAACGAAGTAATAATTATCTAATGAAATCAGCAGAGGTTTTGAGTTTACTTACGTATCCACACATGTAACATATCTCTCTATAATGTTAGCACAGTTTATACGAGGAGGAAAGCTAGCAAGGATGCTCATATATTTCAGAGTATTATAGTGAAGGTCGTCATTTTGATTTCGCCGTGCAATTTGTTACAGCTTTTCACTTGTTGGCCTTGTGCATGTGCGATCTTCTGGACACCGGTTTGAACAATCGAAAAAAAAAAAAAATGATTTTGGATAGCATTGCGTACTTTCAAACAGCTTAAAAGGTTTTACAAGATTGGAACTAACTACGTCCCACCAGCCAGCCTACTTAACTTGATTAGTCACGCATACGCCCACTAAGTTAAGAAGCATTGGACATAACTACCACTTGCACGGATACTGCAATGGCAGTGCACATATCTTCCAATTGTAAGACAAAGGTTTACGAATTCTCTTTAGACATATATCGCACAAATAAAGCCGCATTAAGTGATTAGGTACTTGGAATTAACATAGCTTCATGGGTCAATCGTGTCTATGTTAAAAATGTAGAGTTTTCGGCCATTCCAAATCGCATGGTCTTCCTCAGGAACTGTATGAAAAGGCTGGCCGACCTTCCTAATATATGTATACCCTTCCTCGTGTGGGTAGAGCTCGTGTGACAGTATTTAAGTCTTGTATTAGGTACTTGGATAATTAATATTCATCCCTGGAGGATCTGATCTTGCTTCCTGGATTGCTGGAACTGACTGAACGTCTTATCCATCAAACATCCACGTGTTAACAGGGATTACTTTAGAATTAAGAATTATGCTTGGTCTGTTTTCAATTGACTATTCTTCATATACATCCATTTAATAAAGGTAGAATAATTTGTTAAAATGTCTGCCAGTTACACCTCAAGTGCTAAAGGGATGATTTGATTTGTGGCTGCTTTAACATTTTGGAAAGACGTGAATGATCTAACCTGGAAGGCTACAAGCTTGACAAGGATGTGTCATCTTGCGACTGTGGGACTGCTGCCCGCCCTCGAGACTCCACACAAATGCCCACTTCCTGACTCTCTGCTATGATTGGAAAAGTAGGTTATGCTCTCCACTCCAATAATTTACACCAATGAGCTGTCACATCCTGTGGACCACCAACCATCCAACTGGAAAATGTGAACGGACTTTCCAATCAGTGAGAGGACGTTTCATTAAGGATATGTCTATCTCACCTGCTTCTGACCTTCACAAACAATCATCTCTGATATTCTGAAGTTTACCTACTTCTCTATACATGTACATCTCCCAAAAAGCAATATCCGGCCAGTTGTCCGTGTGTCAAGCGTTTACAAGAATCAACCACTCTCTTGAGAATATTTCAAAACACCATTAAAAATATCATTAAACTAGTGCCGTTGCCTTAAAAATGACATTTCTTTGAGAGCGATTTCAATGAAAATGCAGATTGATTTGTTGTTTATACTTGCTGGTTTTAATTTCACATCGACCATACTTCTCATTCGAAATGTTTTCAAATCAAAAAATGTTTAAACACCCACTCTCAAGAAATTAAACACTTCCACCTCCGTAGTTATGACAACAAAATCATGTTTTTTCCCCTCTTCTATATTTCTACATATTGCAATCAACTGTTTCCCAATAAATTATACTGTTTATCTGCTATTGCAGTAGACTTAAATTTCAAGCGATTGATTTTTCTGTTACAGATCATACTTCTCCTTTATCTTTTAGACATGATAGCTTTTTAACAAATTTACGCCCTCCAACGTTAAGTCATATCGTGACGATGAATGAAATGGATGAAATGATGTTCAAATTAGCCCAGGGTTCATAGAACTAAGTTACCCGACATTTGTCTTTCAGAATAAGGGAAAACCCTTGAGAAAACCTTATCCAGGTAACTCACCCTGACCGAGATTCGAACTCGGGTCTTCTTCAACGTGAGGCAGACACGCTACCATCTGCGCTACCAGGCGGGCACATTATAATTGAATTAATATCCTTAGACAAGTTTATCTGGTCTTCAATTCTATAATGTAGGTAAATTAATTCATTTCATTAGTACAGCATACATATATCTAGGTGTAACCAAAACAATGCGTATAACAATATTTAAGTCTGCAGTGAAAATACTCAATTAGCAACACTGTGTATGTTACACATGTGGGTGTTGCAGTTCACAGCACACTAGATCGTAAAAATAAAAAGTTTAATGAAACAATTCGCGCTACAACAGGAACTAGCATAAACAGAATTTATCATGAAATCTATATATTAATGTTATTAGGTACTAAACAATACTTTGTTGGGAGGTAGGCAAACTTTCTGAAAGTTGCTCATTTTATTTTTAGTTCCCACTCATGCAACTCTCAGACAATGCCTAAGTCAATGACTAAGTATTAACATTTTACTTTTACTCAATAAATATAATTAAATATCTCGGTGTACAAGTATTATTTTATTATTGTCATAAATCATCAAACATTTTTCATTTAGAGTTAATTGAAGCTGTTGTACAGAGTCCAACTGTATCAGTTTAACAACTTTTATCTACGAACGTTGCAAGAGTAGACCTTTGGATTGGTGTCTTCAATTTTAGCAGCAAATCCTTACGTGCTTATAAAGCAAAACAACTCTTGCTATGTTGTTACAAAACAAGAGCCACGTCACAGTGCGTATAAAGTTGAATAGTTGTACAAACTTAGGTACAAAATGTCATTAATAAAATACAAAAATAGTTGCATTAACTTCTTTTAATGCATTAATAAAGATACGCTTTTATCTAACTGTAGCAGTTCATAGCCTTTGAGTGAAAGAAAATAAACAAAGACAGTAAACATTTTACAAGCATGATAGCGTAGCTGCTCTTTTGTCTTCCTGCATTTACGCTCACTGCTGATTTCCCTGTTCTCTCTACTATCTCTGATTCGATAATAATCGAAACATATGTCGACTTTCTATTAATTCGAGGGTTGCCATTACAAACAAAGTATACTGAAAAAGTGTTAAACACATACATATAAAATGTTAAATGTATATGAAGTTACATGAAATTAATTGAATAATATTTATGAAAGAAGAAATTTATATAATCAAATCTAACTGTAATATACACATGAAGAGAGAGTTATTTGTTGTAAAGGTGATTTTTCTAGAGTCAAAGGTGTCCTTTGACCAAAGCAACCGGTAGTTCTTTAGGTAGACTTTTATTAATACCTAATTGCTTATAGAAGTACATTGTTTGGCGAGTTATTGTATTTCGCTCCGACCATTAAGTCCAATCGCTTGAGATTGTTCCCTGCATAATACATTCTCTTAATACATTCTACATTTTTCTGCATGAACTTCCGTACTTTTATTACTTTTTGTAAACTGTATGCTTTCAAAAAATGTGATCCTAATTTTATGGTGACGGATATTTCTACTCTGTATTACTATGAATAACTGTGTGGTCTATGCTTTCCTAATCTTTTGAGTGAAACAGCTGTCGGAGCTCCGTAGCCAAAACTGCTCTTATTTCGTGCCCGCCTCGGTAGCGTAGATGGTAGCGTGTGTGCCTCACGTTCAAGAGTTCTCGAGTTCGAATCTCGTTTAGTGTGGGACTGGAATTAGGATTTCATTACGGAGGGGATTCGGTACGTAGGCCACCATGCTGGGCTCATTGTTCCTATGCCCCCAAGTGGGGCACCCCCAGGAGGAAGGATGAGGCGAAGGAGACAGAGGGTGGCCGACCCAAGGAGCCACGACACTACAGAGGGCAGGGTCCCTACAGTTTACTTGGATAGAGACTTCCCCCGACAGGCCAGGACAACTGACTCGCTCCCTCACAGCGGGATGGCAACGAGCCTAGCAGCCGAGCCCTAATGGTCCCAGGCAGACGATTCTTCAACGTGAAAATGGAGTAATGTTGAATTACATTATACAATATATTCTTAAATTGCAGGAATAATAAAAAGGATGCAGTTGGTTTTCCTTCTTAATAAGAAATGGTAGGGATTCTGTAGTGAGAATTGAAAACAAAATAAGGGGGGGGGTGAAAGTAAAGTACTCTCCCTACACAGTACATCATTCACGCAATAACAACATCGTTCCTTTGTGGAAACGTACATAATTGCATAGTAAACTCCATTCAAACTCAGACCATTAGTCTTTCTCACCACGTGGCTACAAACAAGCAAAATAATGTTTACAAAAGGGTGTAATGACTGCATGGTCCATTTGAATATATGAATATCCTTTGCATACTTAGAGAAGTCCTAGTTCAAACCAATGTATTGTTTTTTGAAATATGTGATAAAAATGTGTGCATTTCTGGCAGTGTCCTTGCCTACAGTATGACGTAAATGAACAGGGTAGAAGTAATGCAATAACTCTAAAACAAGTTAAGTAGATTTTATTGTTTACATCAGCTGGTTTTAACCCTGTGTTTTTACACCATGCGCCCATCACGTGACCAGCACTTAGCAGGCAATTAGGTAGTGGTTCGCTAAATGTGGAACACGACCCCGCAATGGCTTTAACCACACGTTTATCTTGAAGCAGTTTCTTGACTTGTACTACAGAGAAAGCAAGTTTAATCGATTGGCGTAAAGATATGGGAATCATTTTATATATCTATTTACAAATTAAATTACAGGCAAATATCAAATTAATTTCCCACTATATAAATTTGGTATACTTTTATACATGAAGAAATAAATGATATTTTGCTGCCCGAGTGCTCTAATTTCGTCTCTCAAGAGTACAATTTTTATGTTTCATTAATGAATGACCGTTTAACAACAGGTGTATTAGATGTATTTGAAATCTGGAATAACAACTTAAAATATTAAACCGGGTTTGGATATTTGTATTTCCTCTGACAGGTTTTGAACGCGGCTTCACTTTCAGAATAGAACACTTAAAACATTTGAAAGGTAACTAACTAATGAATTAGAATCTTAGATTTCAAAAGTTATATATTAGTAACATTTCTAAATCTAGAATGATTGAATAAAACGAACTCCCAATTATTATCGAAAGTTTTCTAAATAACATCAACAAATAAATTTTTCGTATATCCAAATCATCATGGAAAAACGTGGGGTTAATTAATTGGAATGACAGTCAATATTTTGTATTTACATTGCTACCATGAAGTAACTATCACCATCAAGGATGCTGAATCACACGACTTTCTCTAATTACTATAATTCGTTTTCATGTCTGTCCTATAGTCTCAAAAATGTTTGTTTTTCTATATACTTCCTGTGAAACATGATAAGCATGTCATATGGTATAAGTGTCTTGAGAATGAATGGGTTTAAAAGAAACAAAAGAACGGCCTCGAAAGTGTGTTACTTAAAATACCGGAAAATCACGAAAAACAGCAAATACCTATATCGGAAATTGCTAATGCTTCGAAGAAACTTATTTGACACAATTTATTTCGATAGGCTTTACATGTTTCATCTCTCTCTCTCTTGTGGTCTCCCTGTTATATAAAATTATGTAAAATTGAACAAATAAAAGATAAAATGGACTTCATAGCCATTGACAGTGATAAATTAGATACGTTGAATTTGTCCTGTTAATATCTCAAACTTCATATTTTAATTAAAACCTTTAGAGCTATTTTAAAGAAAGGTTGGGAGAAAAACAAAGGGAAAAAAACTATTTTTGATGTAGGGGATAGTTCGTAGAGGAGAACTTTCTTGAAAATAACCCTTTGGTGTCTTTCTCAGTATCTGCCTCTAGTATAACATTTGACATTTATACAGTTTGCAGAAAAGTAGTGAAGCAGTAACTGTGTTCCTTAGCCTATATTGATGTGTCTATCCCAAAGACTATTGGAAAAAACTTGACGTTGGAATTTCTGTTATCGAAGCCAACAGCAATCTTCGCTTTATATCCTAGAGTTCGTTGGCATCAAAAACCATCAGGTAAAGAGGCGTCACTTGTTTAATGTCCTTTAAGCGAATATATGAATAAATACGCAAGGAAGCGACTGTATAAAACAGCCATGAATTTTCCTCCACAATCGGCAGCGTGTTAGCGTATACTTAGAGAATCTGTGTTTCCATCTTTGTCACCTCCCATATGTTTGCAACAGGATCGTTCCAGTATGAAGCAGATTGAAAGCACGACATGAAAGCAATCAGTCGAACCACAAGAACCGGAGCGGGGCGAAAGGAACGCATGCGTATTTCGGAACAATATTTCTATGTAGTGTTTATGATGTAAAACGTCTTTTCAAGTCCTCACTAAAACTAATAAGACCAATAAATGAGAAAACAAGAATGGAAAAGAAAGAAACAAAGATTAAAATGGTGTAATTTTCGCCTTCAAGACAACCTGAGTTTCTTGTTTTCACTTTCATTCATCAGATTTGCTAATTTCATGTCCTCGACTCGTACGTTGGAATTCTAACATTAAGGTTAAGGTAACCGTGTTACATGAGAGGAAGGCAAGTTCAGATATCTTCCTGAGCGACCTTGTGCTTGGTAGACCATGTTCTCATATTTAGAGACGCATTATGAACATGCTGGAAATAATTGCCTGTTTATCTTATTCTGGAATGTCATACGTTGTATTTTTGACACATTAATCACTTTTATTTGAACCTATGAGAAGTAAGAATTTATACTTAAAGTTTTCATAACCTGCATTCAGCCTAAAGCTATCATATTCTATAAATCAGTTCTAATTTCTTATAGTTTATTTATTATCGCATTCAATGTTGGTTTGGTTAAAATTCATATGTCACCTTATTTAACTACAGTAACACTCACTGTTGTCTCTCAAACTGTAGTGGGCTGAGTTTGTATCTCTTTGGTCGCTGTGCTGTCGAAGTACTCTTCAGGGTTTTCCCACAGTTCTTACCTAGCTTTTTGAATCATTTGAGCATTCCTTAATTCATCCTTTATTTATTCAGTAATTCATGAGATAAATAACTCTTACCTTTTAGGTATTCAAGGTACCTAGCACAGGCAAATCTATGCATTGACTTTAATTTTCTCTATAGGTTTCAATTTGTTACCAATTCTTTACAGAATACCAACTTAATCATTGTAACAATGAAAACATTTGCACATAAAAAGTTTTTGATGTTGGCAAAATGTTCTTGCATACAATTCCTCTCAATTTCGTGCTTAATACTGCATAACTAAATCAGTCACATTTCGAATTACGTAGTTCTTTGCACTCAATTAGATATAAGCGTTACTTTATATTACAACAATTCAAATAAATAACGTAAACACTAAATAAATTCATTCGTTAAAACTAAACCTGCACTTTCACATTATATAATATGTATTGGAATTATAAGAAATGAAATTCTTTTATCAGAATTCAAGAATTCTTGATTCTTTCTTGTCAATGGACTTAGAACTGTAACGCAGTTGCGTAAATTAGTATCGTGTGACAGAAATAAACATAAGTCTATATATAGACGACTGAACATTAATGTTATTTATGTATCTAGTGCACGAAATATCAGCCGAATTAATTCTTTCTAGAAGACGCATAAGCGCAGTCCACTAAGGCTTGTGCGTTCGTGGTCCATACAATAGATTTTAGTAAAATGTCTGTAAATTATATGATAATTTGAAGTTATACGCTAGATATTTTAAATTCAGTTTTAAAATAGCACAAATTTAACAATTTACTATCAATTTATAGCTACTGGTTGTTCATTAATTTTATTACCATGTCATATACTAATAGATTAATTAATAACTTTGTTGTGTGATAAATATTTTGTTTCTAAGCGATGCTGTCAATTGCCAGGATCGTATCAGCGCCGCCAGTGTGCCGGAATTTCGTCCTGTAGGAATTGTTTTACATGAGAGTAGATTGTTGATATGTGGGTGTCGTTTTTAGGCACAATTAAAACGTCACCCTAGGCTGGATTTCTCTGTTGTGTGAATCTCGGTTAGAAGAAAAGATGAATGTCTGGTAACTTTGAGCTCTATGGACCCCAGACTCATTTAAGTACCATTTCACAATTCACTGATTCATTCATTTATCGTCCTGTATGAACTATAAAGTTAAAAGATATGAAGCTTCAAGTCCCCCTCAAAGTTAATTACAGCTTAAAACCGAGATTTTTTCCATCGTAAATATTGGAGAACTGGGACACTTATCTACTGTTTCCAATACGACATGTCAGTTAGTTCTTAAGTAGGATTCTCTTAATGTTTTCTGGAGTGAGGAAACCTGAGAATTTCTTGTTGCCATGTGTGCAACAAAGTGTCACATTACGCACAGCTTCTTCCTCTGACCTTTGAAAATAGGTAAACTTGAGGTAACAAACATGTTTGCTCTGTAGTTACTAACTAAACCCTAAAAACGTCGCAAAAATTACAATATGATATCTCGCTTCGTAGTTTCCTTCTTCTTTTAAGATCACTTCAGTGAAATGCTCTATTTAATCTTTGAGCATCATAATGGCTACAGACAATACACCTATTGTATCAATACAGAAAAATCACCTGGTTGGCCCCGTAGCTCAGTCGGTAGAGCACCTGCCTGTCTAGGGGTCCCGGGTTCGATTCCCGGTTGGAGATGGGGATTTTTCTCCAACCAAGATGATTCCCCATTTTCCCCAGAGTCTGGAAGTATGGATGAGAGTACGAATGTGTGCGTGATCTAATGATTAAAACCCAACGAATACGAGTTAACTCCTTCGATATGTTCCAAAGGAGAACGGCCGCCGATATGACCATTGGGGGGAAAAGTCACCGAGTGTGTATGTGTGTGTGTGTGTGTGTGTGTGTGTGTGTGTGTGTGTGTGTGTGTGTGTGTGTGTGTGTGTTCCCTATTAGGATAGATATTATTTGTTGAACAAGCATTCTTATTTGTCTATCCAAAACAAAATATTAATATACACGACCATAATTAGACCTGCGTCCAATCATTAGAGATTTAGCTTTGGGGAACTGCCAGTTACTTCAATACTGAAGATTCGAATTCAGAACTCTTTGACGTCCGGCGAGCAAATCATGACAAATCTCACTCAACAGTGCTACGAAACCATCCGAGTGCCCACCTCTGTAGCGTGGTGGTAACGTGTCTACCTCTCATTCAAGGGGTACCGAATTCGAATCTCGGTTACAGTGAATTATCTATACCGGCACCGTCCTTAGTTTATGGAACGATGTAAACAAAAGCACGTGTACGTATGCCACATCATTGGCTGTTTAGCCTTGTAACTATGTAGTTCGCAGTTCATTTTTAAAGACTCTACATATAATGCTAAATATATAAACAACTTCACATTGCCCGCCTCGGTAGTGTATATGGTAGCGTGTCTGTCTCACGTTCAAGAGGTCCCGAGTTCGAGTCTTGGCCAGGGTGAGTTACCCGGATAAGGTTTTTCCGGGGTTTTCCCTTATCCTTAAAGACGAATGTCGGGTAACTCTAAGCTCCATGGAACCTGGACACATTTGAGCACAATTTTACCCATCTCATTCACTGTCCGATATAACTTAACGTTGAAGGACGTAAATTAAAAAAAAAGCTTCACATATTTACAAATGCAACAAACAGTAATAAATTAATATCCAGAAAAGCATAGAAAAAAGGAAAGAAGCCAGTTGTGGAAGGTGAATGTGATGAAACTGTTAAGTGTTATTCATCATAAGATTCGTAACTTCTTTGAAAGAAACAAGGCACCACAATTACAAAAGTGCTTCAAGTAGTAAATAATGATTCCGATTAGCCGAACTTCGAAAAACGAGTTTCTACTCCACTTTCGCGACGTAGGTTTTTATTTCTGAACAGAAACAGAAACAATTTAATTGTTGATCGTGAAGATATATTGTTGTGGCACAGGAATTATCAAAGTAAAATTGGGAAGTGGAAGTCGTTTAAGGAATTCGTCCGTTATTTAGGTACGTACATTTTTTTTTCAGTTGTATGCCAGTAGAAGTCATTGCCAAAGTTAATTAGCACTCTTATTCCGCAGAAAGACCCGTCCCTTAATTTTAATTTATTAATGGGATGAGGTTATGTGAAGAAATCAAATATCTGAGTGATTGTTGTAAGCATTTAATAACTTTTTAGGTACAAAAGGAAAAATATGTGACACAGTACAGACACCTTTGCATTTAATCTAACGTAAAAGTGCTATGACATACGCTACTCAAAACATCAAAAACGGCAAAGCAAAATTTTGTATAGAAGTTCGTTGACAGCGCACATATTTGCCACGTGGAATAAAATAGCGTGAATATTTCCTCCAATCACAGTCGGCAGCGCAGTAATACGTCCACTTCACCTTTGTTTACATCTCCCCATAAAGTAAGAACGGCGGCGGTATAGTTAAAATTTTTCCTTGGGGTTTCCCTCATCCTGAAAGATGAATGTAAGGTAACTTTAAGCTCTATGGACCTTGGGCTCATTTGAGCAACATATCGTCCATTTCATTCGTCATGCAATATAATTTATGTTGGAGGACGTTAAATTAAAAAAACAAGCAAACAGATCCGAGCTCTCTTGCCATCAATCTACCAAAGAAGTGTACCACTATTGACCGTTTACAGCGCTGTAATGTTTTGAACTCATAATTGCGCTTTTGTTTTAGTTATCTTTTATGTTCCGGATATTACTTGTAATCATTTTAGTGTATATCTCATAATTTAAAAGGGATTTTCATCTACGTTTTCGTGTCGTGATTATGTCGGTGGCTTTGAGTGAAATATTTTATAGTGTTTTTACTCTTTGAATATAAAAAAGTTAAATTACTATATGTTTTCGTCGCTTTAGCTTAAGGAGCACATCCGCTCACATATCAGCGCTTCCACACTCTATGGAGAGTACTATATCGCAAAGCGAGAAGGCGTATCGGAAAACATTCGCAACACAGAGATGTTTATCTCAGCTTATCGCACATACACGGCAAGTGCAGTGTATGTATAATCTGTTCAGATATAAACATATCTTCTGGACAGCAATGTGTCATACATCGGCAGGCGCGAGAAAACATCATATAGACACAAGCAGCTTCCAAACGCTCTATTTGTGTTTCGTAACTTATTGTACATCAACTTACTGATATTTCACTCTTCTAATTGACCAGATAAGACCTGATGAGAGACGATCGAAGCGCTGGTCACCTGAAGGTCCATACGCCTCAACGTTCTGTCGAGTAATCATTCCAATTAAAGAAAAATCCTTAACTCCTGCGGAAAAAATGAAATGCACTGTTTAACGGCCGCAGGCGGTGACACTAATGATACGTGAGGTGAAGATGGGACACCGGTGGAATGAGATGGCAAAGGAAACCGGAGATCTCGGAGAAAATCCGCCCCAGCGCCATGTTGTCCACCACAAAACTAACGTTGCGGTCACCTGGGATCGAACCTGGGCCACCTTGGTTAGAGCCAAGTGGTCTAACGACTCAGCCACGGCGCGGCTTTACCCCGTGTGGGATTCGATCCCAGAACCTTCGGATGTGCATGATTGGTGACGTCGTATCGAAGCAGAATAGTGGCGTGTGACACTGGCGCATATAGAGGCGGAGCCAGACATCAAACAGCTGTCATATTCCTGGAAATATATATGCCACAGTATTTGTTCGTGTCTTGTAGGAGAGACAGATAAGATATTTGTTCCACTCTTATCAGAAGAGAAATATTTTTTGTTACATAAAAAATATACATACGTCAAAAGAATATTACGTCACATCTTTAGTAGGTAAATAGGAACAAGTTGCAGCCGTTGGATTATAATTATTAAAGAGCATTCAGAAATTCTGCATAGTAATTTGGTTACGTTCAGGAACATACGATTAACAACCCAGAGACAACATTGTACAATCGGATTGTGTTAGAAATCTTACCGATCACCGCCTTAATTTAATAGAGGGAAAATATATCTAATGCACTCACATGACTTTCCATAGTTATTGTTTCTTAGGTAGCTTACCAAACAGCATGGCTCAGGCAGTAGCGTTCATGGGAAATCGTGTGTTCGTTTTCCGTTGTCAACCTTCCTCATCCATGGTTGTTTTTCGATGGTTTCCTCGGTCGTTAGGCGAATGCTGCGAAGGATAATTGCATCTCCCGAATTTCATGTTCCTCCGTTGCACCTTATTTCTCAATTCACGTGAATGGCAGGGAATTTACTCTCTTTACATCCTTATTCTAGGATCGTGGGGGAAGCTGACACATCCTGGAACCCCAGGAAGTGTAAGCCCGCAGGGGAAAGGAGAGTCAGTTGTACTAGGCGAGGAGTGTAAGTCTGTAGCTATTAGAAATACTGCCCTTTGCTATCCTCAGGTCCAACCAGCCTTGTTCTCTCATCTCATCCCTCCCTCCCTCCCTGAGAGCACGTCGTTAGGGTCGTAGACACAAAAGATCCCCCCCTCCGAATCTGGCCATAGAGTCATAAACATATGAGACAGCGATTATTCTATTTACTTTACCTTAATCACGACTTATCTTTGTCTACAAATGATTTCAAATTAGGTAATGCGGGCTAGTTACGTCAATTCTTATCGAGTGAGTTGGTTCCAGAGTGAAATACGAAGCTAGCATTCCGGAGCTTCCGGTTCCAATTTCTGTCAATCGTCTATTCTTACCTTGGGTTTTTCCAGGTGTTCTCTGATCGTATTTGACACGTTAATGTCAGAGGTTCTACTCCCATTAGTCCTGGACCCGTACGACCAAGGACCCGGACCTCCTTCGACCAGGGAGTTACCGAGCTGTCCCAAAAAGGCGCCCGGCGCCTCCATGGGGCTTTCCATAGGGCAAGACCTAGAGACTAACAAGATCCTCCCCCCATCTGGTCCTGTGGACTCAAGACGGGATGGAAGTAGATACGCCACTTACGCACGCAAACACCAAAATGGGAAGGATACCGATATGACCTCGGTGGGGTCGCCTGGTGATCTAGCACACCTTCTACTAGCTATGCTGGCTAGTACGCGGGAATGTTAATGACTCCTCTCAACCCCGTCCGGAGACGTACCCGATCTCCCTCGGGTATCGGGAACCACCGCCCCTCGAGTCCAACCCAATCCGAACAACTCCCTATCAGGGAGGGGCTCGAATGTTCGGCCCGAGGTTCCTCTAGTAACGTCAGTGCTGGGGGTCCGCAGCGCTCGCACCAAAGCAGCTGAAGGGGACGGATCCCCTTCCCTGTTTGACAGCTGTTTTCAGGTTCCTCAGTTTGAGACGATGTTGAGCAAATGGCGCAATTGAATTTGTTAAAAGAACTATATTCCTCGTTGACGCCAGAGGACTGCCTAGGTTGTATAGGTCGTTATCCGACAGTGGGTCGAGTCTTCGAGCTAGAATTGGAACCTCTGTCTCTGTGATCTCAGCGGAGAGGGTAGATTAACATACGTTTCTTCGGAAGGGCAGTAAAGCCCGGGGTCCCATGTCGTAGATTGGGCGAATGCATTTCTTAGAAGAAGGGAAGACGTTCATAAAAAACGTGGAGCTGACAGACCGCAATCGGCAATTGATGCTGTACATGTAAATGCTGTTAGAGCACTGCTGGAAGAATATCTTTGTTGGACTTGCGCAATAATATGACTGCTCCAAAAATGTTTTATTTGTTGTTAATGCCAAATGCTGCCAGTAATTATTGAATGATCCAAATAAAAACTCAATTTTAAATGGGTGATAACCGCAATAGATCTGAATATGTTATGGTATCGTGCTTCCCTCCCAGTTTAACATACTACACGCATATTTACACGAATTTCGTCGAACAACAGTCAGCTGTTTATATTGTGACCCATGGCTATGGTCCATGCCTATCAGGAGGTCGGCGCCGGGCAGTTGGAGAGATAAACAGAGATAAATAGCGCTCTCGCTCAGTGTAAACGTCATAAGCGCTATTGACAAATAACCAGAATTTTCTGGAAGTTTCTCCTTCTCCTAGTTTCTTGAACGCTCTGGAACTCTTTAGAAGATTTCCCTCGGTTATATAAGCGAGCGTTCTTGCAAGTTGTTTGATTAGGTAACTGGTGAGTGTGTTTCTGATGCGACGTCAACTGCGGTTCTTCAAATGAGTTTGTAACTCAGTACAGTGAGCGCTGCTTCCACGAGAGATCATAGACATGTTATGTTCGACTTCCCAGAGAAAGAAATGGACCGAGAAGAGGCCCCATCCTGCGGCGTATTTCTTTACACCACTACGTTGGGAAGAAAGCGAAATGACAGGGAAATCTGAACTAGTTCACAGCAGTGAAGTGACAGTGTGGATTAATTGAAGTCACGGTGAAAGTTTTACTAAATCAGAACAATGCAAATTGGTCAAACTCACAACATAAGTCAATTATTCTTTGTAATGAGCTCATGTGAAAATAATAATAAATAAACGATAATCTTGTACTTTCAGAAGTTTGTCGCCCATTTGCGTAGATGGAGATCAGCATCATGCAAAACAATTGCTCTTCCAAAGATTTTAGTATTCGATTCCCAGTTGGGCTCCAGAAATATTTCTTAGATAAGTTTCCTACATTTCCAGAGTATACTTTATGAATGTGAGTGAACTTGCATTGTTTTCTGATTGTTTAATATTCAGTTAGCCAGTAACAGAACTGTGACTTTGTAGTTACCTGAACACACGTTCCATGGCGATTCTCTATGATACGTTTACCATTGTAATGACCACAGATAAGGTATGCACTACAAGCTGAACTCAAATAAAAAAATCTAAAGTACTGTAAAATGATATAAAATACCTTTTACAAACTTATATTTATTTTTCGCTGAAGTAATCGCAGCAAGCTAAGTAGAGAAGCGTGTTTTAAATTTCTACATGTACAAGGGCTGTTCAATAAAGAATTATCATAATTTTTACGGACATAATTATTATATTCTGTTAGTTTAATGTGAAACAAATACGCCGTAGTAGCTTCATTATTGATACTCCTGGTTCCCGCCTGTGAGAACAACGCAAGTTCAGATATGTTCAGTATCGCCTACCGCTGCAATGGAGGTAACACAAGAGGGACAATATGCGGCTTTGAAATTCTGCTTTCGTCTCAACAAATCTTCAGTTGAGGTCTATACAATGTTACAGGAGGCCTATAGACAGTCTGTTCTTCCCTACAGCACAGCTCGAAGGTGGTTTAAAATGTTTAAAGAGAGGAATCAATTTCAAAGGAAGGTAGACCCGGTGCTCCAGTTACTGCTCTTACGGAAGAACATATCAACACTGCTGCTGCCATTGTGAGAGAGGATCGACGAATTACCTTAAGAGCACTTTCTGAAATACTGAACATTTCATTGGGTGCCACCCGCACGTTGGTGACAGAAACATTACACATGAGACGTGTTTGTGCACGATGGGTTCCAACACTTAATTCCCGAACAAAAGGACATTCGCATGCAGGTCTGCATGCAGTTAAAGTTGATGTTAGAGGAAGATCCGGTGTCTCTTTCAAACGTAATCACTGCTGATGAAACTTGGCTACATCATTTTGATCCTGAGAGCAAACAGCAAAGCTCAGTGTGGAAATCTCCTTCATCACCAACCCCCAAAAAGCAAAAGTGGTTACTTCTGCTGGGAAAGTTATGTTCATCTCATTCTTTGATATTCACGGAATGGGTTATCAACATGTTGTACCTGCACACACATCAGTAACTGAACAATACTACAGGGATGTCCTGAAAACATTGCAAGTCCATATCAGGCGCAAAAGACCACATTTCCGTGAAGGAAGCTGGATGCTGCACCACGATAATGCGCGGCCACATATGCCAATGTTGTTGCTGAATATCTTACAGAAATCAACGTGAAATGTATCACTCACCCTCCCTATAGTCCGGATTTAGACCCATGTGACTTTTTTCTATTCCCTAACTTGAAGAAAGGCTTTCGTGGGAGGCATTATCCATCATCAGAAGCAGTGGTGAAGGCTGTGTAAGCGATTTTGAAGGATGTCTCAAAAATGGTTTCCAGCATGTCTTTGAAGACTGGCAGACACGCTGGGACAAGTCATAGCATCAGGGGAGACTATTTTGAGAAGGATCATCAAAATTATGAGGATGAATAAAGGGTACGTTGTCAAAAAAAGTTGTGATCATTCTTTATTGAACAGTCCTCGTAGTTTACATAGAAAATACGTTTTAAAACTCATATTTTCGTTTTAAGAAGATTACAAAAAATGTGGTTAATGTCAGTAGCCAAAGAAGAACAACATATACGTTAATTTGCTACCTAGTTACATATTTAATATAATAAAAAAAGCAAATCTAGAATAATAGATTTTGACGACTAAACTCCAAAAATGTAATATATTCTATTTATTTCAGTAACTCTTGCTGATGGATCTATAGTTTCTGCATATGCACCTGATTTATTCAAGGCACAAATGTTAAGCGATCACTAAAATCATTTAAAAATTAATTTTCTATTCAGTGACCTAATGCTATATCAATTATAACATATTTTTAGTTTGTCGACTACATTCGTCTATAAATAAATGCACAAGACTACATTCTGCCTGACAATACACTCACTTTTGACTTATTTTAAATGCAATTTATTTTGGAAAACGGATAAGAAAAGTCTAAGAATCAAACGTCCTTCTTTACAACTTACATCCATAAATTTTAAGTATTGTATGATGAGCTTATTAAAAGTACTTTCGAAGTAAACAGATTTAAAATGTTCAGATTATTATACAGGGTGTTTCAAAATGGCACCGAACGAACATATAGAAGTAGTTTCTCAGCTTCTATGTGACACATATAGATGACTTTAACCAATAGAGTCGCATAAAAAAATGCTCCACAATGAATATGGATTAAGCAGTGACAGGAACAAGAGCGTGCCTCGCGCTGTCGGAGTTCGCAGGTATAGTTCACACGCTGACCTTACGCAATGAGACAAGCATTTTATTTCACTGTGTTTAATAATACTAACTAAAGCATTTGTAACTGAAAAGGAAGCTGTTGGTTTTACAGTAACTGGTTGAAAGCACTGTACAATTAAGAAATCTAGGGACTGTTCGTGTCATTAGTCGACTTTTTCCACAAGTAACTGCCCTTTGCCCCATTACCTGAAAGGTAGCTAGGGTCACTAATAAAAAGCAATGCCTTTGTTTTCGTGGCCGGAGCGTCCCAATAATAAATTTTGAGGTTCGCACACCAGTGGCTTCTGCTCTGCCTAATCACAAAATCGTGTAACAATTAAAGCTGCATAAAATTATAACAGAATTTCGAAGCTGCGACACCGAAATTCAGACTAATCTCTGTTTCATATAACCTTGCCCCACTGACATGTGTCACTCCGCGTGCAATACCTTCACCCTCTCCCTAATTGGCTAATGCTTTCGCACCATAGGCCATAGGCGGTGCCTTCCCTTCACATTTAAAACTGCAGTAAACGTCATAATAATTGCCAGGAAGATATTTAAAATAATTAAAATAAGAATATAAAGACATGCAAAAATAATGAAGTTTATGATGAAACTGAGCAAGTTGAAACTGAATGAATGAGCAATTAAACTGAAACAAGTTTATAATGAAAGGTCTTCGGCCTTTTCCACTGGGATTTTTTAAAACCAGCACACATACCTTACAAAAATGCTTGTCTTTCAATCTTTAAAGTCGTGTCACGCCATACTTGACTTCACCCGAGTCTGGTCAAGGTAGTATATTTTGCGATTTGTATCTCGGTACAGTCTGATTGTCCTTAAATAACGTCTTCGCCACACAGCAATATCGCCCCTGGAGTGGTAAGTTTTCCTGTTGTCTCAGTTTCATGTCGCGATGTTCCTACGCATCTAACACACCTGTAAGTTCAGAGCAAAGCTGTTCGACTTATCTCACTGACAAAGACGGATTCTTCTTTGTGACTGCATTAAGCACATGCACCACAATTCTTTTTTCGCCGCTTAGTAAAGGTTTTCCCTTGCGATGTTTCAGCTAAAAACTGGCGGTAGACTCTGCCATTATACATACAATAAGCACATGCGCAATAAACGACCAATAAAACAATTTAGCTATCGCACTCAGCACAGCACACCTTTGAATGGTGCTATATGACTAATCCAGTTCAAAACAAGGTCAGTGATAAAAGTCATATAAACAAATATGTCATCACTACCGCTAAATCACGTGCTATCGTGACATGTGCTTGAGAGCAAAGGAACATCCTCTTTACTTCGTTTAAGAATTAACATGCATTTCAGATAAATCAACTCTGTTGCGTAATATACTTAAAACAGTTACAAAATATAAATTTGACAATTCTCTTCCAACATATAAAGATATATCACCGTGTTAAATAACGAACTAATTTTTACCGCACAACAGTCTATACTACAACAGCAGCCAATGAGAGGTGATAAGGTTACGTGACCGCTTAGAGATACGGGGTAAGCTTATGTGAAATAAGAATTAGTTTATAAAATATATTGGATACTATACACGGTAAAAATAATTATAGAAGACTGAAAACTTAAAGCTTCATTTAAAATCCCATCTAAGAACAAACCATCAGTTAATTTCATCTTTCTACCAAAATTTGTGTTGGCAACACCTTTCTGTAAGAGAGAGATACTCTAAAAGTACTCCGAAAATGAGCTACAATGTTGTACACAAATTATGTATTGGTTTATTTGACATCTTACTTGCGATATCAGTCTAATTATAAAGTATGCTATACCTTAAGGGCTACCACAGTGTAAGGCCGACCACGGGGTGTAAAATAACAAGATATATTTTAATATAGAACAACAAACGATTGCACTTATTACACTTCCTTTACACGATAAGAATGTCTTCTGATTCATACTTTGAAATTCCGTCTTGTGAAATAATTGAACTTTGACACGTTATGTACATACATTAGAGTCGTTTACTAAGGGGAGAGTACAAATTTAACAAGGGTTGACGCATGTTTACATGGCATCTACTCATTAACTTCCTGCTCGGAATAAAGTCCAATGAGTGGGAAACCGTGAATTTTATCTTTGGGGCAAGAACATTAATCATCAGACACATGTAGTGGGTACTACCAAATAAAAACTATTACGCCGTGCACTTAGAAATCATGTGAGGAACTTGGTATCAAAGTTGCACAACTCCATTTTGTATGATTGATTTTGTCTATTCTTTCCAGTACATTAGGCATTATAATATGAAATTCAATACATGAGTTTATATATTCATAAATGTAATTAAAACATAAAATTACTAATGATATCGTGATCATAATAATTTGGTTTCAAAAGTGGACAGTTCCAAATGAACATTAACTTCCTTTTGGTTAAAAAAAAAAAAGACAATTCCATAAATTGGTTTAAAAAACGACCAACTCCACTATTTAAACTACAATTATGGCTTGAATATTTATTTAAATTTATAAATGAACAGAAATGTTCATAAGGCCTATAAGAATTATGTAAAAATATTCAGCATTATACTGAGAATAGTATTGTAGTTATAGTTTTTCCCCTTTCCTGTAAGAAAAAACAAAAGTGGAGTTGTCTAACTTTGCTACCAAGCTGCTCCTGTGTCTGTTGCCTCCCCCTCCCACTTTCTTTATAAATTACGTCCTCCAAGGTTGTCACATCGGAGATGAATGAAATGGGTGAAATAATGCTTAGCTGTCTAGAATCCATAGATATTAGAGTTACCAGATAACTCACCCTCACCGAGATTCGAACTCTAGATCTCTTGAACGTGAGGCACATACGCTACCACCTACAGAAGCGGGCTGCTCCTATTTAATTATTTAACATTTTGGTGCTCTTTACCTTTTGCAAAACTGATTTAATTACGTTTCTGCATCTGACATTGTTTTGAGTAAATTAGAAAGAAATCTAGTTACAAAAAATATTTTTCTTTAGTTGTCTTTATTTATTTTACTGTTATTAGGCATTCTTCATTCAGTTCACAAATCTTTGCAAGTTAAGCCCGCCTCGGTAGCGTGATGGTAGCATGTCTGCCTCACGTTCAAGAGGTCCCGAGTTCGGATCTCGGCCAGGGTGAGTTACCTGGATAAGGTTTTCTGGGGCTTTCCCTTATCCTGAAAGACGAATGTCGGGTAACTCTAAGCTCTATGGACTTTGAGCATCATTTTACCTATTCCATTCATCGTCCGATATGACTTAACGTTGGAGGACGTAAATAAATAAAAAAAAAAAAAAAAAAACAAGTTAAGGAAAAATTAGGTAGGTACCCTTAGTTCTCTAGAATTAATCATTTACCCAGTATTAGAAAGCTACCTCATTAACTCATGACTGTATCTTCTATTGGGAAGCCGGCGTATAATGTTTATCTAAGACAATCTATTAGAATAATATTTTAAATATCAGACAGAGTTTACTTGTGTGGCCTCCCTCCACCCAAACCAATTGCGGTTACTTCTACGAATGGCTGATATAGAGATTCCTATGAACAATTAGTTTTGAGGTATATAGATAATGTGTCATTTTAGTGTTCATATACATATTATTATATGTTTAATATAAAGAGAAAGATCGAAAATTAAAAATAAAGTTAATAATTTGCACAATGAATGGCACTAAACAATAAAGCAAGGAGAGAAACGTTGATTAAACTACATGTGTGCAAGAATAGTAGTTTTAACAGTAATATTAGCAGTAAAATTAAGTTTCTGTGGCAAACAAGTTAAGATAACAAATACATACAGGGAATGGCATTGCTTAAAAACAAATCGTAAGCAAAAGTCAAGTTAAACAAGAGCTAAAAACATGTAAGGGAGGGGGACAGCATTCTGTGAATTATTGAGATTGTTTATTCACCAATTGTAATAGTTTTACAAGGTTTTGTCATGTGAAGTATATACACAAAGTCAGTTACAATGGAGAGGTACTACTATCTATATTTACAATTTTGACTCTACAGTTTTAACCATTATTTGTTTTTGCAATTTTTATATTCTTCTATTGTATAGAAAACATTCTTAATCAGATATTTTATTTGTTTTATTTTTATTTGTTCTTTCCCTATTTCTTTAATCCAGTGAGATAAATGATTGTATAAATCTTTTGCCTTACTTTCAATACATTTATTTTGTAATGAGCCTCTTAGTCTATTCCTAAAGTAATTTTCTTTTGTTCTTGTGTTATGTTCATGGATACTTGTATTTTTGTCTTCCTTATGGGAAGTTACAACATATTTGATACTTTTCCTGATGATAATTCTCACAGGAACAATGACATCGACCATTGTCGAGTACAGGCTGAGCGTGCGCTCGGTAGGTACTCTGTAGCCCCGGACCTCCCCAATCGCAAAATGATTAATACTTGAAGCAAAGCCGAGATCGGCATATTCCTTTCGATGCATGTTCTAACTCAGTATTACTTAAATTTAAAACGATAAGCGAAGAGAGACAAGTGACTTGAACGTTTCAAGACGGAAGGTGGACACTGTATTATCCACATAATTCAGTGAAATATAAAATCGCAAAGTTATTGATACTTGAAGCAAAGGCGAGATCGGCATATTCCTTTCGATGTATGTTCTAACCTCTCTTGTACTTCCGCAGTAACCTTCATAGCAACTTGTTTCGACAGTCTATACCTCTGTAGAATATTTTCTTCCAATAGCTCCTTAAAATCATTTCTCCCCATAGGCCGTACTCTATTACGAATGCCATTTAGACAGTCTTAAATATAGCAAATCGACATCAACAGCTGAGTTCATGCCCGCCATCTTGACTATTTACAATTGTTAAGGACTTAACATCAGAAATTTGGCTTGTTAGTTTAACATGAGATTTAGCACGAGAGTTAAACAAACACTTGTAGCGAAGAATTACTTAGTCAAATAAATTTTAATGCCAGCATTGCAAATTTCAGAAACCGTCAATTGCTCCACTTTAGAACACCAAAGACGTCATCGCATAAAAATTCCCCAAGTGCCAAATACAATGAACTTTCTTCTAAAATAGAACTGGATCATAGTTTCTCCTACAAGCAATTTATGTTTTGTGTTTAATGATAACGCAGTTACCAATGTCTTGTCTTCGATTATATATTTTGTTTTAGTCTTAGTTTTTTTTTTGAATTCTGGTTTGTTACTCTTTGTATTGCATTCATATTTGTATATAGGTATTTAGTCTTAGTTTTTTGTATTACATTTTGCATTGTCATTTGTCTTAATTTTATATTTATATTTAAGCATGTTTATAAATTATGTATGTTACTACTGTAATTGGAGCATTGCTCTGTTGTAGCACAAATAAATAATAAATAAATAAACAAATAAACACGTAAATAATGAATAAATAAAATGAAATTGTTGTTATAACTGTTGCTAAATTTGTGTTAAGTCTTAACATCTCTTGGTGAAGTCGGGCACAAGTCTTTTATCTTAAAATAAAGAAAATTAAACCAAATTTATTCAGCCAAACAGGATTTTAAATGCAGTTATATTAAAACAATGAAATACTATTACGTCTCGTTGTGTATATGGCATGACTACCTACGGGCTAATAACGAGTATTTTATCGAGGTTTGAAGGACGTCACATAGACAAGAGGCGCAGTAAGTTGACCAAACAGTCGCAGTCTTTTCATCTTCCGGAGACAATGTCATTTATTACCGTAGTATCAAGATGTTTGTGAATGGACCAAGATAAGAAAGAGACGGTGTAGAACCACGTGGTCCTACAGAGGAAGGAAGAGGCTATATAGGATGGAAGCATACGGAGTGCAGAGATAGTATTGGTGAGCGTGTGTGTGTAACAGTGTGGTTATGAAGGGACTAAAGATGCATAAGGTGAAGAGGAAGAAGAGTTTGGTACCTGAGATGAGGAACGGAAGTTTGGGGAAGCATATACCGGTGCCGACATCCGAGGAAGAGATCGTAGAACCTCCACAAGGTTGGCACCTATCTTATCTTGTCATTGTTTCATCACTGCAGTCAAAGATGCATGTTAATGTTGATCAGGTAATGACCTTCGATCTGTTTGTATGGGAACAACAATTCCTAATTAAATCGACATTTTACAGATATATTCAAGGCTCTTTTTTAAGTCTATGCTGTTTAGCGTCAAAGCTGGGAGTGAAAGACGTGTCACATGTCACTTTATCAGATTTTAGGCCTTTTTACGTGCCGTAAATTTACGATATGAGATCACCAGCTTTACTTCCCTTCGAAAGGGAGCCATAAAAAAAGTTTAAATTCTCACGAATCAGAGGCCTATCAAGGAATTCATTAGAAAATCAAGGGCTAAAAACTGAAATCTGATTTT
Organism: Mantis religiosa; assembly: GCA_030765055.1. Classification (NCBI taxonomy): domain Eukaryota; kingdom Metazoa; phylum Arthropoda; class Insecta; order Mantodea; family Mantidae; genus Mantis; species Mantis religiosa. The sequence goes on along the minus strand of CM060947.1, from coordinate 227,987,608 downwards.
TAAGTTATTTATTTTTCTGTTCAATCTATGTTAGTACTTATTACTGAAATGGATTTGAATCTAATTTCCGCATTCCGACATGAAGGGAGATTCAGAACCCCAAACCCGAACTTGCTGAAAATGAATTTTGTTTACAAACTTTGATCCTGCATAAATATCTTCTCATCACTGTAACGAATAACCAGTGATGAATAAATGTTGTTTTTTTCTAAAATGCAATTCTAAATTAATTTGGAATTTTCCCTTTTATATGGCGGAAAAGGGCGGAATTCAGATCGACCTCATATCGAATCCGATTTTGGAATGCACACAAACGTGATTGTATTGAATACGGAAAACGGACTCCATCAAAATCTAGTGCAAGGAAATTGAATATGTTTAACTGTAAAGTCTGTATTTTCCTAGTAATTTGTTGTTGCTGTTGTTGTAATTTACGTCCTCCAACTTTAAGTCCTATCGGACGATGAATGAAATGGGTGAAATGCTGCTCAAATGAGTCCGGGGTCCATGGAGCTTAGAGTTACCCGACATTCGTCTTTCAGGATAATGAAACCCCCCAGAAAAAACCGTATCCAGGTAACTCACCCTGACCGAGACTCGAACTCGGGACCTCTTGAACGTGAGGCAGATACGCTACCGTCTGTCCTACCGAGGTGGGAGCGTAGTCTATTAAACTACCGAAACATACATAACATTAACGAAACTATGGAAGTATTAAATGTTCCTACAATTGTAATTATTTTGTTCCATTTGCATAGGACCCCTTAAGTAATATAATCATATCGGGGGTGATCTACTCATACCAAGGTCACGGGTTCAAATCCAGACTAGACCGGCTTTACTGGCTTTTAAGTGTGCGTAAAAGTGACAGCTCTATATGTCAATACATTCACTAGCGTGTAAAAGAACTCGTGGGACGAGTAGCGTTCATATGACCCTGGCAACTGTACAGACTTGTTAAGAAAAACAAATAAATAAAATATCGGGAGTTTTGTCTTCAGACGACCACAGCAATTTATTGACTGGTTTACAACTACTAATTTTACTGACCTTTATTAGAAAATGCAGATTTCCATACTTTGCAGAGAGTAGGAAATGATTTTAATTAAAGAAAAATTATCTCTCCACCGACGGACATCAAACCAAGACCTCTAGTTAAGGGGCAGAAGATTGACTACTCAACTTGGGGGATAATCACGTCACACATCTTGTTAAATTGATCTATAACAATAGTTAAAATTGACATTTAAAGCGATAAGCAAGTTGGGAAATATATATCTTAGAAGTATATCTATTTGAATAGTGAACATATTAACTTCAAACTTTATTTCCATTTTTTTGTAATAACATAGATTTTTCTCTTAGGAAGTTTAAGTACCACATATTAATTTATGATTGTGAGAAGTCAAAACAATAAAAATGAATGAGATTAAGGTTTATTTATACTTAATATAAGCATTCTGTCGTAGGAAATTAAGCCAATATGTCATTAGTTAAAATACCTTACTTAAACTGCAACTTATAAAAGTCCCTTTTAAAATATAATTTTATGTTAAAAAAAATTACAAAACTCTTTTAAACAATTATGTAAACAATTAGCAAAAATTTGTGGCTCTGAATTTTCATGTTAATTTTCAGATAATTAATTTAAAAATAGTAAAAGATGTAAATACTTCATAATTTCCAAAACCCAGCTGGAGAAACCGAAAAACTCATGAATATAACTAGCGAAAACAATTTTTTTTCTAGTATACACCTAAACAGAGTTTAAGAATGGAGTACTGCATTCCTGTACAATAGTTTATAATTCTCTTCCTAATGACATCAAAAGCACATATAACTACAACGTATTTAAAACTAGAACAAGGGCTTTCTTGCAGCAGCACTGCTTTTACACAGTAAAGGAATTGGTGCAACTTAACAAATCTAGATACTCATAAGACATGAATTTACTTAGTTTGTTCATTTCTCTCATTTATAATTATATCCAATTTGTGTTACATTATAATTGAATGTAGGTTAGGTATATTTGAAGTTTAACTTTGTAATATAGTGTATGAATTTACTGACATAACCTATATCAAGGTACTATGTACATATTTGATTTTAAAGGATGAATAAATTTGAATTGAATTGAACTAGTTCAAATAATAAAGTTCTTTATATTGGGATATAAGTTCAAAATAACAGTTTAGGACAGACATAACGAACTGGTATAAAGAACATGTTAAAATAGCATATTAAAAATGATCAGTTATAAATTAATAAATTACTAGAAAATGATATAACATGATTCACTAAAATGTTATATGCTCTGTTTGTTTTGTGCTTCACACGAGTCATAAAAATATAAATTAATCAAGACAAATATTGTAGAAATACATTACTTTCTCTACAGCTTATATAGATGAATTATTATACTTCATTCAAAAATTCAATAAAAGATTAAATAAAAAGTATATGTTAAAAAAAAAAAAAAAAAAAAAACAGAGATATGTAATGTATGTGTGGGAGTAACCCAGAAAAGTTAGATAAACCAAACTATGTATTCTTTCAAGAATTTGACACAAACTTTTCAATAACAATCTCTCATTCCAAACTATCCCTTATTTGGAAAAAAGTTGTATTTATTTGCTCAAAAATGACAAATGATTAAAATACCATATTTTGAAGATAATATTTACATTACAAATAAATATATCTTTTGAATTTTTTTTCTGTAAATAGCCTATAAAGTCCTGTTCATCCTGTGTAAATTTTATATACTTTGTAAACCATTTAAGATAAACAAATCACTACACAAAAAATGTAGATGTTAAAAAACATAATTTACATCAAATGCATTTTTTGCATCTATTTCCAAGTTATTTGTTATTCATTTGAATTTTCAAGTACTACTTTATTAAGTGATAAGTTGCTATTAGTTTTCTATTTTACACATTGTCATAAAAAAACATTGTCATCATTTAACTCTTATTATTTTAGTTAATTCATGTCATCAATTAACTAAAATAATAAGAGTTAAATGATGAAGCCTGGAACTCAAGTACTAATGATAGTAAGTCACCACAAACGGTGTATCTCGAATGCGAAAGCCCCTAGTGTCTACCGTGGAAATATATGAGTCAAATGGAGTATTTAATGTCAAGACGGCATGTTGGCCATGGTAGCTTAATGGGTTAGAGCGACTGGACGGAAACCAGGAGATCCGTGGTTCAAATCCCGGCCATGGCATTGAATTCTTCATGTTGACTCAATCTAAGTTGAGATACATTTATACAGTAACTAAATGCATTACCATAAACATGTCTTCTGAGTAAGCTAGATTACAACCTTGAACATTTGGGATTCTAAAACTTGACTGAAGGACTCTGCCTGCCTCGGTAGCGTAGATGGTAGCATATCTGCCTCACGTTCAAGAGGTCCCGAGTTCGAATCTCGGTCAGGGTGAGTTACCTGGATAAGGTTTTTTTCCAGGGTTTTCCCTTAGACCTTGAAGACGAATATCAGGTAACTCTAAGCTCTATGGACCCTGGACTCATGTGAGCATCATTTCACCCAATTCATTCACTGTCCGATATGGCTAAATTTTGGAGGACGTAAATTACAAAGAAAAAAAAATGAAGGACTCTGAAGAAAAAATTATGATGCCATTTTAAACTTCTGCCAAATCATGCACATCACACTATAAAGTGATAAATGGCAATGAAACTTTAAGATAAACCAGATTATTAAGACATTCTGATGCTCTTTATGCATACAGTCATCTCACCATATCAGGGAGTTAGGAAAGAGGACAAGGTCTAACTGGTTCTGATGATTTGGTAACATCCAGACTTTAACTAAATATCATTGCCATGTTTACTTTGCAAATAGCCTATCTGTCCTGTAGGCTTCAGTTACCTAATATTTGATATCTCTAAGGGCAGTCAATGAAAATGGATCAGATGCCAAAATGTTTCTGTACTGCTTGAAAAGTAATTCCAATAAGTGTTAAAACATTTACTCCAGTCAGTCCCTTTCTACCTGCTCTAAAATTGTAGAGGAAATATTGCTTCCACGCAAAAATTAAATGCAGAGATTTCACCTGAAATACATGCTTTGAGGACCCCTGAACCCAAAGAAAGCATTGTTAGAAAAAGTTGTATGTGGTGTTTGTGTAAATTTTCTATATATAATTAACATCTTTTAATATAAGCTATATCAAACGATGAATGAAATAAGTGAAATAATGCTCAAATGAGCTCAGATTTCATAAAGCTTAGAGTTACCCAATGTAGCTTTCAGGATAAGGGAAACATAAAAATCTTATTCAAACAGCTCAATGTGACCAAAATTGGAACTTGGGACCTCTGGAGCAAGAGGAAGACACGCTACCACCATGCTACAGAGGTGGGCAGCTGGTGTGTGTGTGTGTGTGTGTGTGTGTGTGTGTGTGTGTGTGTGTGTGTGTGTGTGTGTGTGTGTGTGTGTGTGTGTGTGTGTGTGTGTGAACAGCATAACTCTGAAACAAAAGGTCTAATTAATACCAAACTTATTTATCAGACTTCTTGTTTCAGGGTTTTCTTTTTTTTTTTTTTTTTTTTCATTTACGTCCTCCCCAACGTTAAGTTATATCGGACGGTGAATGAATTGGGTGAAATGATGCTCAAATGAGTCCAGGGTCTATTGAGCTTAGAGTTACCCGACATTCGTCTTGAAGGGTAAGGGAAAACCCCGGAATAAACCTTATCTAGGTAACTCACCCTGACCGAGATTCGAACTCGGGACCTCTTGAACGTGAGGCAGACATGCTACCATCTACGCTACCGAGGCGGGCTTGTTTCAGGGTTATGCTGTTCACAAATACCCACACACTTCTTCTAACAGTTTTCTTTGGTATTTGTTCAGTATCTCAGAAAGATGCATCATGAAGATTTTCAGGAAAATCCCTCAACCCCAAACTAACCTTTACATGAAAACTTTTTTAGAGTTCTTTGATTTTCCAGAAGATGGGTCTACAACATTGATAAAATATCTTGAATTTTTTTAAATATAATTTGTGAAGACTTCTTACTTTGGAAGGAATTTTGTATGATTTTCAATAACAGATAAACGATAACAGATAGACAAAGGCTTACTATGCAAAAATTGCAGATCCATAAAAAACACAATTTCAAATACAGTTTTTTCTAGCATCAGCAATTTCCAAGATATCATTTGTTTGAATTTTTCAATGTTTTGTCATGCTTTAAAAGTGCTATCACTGTTAACTTATTTCTTGGGAAATCCTGAAATTTCAAGGTCGGCATATAGATCCAAATTTTAAATATCGCAATATCAATTCAGTTTCCTCCCTGCTCCTTGTACCTATAGCAAAATGTCTAATGAAACAATGTTTTACAAGGCTATCTCAATTAAAGTGAAGTAAACTTTTGCAAGAAAAGCATATAAAATAAGTGATGGTAGGTGGAGAAAGTCTATGAATGCAACAGAACCAAATATTTTTTGTAGAAGCTTTCAGAAACTAATGTATTCAAAATTTTAATCAATACACATGAATTAGTTCAGTTTAAATCAATGTACTCACTTATAGGAATGTTACATAAAACTTGGGGCTTTGACGTGCTTCCAAGTCGAGCTAAGATAGAATATGGCCCATTGATAAAAAAAGTTGATAAATTTCGTACATCGAGTGGAGGAACATCATCTTCACTTAGCAAGAGAATATTTGTGTAGTTTTATATACTTACTATTTTGGGGTGGAAGGGTAAGAAGGTAATATGTATACTTCCATGGATAATTTTTCATCTAACTTTTACACATTTGATGAGAAAGTGACATTTGTGGACATGGGTTCCATCAGCATTCTGTGATGTTTGTAATTCTGTAACACTGCATACGCCTTTGTTTGGTTTCATGGCCAGTCCATTAGGAATTTCCTTGGCATCTGGAAGCATGCTGTGTGTCAATAAAGCTGGATATTCATAGCCCTGTAAATTCAAGCTCATACATTTCCCACACAAACTGTAACTGGAATAACTATATATCTTTGTCACAGAAGATACTGGAAACATTATCCTTGTGTTCTTATAAACTCACACTTTTTCAGAAAATTTGCATTAGCACTCATTAATTCTTTATGCCCATGGAAATAAACTTACTTCATCCATTACCAAATTAAATCTGGCTCAATAAAGCAATTGTATCAAAAGTTTACTTTATTGGAACACCACAGTGAAACAAAACATAATTAAATTATAGAGTGAGTGAGTGAGTGAGTGAGTGTGTGGTGTTTTAGGGCCCGTCGACAACAAGGTCATTTGGGCCCAATTAAATTATAGATGAGTCATATTTTTTACACATAAGCTTCACTTATGTACCTATATTGAGAACATGTTTCGTAAACTATTGTTCATTCATCAATTCATTTATTATCCGCTTAAAAGAATACAAAACATATTCAAAACATCGTCAAGTTAAATATGTGCTACCAGAAAATCACACAGTTTAATATCTACATAAACAAGTTCTAAAATAATCTAATTACAATAATAAATCATAAACTATACACTATTGCACTTATATTATACAAATACTATTTATTCAGTCAATATTATCTAAGATATTCGTCAATTGAATAACAGCGACCTTCCACACAATATTTCTTTAATTTTTTCTTGAATATTTTAAGATTATGAATATTTTTCAGATAGGTAGGGAGTTTATTATACAATTCATGAGCTGCAGCAGTAGGTCTGGTTTTATATAGTTCTAATCTGTACACAGATTAATCTGTGTACTCACACCACTGGATCAAGCTTTAGTCGTAACAGAGCTGATGATGCGAACAATAGCTCATGAAACATGTCCTCAATATAGGTACGTAAGTGAACCTTGTGTGTAAAAAATACGACTCATCTATAATTTAAAGCAATTGTACATTTTCCAGCAGGGCGCCGGGGTAGCGCGGTGGTTTCGTTCGCGGCTCCCGTTCTAAGGGTCCCGAGTTCGATTCCCGGCTCTGGGGTTGGCGATTTTAAGTCGACCCTATCCACGCCTTCACCTCTGTCTAGCACACGTGAAGTATCCCCTATGCCCAACGTGGTTCGGAGTCCACGGTAAAAACTGTAGGTCCTCTCACCTCACCGCCATCTTCACTATCACCCTATCATCGGAGGTAATGGACACCGCCCTCTGGGTGCCTCCACCTGAGAAATGGGTCCGGTCATCACTTGGTGGGGTGAGGTTACCCCGAAGGCCAAGGTTGCCATGTGGGGAGTGTTAGTAACTAACTAACATTTTCCAGCATCAGTTAGAGGAATTAACTCCACTTAGATTGTCACAGGATTGCAATTCTTGAACTAAAGTTATCTTAAGGGTTTTACATGAAGTTTTTGTGCACTAAAGTATATTATTTGGCCAAAAGATTTTTAAATTGAAACTACATAAATTTTTAAGTAAAGCATGTTTTTATGAAGAGTATTTGGAAAGTTAAGTTATATTATTATATTTTGGCATTTACTCTTATACACATTTTTTTTTTTGTAATTTCTGTATTTAAATTTTGTACTTAAATTTTGTAAATATTTTTGTTTTGACGTGTCCACAATCTTGTATGGAGATTTAAAGGATGAATAAATTGAATTGAAATAGCATTAATACACTATACCACTGAGCCATAAGCACAGACTTTGCATTAACTGGTTAGCTGGCACATGAAGAGGAGTGGAAAAAAGAAACAATGCAATGTAGTGCAAGCAATTCCCCCTGTAAATACATTAACACTGTGAAAGCTTTAGGAGAAGAACAACCATCATATATGTCAGTGAAATAAATGACCTAGTAATTATGATGATTTATTTTGAGATAGTAAATAACAATAAGTATTTGGTGACTAGTCATTTTCATTTGTGTTGTCATATTCATTTGGACATCTGTAGAAACTAAAAACTACATGCTCATAATTAGACTAAATGAATCCTAAAATGATATCAGTTTCCTGAAGACTAGTATAGGCTTCTTATTTTTTAGTATTTTTTCCACTAATATTGAGGTTACCAAGAATAATGTTATTCATTGCAACATAAGATGTTAAGTACTAAGCAATGAGTGCATCAGCACACAAGATCCAAAGGAAAGATCAAAGTTCAACAATTATCACTTGACCCTTACATCAAAGGTTACAAGATGGTTTAGGAAAGTTAAGCTTTTAAGGATTTTCAAACTGCAAGTTTGTACAGCAATCTAATACTGGAACAACATAGAATGTTTGAATAATCTCTCTGATATCTATTGTATTGTTCAATTTACAGTAAACACCTTAATCCAACTATCCATCAAACACAATGACAACCATTCCGTAGTAAGCAGACAGATCTATTATCATTAAGAATGTATTCAGCAGTGTTTGTTTTAGGAATACTTATAGTGGTAGTCATAAGTGAATCATCTGCTATTTTATCCCTTAATTTCAATATGTATCTCACAAATTTAAAAACAAAAGAGTGAAATACATTAGCATTTTGTTATTTTCTCTACTTTAAAGTGAGTAGAGAAAGTATTGCATTCTACCAAAAAATGTAATACAGATTTCATCAGAGTTACATGTTTTGAGGCTCTGAATCCAAAATGACTGTATCCAAAAAGAGGTATCTGTGTGTGCATGTGTGTGTGTAAACAACATAACTCAAAGAAAAAGTTGATTCAAACTTGGTATTTAAGTTCAGTGTCTTATTAGCCACATGAATATTTTCAGGAAAGTTCTTCAAAATGAAATGTGTAGTGCTTAACACCCACTTTTACTACGTGTGGCACCACAGGCAGTGACACTCATGATACATGAAATGAAGATGGACCACTAGTGGAACGAGGTGGCGGGGGAAACCAAAGATTCCGAAGAAAAACCATCCCAGCACCATGTTGTCCACCACAAATCTCACTTTGCGGTCACCTGGCATTGAACCCGGGCTGCCTTGGTGAGAGCTGAATAGTCTAACCACTCAGTCATGATGTGGCCTGAGAGTTCTTTAACCTCAACTTACCCTTTAAATGGAAAAATGTTCATTATGTTTAGTCTTCTCAAATGCTCTAAAATACTATATGTTTAAGACCTTCATTCACATGACAAATAAAATGTATATTTTGAATTTTCTGGCAATAAATCTTCATTTTGAATGACTTTGTATAACTGTAACTCCTCAGAGACACAAAAAGTTTTACTGCACAACAAATGTAGCTCTTGTTCAACGTACAATTTGTATCAAATAATGCTTTTTGCAGCATTGTTTACTTCTAAGATAATCATTGTTATTGCTTTGAATGTCAAAATATTTATAAAACCCATGGCACGACAGTCCATATCAAACCAGGGTGTGCCAACTGCCAGCCGCATGCATGCATACACAAGGTAGAGGCAGGAGATCATCCAACTGATAAAGGTTGGAGATGTGGTCAGCATCTCAGCACCCCCAGCCGGAATGTTGGTTTTTGTGACCAGTGCCGCTTACCTATCGCAAGCTCCTCAATTTCCTCACAATGCTAAGTGGGCATCGGTCTTATACCCGAGACTTAAAATCCGCATCCTTTGGGTAGGATCCGTGGTAGGGAACCAAAGCATGATGCCTTAGCTCACTACACAAAGATGCAGGACCAACATATTTATACTTTTTCAATTGTGAAGTCACTATTCATCTTTTTTGATGGTCATGCAAAGAACATTTCAAAGCCTCCACAATCCACTTTTTAAAAATCTGATTATTGTTTTAGCGTACTGTATCCTTTTTAAATTACACAACAAAATATGTAAATGTACAATGAACTTGTATCTTGATTATCAAGAATTAGATAGAAGAATAAGCTTTTATATGTAAGAATATTACTAGAACAGTGAGTAGACAAGGTCAAGTGAATGCAGCACGTACATTGTTGTGAGATATCCTGATAAATATTCTTTTTAAAACTTGATTTTTCAATAATGAAAAATTATTTCTGGAACTATCTAGGTATTAATTTGAAATTAAGCACTGACAATAAATATTGTGTTTGTTGCAGCATGGGTAGGAACTCGACATCTTGTAACATTCATGCTGTTCCTCGGAATGGCAAATGCATACATCATGAGGACCAACATGTCTGTAGCAATAGTTGCTATGGTCAACCATACTGCTCTGCCAAAACACGAATCTGTTGTAGATGATGAATGTGGTTTCATCAATGATACTTCTCGATGGTTGGCAGATTCTGAAAAGGTTGGTGCATTTACCTATAGCTTTATACAATTTCAAATGAAGTGAATTGTTTATGTTGGACTGGCATGCTGAATGTTTTTCTTAACCTATAATATTTTTCTTTTAAAGGTATACTTAACAAAAAATAAAACTGACTTCATGGACATTTTATATCATTGCTCCAATATGTTTTAGTATATAAAAGAAGCTCAAGCTTAATAAAAAGACACAGAACAAAGTTAAGTGGTCTTTCACTCTCAAAACATAGGAAGCTGAGAATAATTAATTAGCACTCATAAATAAAAACTCAATTTATTTTTCCAATCTTTTACATCCTTTCAGAAGTCAAAAGAAAATGTTAAGGTGACACACACAATGCAAAATGTGTCAAAAACTGATTTTTTTTTAAAATTTGTATTTCATAGATTATATATTTAAGAATATGTTCCCAGCATATCTTGTTTATTTTCCCATCTGTAACTTCATTTAAAAATTGAAAAACTTTGATGGTATAGCTTGCACTCCTTTTGCACACCATAATAAAATGTTTTAAATATAAAAATCAATTTTTATAAAAAACTAAACTACTGACAGTGAAGCAATCCAAATATTATAAATAAACTACAGCACTTGATGATTAACCCCACTTATCTTAAGTTATCTTAAGTGAGTTAAGTCGCCAAGTGTCGTAGTTTATAATATAAAAATCACCATTTAGGACGCAATAACATATCTCATACAGGGTGCTTCTACCTATCCTATCATCATCCACACAAGCTGTACCACCAATTACTTAATCTGGGACTACTCCATCCAAATCTAAAAGTGAGATAGGGCAGTTACTAGTCCTGTCAAAATTCTGCCGATAGCATATTTTTGGCCATAAAATTTGACTTTTACTTAAGCATAATGTAGCATCTTACAATAAAATGTGATAAGGGATTTCTGCAAATGTTTATCTCAATTATCCCGAACTCCTTCAGGTTTTTCATGTAATTCTACCCATATTCAAGGCTAAATAAATCCATCTAAATCCTTACATGCATCTGGTGAGGGTTAGCTCAATGCTGAAGGTTCGTTAACTTGCACAACCGGACTCCCAGGTGGCCCAGTTATAACCTCAGGCACTGGGTGCTCATTTTCATTGTCTTTTATGGTTTGAATAAGCTACAGTTCAGCACACTCTTGTAGAACAGTACTCCAATGGTGATGATGTGATTCTGCACCACATTGAGGCAACACATGGAACAGTATCTTGGGGTGGGATGCTGCTGTCCCCTTGCAGATGATGTTGCTGCAACTATCCTTTGGGATAGAACTGAAGTTGCAGGTTGTGAAGTCGTCTATTTCTAAGCTTTTGCTCAGATCTTGCACTCGGATGTTGCAAAATCTCTGGAAGATTCCTGGAGCTCTAGTCAATGCATGAGAATCTTAACTTATCTACAGGATGGCCTTGGACTGGAAACTGTAGGAACTAAATTAGTTTTTGAAGATGAAGTAAATTTAGTTCTCTTTAGTATCAAAATTCTTTATACCTTTATTCTATTGCAACATATTTACATTACACGCCTAAACATATAATTACAATCATTAGGTTAATTCAGTTAAATACTTGAAAATGCTGAATAAGAGTTTTGCAACTTCTCCTAATCAATACTTTTTACAACATCAACTTTACCATATTTTTCATTGGTTCACATCATCTTCAGTGACAACGTATCCACACCATATTAGTTAATTTCATTACAACCCATATTATTACTTAACACTCAAATAATATTTCTTCATAATTTTATATTTCTATTATTGACGTTAAACACATTAACATTATTCATTTTTCTTCTTTTACTATCCACTCAATCACACATTTACCTTCAATTGTTTCTTAATCTCGTTAACTTTCTACTGAAGCTTTTAACAATTCCTGATGAATTCTTTTCTTAATAAGTTTAAAATAACAAAACTGAAATATTGACAATGTTTAGGGGTTTTGACTTAAAATAATGGTCTCGCTTGGAAGGGTGCTGATCAATGCTATTTCAATGTCATGTACTTTATACAAGTACAGCAGTCATATGACTCAAATAGGTTAATAATATATCACTGAATGCAATAGCAATACAATTTGATCTACAGATCAATTAGCATATAAACACTGTAATGAAACATATTTTGCTATTAATGCATCTCATAATACTCATATTCTCATAAAGTTACACATAAGGTGTTACATCTGCTAACATTTAGAAATCCTATCTTATATTTTTTGCAGAAAACGAGTGTCGACGAAAGGGGCACATATGTTTGGGATTCAACACTGCAGGGATTTATTCTTAGCAGTTTCTTTTATGGATATGTGTTGACTCAGATTCCATTTGGAATCCTTGCCAAGCAATATGGAGCAAAATATTTCCTTGGTGTGGGAATGCTCATCAACTCACTGTTTGGACTGGTTGTTCCAGTAGGAGCTGATGCAGGTCTTGCATGGTTGCTTGTAGTGAGATTCATACAAGGTCTTGGAGAGGTGAGCAAAAATTCTCTTCAATGTCTTACTCTCATATGCGCATTTTGATAATTATATTACTCCCAACTAGCCTTTTGAAAGTTCTCATAACCATTCTCTTTTCCAGCTCTTTAATGTTCTCTGACCTATCTAATAAGCTTTCTTATTGCAGGGTCCAATTGTACCATGTACACATGCCATGTTAGCTAAGTGGATACCTCCAAACGAGAGAAGTCGTATGGGTGCATTTGTCTATTCAGGTAATTTATCCTATTAAGTCATGCATTCTATGGAGTATTACCAGGCAACTGATAGGTTCATTGTCATTAAAATGTATTCAACTTCTATGTCAGACTTCTGCTGAAATATGTGATAAACGCAGCACTTGCTGCACTAGATAAATCTATAAACTTATAACATTTATGTGCCCAGATATTTTAAGAAGATACATTCTTGATTGGAAAGAGGGAACAATTAACAAAGTTGATTATAAAACAACCTAATAATAAACAGTAAATGAAGTTACCAAAAAAAAGTACAAATACATTCATTTATATTTTGTACTAGATTAGTATGTTTTCTGCTTAAAAAATAATTATGATTAACTTCTTAAAACAAATTTAGATTTGACCAATAGTAGAATTATGAAAAAGCATTCATATTACTCCACTAACCAAATTACTGGCACAAAATGTTTCAAGGAGTTACTCCCATTTTTGGCTTGAAAACATCTGCCAGCACATTGGTTTAGCAGAACAAATGAGCACTTAACGTTGATTCATTTTCCTTAGTTTACTATATGAATGTTCCAAAGATTCAGACTGAAAAATACAGTATTGTAGCTGCTTTTACAACCATTGATTTTTAACTATAGCCTGCACACAGCACATGGAAAGAAAATTAATTATCACTGATTGCCTAATAATGGTTGACTATGAAGCATGTGACTTAAATACTTATGATATTATAGCTTGCTATTACTATATGTTATCTCAAAATTAATTTAAGAACATCTTGTGGTTTACTAGAAAGAATATAAGTCACTTGGAGAATTTATTGTCATGCCTGCATGCTACCATGGTACATAAGCAACAATACGGAAAACCAAACATGCTTGAATAAAATTTCTGCTATGGTTCTGAATTTTTCAGTCTAATTCCACCTCTCCAAATAAATTTAAAAGGGTAGAGTAGTATAAAAGATAACTTCCTCAGCTAATGTTGACCGTTGAATTGTTTATCTGAGAAATATTACTAAAAAATCACTTTTTATTTTCAGGTGCACAATTTGGGACTGTGATATCTTACCCATTAAGTGGCCTCTTGGCAGAATATGGTTTTGCTGGAGGCTGGCCCTCTATATTTTATGTGTTTGGTTTGATTGGAATAATTTGGTCTGTGGCCTTCTTATTTATGATTGGTGAAGATCCAGATTCACACAAATCAATTGCAGAAGATGAACGCAAATATATCACAAATGCTGTATGGGGTGCTGCTGGAGTTTCTGTAAGTTATTTTTAATGAACTGAAAAATTTATGATCCTACAATTTCAGAAACAATTCAAAGGTGTAGATATTTATAAAAAATATCTTAAGAGTGTACATTATCTTCCTCTGTCATTCATTCATCAAGTATTAATTCTAACTAAAAGTTTCATATCGGGATTTTACCAGAAATGCATGTTTTGAAGCTTCCTGAATCTAAAAAATGTATTAAGATAAATGTCTTTATGTATGTGAGTATGTGATCTGTTAATAGTATAACTCTCAAACTTTGGTATATTAGTTCAGTATCTTCCAAAGACGCAAGATAAGATTTTCGAGAAAATTCACCCAACCCAAACTAGTCTTTGATTAGAAAGGATTTCAAATATTTCTGTAGGATAGATAAATTATAATCGAACCCACTCGTGACCTCTTTCTACTGCACAAGATGGCCGACAGTCGCCGGGGAACTTACGCCAGCCGAGGTGAACTAGAATTCTTACCTTATAACAGATTCTGGAAATGTTGACCTTCTGCTCTCAAACAGACAGCATATTTTGTGAAAATATTCTTGCTTACTTTCCGTAGCTCAGCAGCAGGTATTCTTGTAATTTATTATACAATATTTTCCCTAAGTTCCTGTAGTATATGGGGATTGGAATGATACACGTCTGTTGAAACTGAAGCCCTATTGCTACCCATATGCACAAGCATTAAACCCAAATGATCCTGCTAAACGTATGAATTATTGTAACTGATTTTTCCAATATGTAGAAAGGGGTTTTACTGACCCATAGCTTTTGTTTCTGGCTGATGAATCCTGCTTTCATTTAACTGGAAGTTTGAATACTTACAACGTCGATGCTGGGCTTTAGGTAAACTGTGCTACTGGATGAAACACATTATGATCAGAAAATTGGAGTGTGGTGTGCGGTAAGTGCTAGAAGAACAAGGATCTATATTCTTTGTTGAAACAATAAATTCAGAGCGATATTAGAGTTTAATTCTGAGGCCATTTTTCAATCGCTTGACAGAAGAGAAATCATATGGTTGGTTCCAGCAAGATTCTGCAACAGCCCATAGGGTGCCGAATCATTAAACAGTAAGAGAGGTGTTTGATGACAGAATAATTAGTGTTGGTTTGTGACCCCCTCGTGCTCATGACCTATGAGTTGTGACTTTTATTTATGGAGTTCTTTAAAAGATAACGTGTATTGTTCCAATCCTCATACACTCCAGCAATTTAGGAAAAAGATTGCACAAGAAATCACAATACCTGCTGCTGAGCTTCGAAGAGTGAGTGAGAATATTTACACGAAATATGCTGCTTGTTTGAGAGCAAAAGGTCAACATTTCCAGCATCTGTTATAAGGCAAGGGTTCTAGTCTGCCTCTGCTGGCCTATGATAAGTTCCCCAGTGATGCCGGCTATCTTGCAAAGTAGATAGAGGACATAAGTGGGTTCGATTATAATTTAACAACCCTATATTTTCTGATAAATATGCTATCACAAATTGAATTGAAATACTGCATTTAGAATATTTACATAACAAATAAAAGGTATAACTTGGATTTTTTAGGAATTATTGTGTCCTCTTAATTAAGAAAAAATTTTTGCATTACCGCCAAATGTACAGAGGCAAATATTTTCTATACAAAAAATTTAATTATCTTTAATATAGCATAAACTTCAAATAACTTCAGTTGTGAAATCAGCCATTTCTGACATATTTGTTATATTTTATTTGAAGTTTTGCTTTTGTAATTTATCTATGTTCTATTCAAAGAAAACCAAATTTCAAGGCCAGCATTCACATTTAAAAATCGATTGACTCAGTTCCTCTATTCCCGTGTAACTACAACAAAATGTATACAGTAAATATCTAGGTTTATCTTAATTAACTTCAAACACATAGAAAAACGAGCTTTATAAGAATAGTTTATAGAAGCTATATAAAAATAAATGATAGCATATAGAGGAAGTCATGCAAATATAACATCAGATTTTTCTACTAATGGCTTCCATTGCCATTACTATCTTCTGTTTGACCTCTTAACAGCTCATGGCACCAATTGTGATGTTTCTTAGATACTTAAATCTGTCCTCTTATTCTGTTACTCCATCTCAGATTTGCAGTTGCATTTTCTTTCTTCTCCTTTTGTTTAGAGTTTATGCTTACTAGTATGTTCCTTAATCTTTCCTTTATCTGCCGGCAATATGATATGGTCAGTAAATGTTTTGAATTTTATCCTTCTTCATTCCTTTATTACTTTTTTTTTTTTTTTTTTGTTACATTTATACCGTGCATTTAACTGCAATGGTCATATTGGCGGCCGTTCTCCTTTGGAACAAATCAAAGGTGTTAACTCGTATTAATTGGGTTTTAATCATTAGATAACACACACATTCACACTTTCATTCTCTGCCCTGAAGTTGTATTTATTCATTCATTGTGAAGGGATAGTGCCGGGAGAGCGTCAATTGCTATCCTGATTCCAAAAATTAGAAAACTATCTCACAGTGGTCAGCCCATTCGAAGAGCAATGATGGGAACTCACTCTGGGATAGAGATCAGCTCCCATCACAACTTTTTATATTACTCCTTCCTTCTTCTGAAATAATGTTTTACAAAAATTTTGAGTTTAATACCTTAATCAATATTGCAGTTGCTTGGAAAGATGTGCTAATGATTCATCTCTGGGTGAAATGTTATATATTACCATTACTTTATTAAATGTAGATCTGCAACTTATTGAAATTTAAACCTGTAAAACTATTCCTTGTCTGGCAAAGCATAATAATTTTGCAGTGATGTAAAATTTAGAAGCATAAAATATGCGTAGTAAATATATGAAACTTACATGTAAAATTAATGAGGATTTTATTTTAATAAAATTGCCATAATCCTTGAAGTACTTTTCTTTCTGTCACATATGCAAGAATTCTACCTGTTCCCATATAAAATGTATAAAAAAAAGAGCATTTTCTTAACTATAAACAGTTTCCTAGATCATATTTCATGCTTTGTAATGTGAACCGTAATGAAAGCTATCAAAAAATGAGCAACATAGACTATGAATAAGAGAAACAATGCTGTTAGCTGACTTTATAATTCAGTTAGCTGACTTTATAATTCATGTCATTCATTGCTAAATGTTTACCATAATTTACAAGAGATCAGTAATGGTGCAATCAGATTTTAGATCCACAAACTATACATTTTGTTGCAGTCCAGTGAAGGGGATCCATGATGGACAGACATACAGATAATCTCTGTATCATAGCACTATCAATCTTAAGCTGAAATAAAATGAAATAGAATTTAATGTCATGACTTGGTACAACTCTGCAACATTTGAATCCACTCCAAAAACTCTAAAAACACTTCTTTGCCATAACATGGCCTCTGCTCCCACACATTTTATGGGCAAATCTTAAAAGTTTAACAAATGTACATATGATATAGGGGCATTTTTTTGAAATACACTTCCTGAACTAAGTAATTTTTTGTGTGAAGCTGAAGAGTATAAATACTGGTATATTGCAAGACAAATGACTTTAATATAGAATCACAATAAGCAAAATGAATAACTGTAACCATTGGATTTGTTTCAGTCTCCACCTGTTCCTTGGATAGCTATCCTTACTTCGCTACCATTCTGGGCTATTCTTATAGCTCATATGGGTCAAAACTATGGATACGAAACGCTTATGACAGAACTTCCATCATTTATGAAGCAAGTTCTTCACTTTGATCTTAAAGAGGTAAGTATTAAATTTAAACACAAATGAAACAAATTATGTAGAAAATTGATCAGGCTATATAATTACTATGTTTAAGAAACCTAGGAAAAACAACTTTGTATCATATTCCAATGGCCATAAGATCGGTTCATCAAGTTCAATCTCATACTTTTCAAGTTTTGAATAACATACCTCTCTGCACAGAATGATGAAGCCATCAATAGATATATTAAGAAATCAAATTTATAGCCTTACTTATTTTCAGTGATGTCTTCTTCTTGAGACTTTCTTCAAGTGATATTATGAATTTACATCACCCATACTGCTATTTTAATCTCTTCCCAATTGATACTGCTAAAAATTTAAAAACTTTGTTGAATTTAGATGTTTTGTTTTCTCTTTATTAAAAAGTAGTACCCTTGCTGTAGAAATCATGCACAAGTTAGAGTGCTGTCCTCTTGCCACCATTAATATTAGATTTTGAGATGTAGATACTGCATGGGTAGTGACAGAGGGTACAATGGATGTACAGCTGGCTTTGGCCTGCCTTGCGTCTTGAGCCTTTAGAAGAATAGTAGTAGTCATAAGTTACTTCTATAACAGTTATAAATGTTATAACATTTGTTTTAGTCGAGATTTAACTGTATGCACGCATGGTGCTAAAAATATTTTCCAAAAAGTAGTATACCTTCTGTAAGCAAAGATCTTCACAGGAGCACATAATGTGGTGGGCTGTTTCACTTTCTTTCTTAGATAATCTGCAATCTAAGTTACATTGTGGCAGTCCCATGATATTAAGATGCTCTTTCACAGAAACATGTCATATAAAGAAAGCAGAAATGTTCTCAGCTGAAATCTTGCATTTAAGGATGTTTTCAGTTCTTTGCTTGCATTGTTTTTTATATGTAGCTTACTAGGCTTATTTCCAAAGTTTTAAGCCAGATTTCATAATTTATAAAAAAATATTTTGTAATTAATGTTGCTGCCAATTGCCAAGATATCAGTGCTGCCAGTGTACTGAAATTTTGTCACACAGTTCTTTTACACAAGCTGACTTTGTCCAATAAACTGCAAAGTTGCCTCTTGGGCTAGTTCACCAGCTTTTTCTTTCTCTCAATGCTACAGTGACCTGTACCCAGATGAACTGAACTTCATTCAGTACTGTTGGGTTTCTCAACTGTCACTGGATTCATAATACAGTAGAGTCTCAATTATCTGACCTAAACTGGTCTCGGACAAGGTCGGATAACCGAAAATGTTAGATAATAGAAAATAGGTTGGAAAGTGGAGTAAAACATGGTATAATTAAAACTATTGTTGGTTTTGCGGTATTTACTGAATAATCAAACCAATTCTACATGTAATATTGAACAAAATTAAGCTCCAAATGTCTTAAGAAAAGAATCTCATCAATGAAGTCTGCCTGCCTGCTGAATGATGTTTCCATGCTGCGAGATTTCACCAGTCACTTTTCTGTGACTGTTGCTCCATGTATCTTAATGCCATCTTGCACTTAAACCTCCAGCATGACTCAATTTGTTCTTCAATTCTGCTTCATCCTCATTGTCATTACCATTCACGAAATCAACAATATCAAAGTCTGTGAGTTCAAACTTTTGATCTGCACACCAGCTACTCACATCTTGAGTCGTAGCGTTCTCACAGCCAGGAATGCGATTCAGTAAGGGAACATTGTCACCCATGTCTTCTAGGACTATCTCTTCTTTATTTTCATCACCTAACAGTATATTTCAAGACTTTGCTAATGTCATCGTTTTGATTTCTTCCCAATCCTGAGCTACCCAGTATGCAACATCTTTCCTATTGATAGATATTAACTTTCCATCATGTCCTTGCCATTTCTATTTCCTCTATCAGGGACAAAAGGAGTTGCTGCCGATATTTTCTTTTCAACGTTTCCTCCATGGAAACAGCCACTTTCTTCCTTTTACTTGCCATATTGTACTCACAGGAAATGAAAACAATATCGACCGCACCCAAGAAGGTTCGAGGATGCACATCCGGTTGACCAAGCACTGGTTAGAGTATGTTGGATAATATGGAATGTCGGTTTACCGAAGGTTGGATAACCGAGACTCTACTGTAGTTTGAATTCTGTTTCAGCACTCAACCAAGATAATCTTTGTCTGTCATTACTTATAATAATGGTAGCATTTATACTGTTTCAGTATGAATAATCACTCCACTTGGTACATGCTTACGGATAAATTTATCTTTATGTCATAAAGGTGTGTTAAAAATAGTAAGACATTTCTACTTGAGTATTTCCAAAATGTATAATTCTCAACTGTTTAAACCATCTCAGTTTGGTCTAAATGAACTTCTGAACTCTTATTAGCTGAGCTTTATACTATTCTAATCTAATTCTGGTAATCCTATTAAGAAAACTTAAATTTATACCCTTTATGTTTCCATTTTAGGCAATTTGCCTCTGTGTTAGATATTAAATTTCATCTATAAAAACTTAATTGTGGCATATTTTGTTTCCAGAATGGATTACTGTCTGCACTACCATATTTAGCAATGTGGCTGTTCTCCATTTTAGTGAGTTTTATTGCTGACTGGATGATATCCAGTAAACGTTTCTCACACACAGTTACCAGAAAGATTGTCAACAGCATAGGTGAGTTCAGTATTCTGATAGAAATATATTCATATAGGAATAAAACTGAACATCATAGTATATACTTTTTTTTTTGAGAATTAATAAGGTACAATTTTGAAAACAATTAAAAGCCAAAAAACCATAAGAATTACACTAATTATAAAGCAGCTTTGAATATTTCAAGCAAAACATTAGTTGTAAGATTAAACATTACAAATATGGAAATGTTAAATAATAAAAGATACATAAAAAACACTACAAAAATGCTTGCATATGAACATATATACTTTTTTGTGTACACTGTTACTAAAAAAAAACCTGACGCATTGCACTCTGTAGCGTCTTTATTTAGTTTTGTACAAACTCTCCTTACAAACACCAGTTTATCTAAGTCAAGATATCAAAATATGTACAAATGAGATATTTCATGAAATGTCCAAAGACTGCAAATGTATTATGTGGACACAAGTATGTGTTATGTGGGAAATATTACATCCTAACACTTGAGAAGAGAACAAAATCAATAAAAGACTACAACAAAGACTGAACTACACATTTATGCTTATCTCAAATGCACATTTTCTATTAATTTTAAAACGTTACCCAAGATAAGTATTTGCAGAAACAGTTTACTTATATATTTCCTTGTAGGTAAAATGGAGAATATAGTAGACATAAGCAATAGTTCAGATCTATTAAAAAGTGGTCGATATGTGATGACTTGAAACTGTTTTCATTGTATGACTAGGAGCAAAAATCTGATGTGTTGCACTCAAATGCTTTTCGTGCTCTTGTACAAACTTTTCTTACAAATTCTTATCATTCTCTCTATGTCATGTTAATGGAGATAAACATATGTAGAAATTTAAGTTAATTGATGGAAATTATCCATTTCTGTACACTAGCTGTATACAGGCTAAGGCATTGGACTTTTAAGAGTCGACATGAAATATTCAATGCCACGGATGGGATTTGAACCACGTATCTACTGGTTTCTTTCATATGAGTCAATTAGAGAATTTAATGTCATGACAGCAAATTGACCATGGTAGCTCAATGGGTAAGAGCAACTGGACAGAAACCAGTAGATCCGTGACTCAAATCCCGACCATGGCACTGAATTTTTCATGTTGACACTATCAATCCAATATGTAGAAATTGTTGTATTGTGTATTTCCTTGTTAAGTATAAGCAGAATAAGGGAATACATAAATCTTAATAGTCATTTCTTTTAAGAGCTTGTCTCTATGTGAATGAGTTCAAATTACATTTTATTTGCATGGCCAAAAGTTAAAAAGATCATGACTTTTGAGAAAAGTATATGTACTTGAAAATTTAAATCAATACAATGGATATCTAGGAAAGGTTAACTAAAATTGTGTACCTTAATGACATCTACATTTTTTATATAGTAAGTTTATCTCTTATATTAACTTTAAAGAGAGTCGATTAGACACTAAACAACACTTACTTTTAAATTTTTCCGGAACATGTTTCTGAGGCTTTGCCTCTATCATCAAGTAAGTGTTGTTTAGTGTCTTTAATCGACTCTCTTTAAAGTTAATTTATCATAACAACACTGTTTTCAACACTTCCAAGAAAGGAATTATCTCTTATAGTTTACCTGTTATGCAAAAGTGATCTACAATGAAGAGTTCAGAGTTATTCCAGAAAATTCAAGATATACATTTCATTTTCCATGTAAATATCTCAAACATATGGTATTTAATCAAAATGATTTGAGGCATTTTTGAGAACATCACAATTCTCAAAAAAATTTCCATGATTGCCTGGGAATACCCACATGCAAGCTGTTTCTAAAAATATTTGTTTTTGAATTCAGGGGACATCAAAACATATATTTCCAGTAGAAAAATTTTGGTATCAGAATTGTGGGTGGAATACAATACCTGTTTTCTTTTTCTAGCTACTATGCATATGTTAAAAATGTTTAAAAATTTGACACTAATTTTTCAGCAGAAATGTATGTTTGAGGCTTCTGAATTCGCCCCCCCCCCTCCCCGCTCCCCCAGTTGTGTATATCTGTGAACAGCATACCTCTAATAAAAACTCAGATAAATATGAAACCTTAAATTTAAAGTCGATTAATGACACTAAACAATATTAAGCGAAATATGAAACCATTTAATTTAGCATCTTCAAGCATGCGACATGAAAATCTTCAAGAAAGTTTCTCCTCTGAAATCATTCATTTACCTGGAAAACATTTTCTTTTATTTTGTCAAAAAGATTCAATGACTATTATTAAAATATGATGTGTTTAAGTTATTTTTAGCAATAAAAGAGGGATAATCTGTTAAGTCCTCTTCATTCTGAGTAACTTTTGTGCAATTGGTAAACTTGTAAGAGAGACAAAATCTCACTATACAAAAAATATAGATGTCATTAAAGCACAATGCCAAATAAACGTCTTTATGGTATCAACCTTTCCTAAGTATTCTTTATTGCTTATATTTTTCAAATACTTATACTTTTCTCAAGTGAAAAGTTCCAATTTGAATTTTCTCATGGTTAAAGCTCTCCATTAGCAACCCAAATTCTGATTATCACTTTAGCCCTATATCCTCCTCTAAACTACAACAAAATGTATGATTAATAAAGATAGAAGAATTGCAGAAGAGAATGTAGCAAAGGTCCTGTGAATGCAACATATCAGATTTTCTTTTAAATAGGAAAATTAATTTGTGATTATTTGTGATATACTTACTGTACATATGTTTTGTATTTATTATTACTGGTATACTCTTCCTGATGTATTGACATCTTTAATATTTACAGGTCAGTATGGACCAGCTATTGCACTAATTGCAGCTTCCTACACAGGATGTAATCCACCACTCACTGTTGCACTACTCACTATAGGCGTGGGTCTCAATGGTGGAATATACTCTGGCTTTAAAGTGAATCATTTAGACATTTCACCACGCTTCGCTGGAATTCTCATGAGCTTCACAAACTGTCTAGCTAATCTTGCTGGACTTCTTGCTCCTTCCATTGCTGGTCATATCACTGAAGGAAAGGTAAACGCTAATTTCACTTATTCTTAAAGACAAATAATTAAAAATAAGTTCCACCATACTATCCTCTATATCTGCATATCTTTGTGTGAGAAGGCATTTTAAGTAAATATTGCATACTTTCTCATAAGCAACCAGAATTTGAAAATTTGGAGATAGTGACCCAGTAAACAGGTCAAGGTTGACAAGAAGCAAAACCAAACTGCAACAATTCAGGTTCAGAGAAGGGGGTTGGTATATGAAAAGCTATTGGGGATTTTATCGTGGAATGTGCAAGGGATGTTGGAAAAGTTGAAGAATGGTGAAATAATGCAGATTTTAAGATTAGGAGATATGATAGCAGTTGTAGAGACTTACAGGTGATATTACAGTGGAAGTGAGTGATTTCGATTTTTATGAGAAGAAAGGGATGAGAAAGAAAGAAAGAGGCCGTGTGTCAGGCGGTCTAGGTTTATTTGTTAGGAAGGATTTGCATATTAAAGTGAAAGTTTATAGTGATCTAGGAGAGAGTTCTGTTGCGTTGTGTGCTAAGTGGAATAGGGCGGAAAGAAAGGATATGTTTTGGAGTGGTGTATAACCCACCAAATACCTCAGAATTTTTTAATCCAAACTTATTTAGGTTAATAAGAAGTGATATCAAATAGGAAATTAGTTAACAGATTGTAATGGGTGAGTAATGATTAGGGCTGGATATTTAATCTGATGATTAACAGATGTGTTTTATATTAGTAAACATATGTACATACAGTTCTTGTTACAAAGACAGTTGTGAGGAAATGTGGCTCCAAGATCCATCCTACAGTTCAGATCTAGTCCAATTCTTCTTCTCAAAACTGGTTGACTGGCTGGTTGGTGTCAAAGATTTAGCAGTTGGCAGTGAAACCATTCGCTCTCTTGCACTCCAGTATTTTAATGTTATGCTGACTAAAAGTTGGGCAGTGGAGTAGGTGGTTTCCATCCATATCTTCTTAAAGTGTACAGAAAGGACACAGAGGAGATCTCACTATACCAGTCCTGAACAAATGTTTATTGAGACAGTCATGGTCTGTTAGGAGTCTAAAAGTTGTTATAGAGGATTTCCTTGGTAGTGTATTGATTCTAGTCATGCTGTTACTTAAATTTTCCCACAGTTTTCCTTTTGTTTGTAATTTATCTTCTTTAATTTTTTGATTATATGTTAGTATAATTATTTTGAGAGATAACTTAGTGACTCAAATGAATTTGACCTAATTTACTGCTTTTTTGACTAGAAAGTCAGCTGTTTCATTGCTATTTATTCTGCAATGTGTTGGTATCCATTGAAGTATTAGCATATTCATTAACATTTAAACATGAATAAGATTCGTGCATGATGGTTGCCTACACTTTTTTCCTAGTTCAAAAGTAGCAGTTAATCATCTGTTGTCAGGCACTTATGGAGCTCTGCCGTGGCAACAATAGAGAAATTCTGCAAACTTAAGTTACAGGAGTTGAAACTATGATCCTCTATTATGATCCCTTGCCCAAAAGAGAATCAATGGAGTGACATAAATCTGGCAAAGCACCACCTATAAAAGCCAAAGGACACTCAGTCCACCATCCTTGGGACTGTGAAGGAATACTCTTCATTGACTTCAAGGAGAGGAACACGTCAGTAAATGGGGAGTACTATACTGGTCTACTGCACAGAGTATGTGTTTCCATCAAAGAGAAAAGATGAGTAGAGGTGCGCATCTTCTTCACAACAGGTCTATACACAGCTCTTGTGAGGAAATGTGGTTTCAAGAAGATCCATCCTAAAGCTCAGATCTAGCCCAATTTCTCTTCTGAAAATTCCAGAAGGACTTTAGAGGAAAAAAAAATTAAGTGTGATAAAGAAATGATAGATGTTGATTATGCCTATTTTGCAGACAAGACTTCTGTTTCGGAGGGGAGTGATTGAAATGTTAATTCAAAGATATGAAAAGTGAAATATAGTTTTTGTCTTTATTACATTGGAAACTTATCGATCTACCCTCGAAAATAAGATGACATACACATTCTTTTTGGGTAAAGTTAATTATAATATTTAGAAATGTGTTTTGATATCCTCAACATATAAGGCCCAGATTGGCAGAAAAAAGTTAATTCACTTACAAAATATTATTTGATACTGTGATTAAAAAAAAAAAAAAACACTAGTGTCCTTGAACAGAATAACTTCTTCGTTTAAATGTTGGTTTAATATATAATTTGGTATCCTTGATGTGCTTAATGAAAGGTGGAGTCAACTTCAACACTCTTAATAGCTTCACTCACCTAATTACACTATTATGCAAAAAGTCCATCATAGGCATAAGCTCACTTATCAGTGCCTATAAATATTCTTGTTTTAATTTAATATTACTTTTTCTATAATGCTTCTGACCTATGCTTTTAATTTTCAGCCCACACAGGCAGCTTGGCAGGTGGTATTTTTCATAGCATCTGGAGTTTACATAGTCTGTGCAACCTTCTACTTGGTGTGTGGCACTGGCGTGCGACAGTCTTGGGACAATCCTAGTAATGATGTCGTCAAGGAGAAGAGGGATATTGAAAAGGATGGTGTAGTGATGGAAACGACGCAGCATTGACAATGAGCAAGAGCTTTTTATTATAATTAATTTATGTTGTGATTTACTGCATTGCAACACATTTGGTACCTGTAAATACACACGATAAACAGCTGTAAGTGTAGTCTGTGGAGTCTTCACAATGTCAGTGTTTCTTCAAGCGTGTTACAGATAGTAAATGTCATTTTGTGATATTGATAACATCATGCGTGGTGTTCTAGCAATGCGAAATCAAAGACACTATGATGTTTATGAATAGATAAAGGACAAGTGATATATTTGTTGCTAGGAAGTACATGGGACCAAAGCCTTACACCAAGACCATAGGCCGTCCCATGTTAAGGGGCGATATCTGTAAATTGTCAGGATGCTTCATAGTACATCCTGCTTTACTGAGAAACATTCACAGCAATTATGTCCATACGTTTTACTGCATAAGAAATGTTTCAATTGTTTGTTAAAAATATAAAGTCACTCCACATTCCATTAATAATGCATCTTGAGATACTATCATAATCATAGTTTTATCAGCAAGAGTTTGAGCAAAGAACTTTAGCACAATGTTGGGCATGTTATGCTTTAGGATACAGGTTTTCTGAGTAGCTGCCATGATAGACATGTTAGGAATGATCAGATTAAATACATCATTCGGAGGCAGTTAATGAACCCATATATACACATATATATGTCTGTGTAAGTGATACTTTCCCCAGAAGGTGAATTACAATGCTTCTTCCAAGTTTATACTTTGTGTACAACTGAAATATCTGCTAGTGAAATTTGTATAAACATATAAACTTGGTACAACAGCCCTAAGAGGGCCAAGGCCTACCAACCTGACTGCCGGCCTTACGCCCACTTATGCACAGAAGAGGTGGACGATCATCCAACCAATACGGGGAGGAGATGTGGTCAGCATTTTGGCATCCCCCAGCCGGAACGTTGGTTTTTCGTGACCAGGGCCGCTTACCTATAACTAGGCTCTTATGCATAAGAGCCGAAGATGCAAACGATGATTTGCAAAACATGTCCTCAAAATAGGTACGTAAGTGAAGCAGATGTGTAATAAATATGACTCATCTATAAATTAATAATTATTTCGCTTCACTTTGGTGTTCCAATACAGTTAAATCTCGAAATATTATGTATGTCTACTGGTGGGCTCTTAGTAGCACATTTGTATGTGCTATTGACTGTAAAATGTGTTTGGTGATCGCTGATGATCCAAAATTGGTTTGAACACATGAATACAGCTTTCAGATGATGTCCAAGTCAAATTGCTTTAACAGCATTCTCAAACTAAAGAGAACTGTTGCCAGAAAGTTTAGATGATAGTGGCATAATCTGCATCAAACTTAAAATACTCAAAGGAAGCTTTTGAATTTTACCACTTTGGAGAATTCCTTGGATGCTGTCACAAATGAACATGGCCTAATGAATGATCAGGCATATAACAAATCATAGGATGCAATCAACTAAAAAGCTTTGCTCAAACTTAAGGTAACTTTGTGTAATTTGTCATTCCAAAAATAATGCAGTGATGTTGGGAATTAATGATAGAAAATAATGATTTCTAAGTAGGCAGGTCCTACATGGTCAAAACTTTTTATGTCCAATAAGACACCACTGTATTTATAATTTCATCTTATGGCCTAAATTCTTTTCCAAAATCATGAGTTCTTTTATTCCTTTTTAATTGACTAATAGTGTCAATTCACTACCATTAAACCAAACCATACATTTCATTACCATAATGTTAACAAGAGAACTATCAATAAGCCCACGATTTTCATTATATATATCAAGGAACATTGGGTTATCAGAGTGTAGAAAACAAGTTTGTCATCCTTTATTACAGCTTAAATCTTTAGATTCTACTACTATTCTAACATCTACAATTTCTCCATCTTTTCACTAAAATTTTAATGTATATTTTGACTTGAATCCATTGATAGTTCTCTTGAGAATACCATTAATCATTTATATTTATCACATTATTTAAAGGCACTTCTGAGTATAAGTTTATTTTCACATAGGAATGCTACAAGGATGTATGTGATATAAAATGAAGACCAAAAATTGCTCTTTACTCATTTATAATTATTTAAAGAGCACTCGTTTTGTTTCTCTTTAAATAAGTAAAAACAGGGAAATACAAATATAAAGTAGCTGAACATTTGCTACTTTATATTTGCATATACCAGTGCACACATCAGTTAGTGTACAAAAATGTTTGTTACTTTAACTAATGACTCATATATTTATATACATAAAGCCAAATGTCAATAGTGGATAAGTAATCAAAAGCAGATCAAATGTTTTACCTTTTTAAAAGCAATTTCTTTGAGCTGTGACCAATAAAAGTGTGAATTATGTGTGGAAAATTGCATTTCTGCGATATTATGTACTCTTTCTAAAAAATAAGAATGTGTTTTGTAATTCAACACTAAAAGTTAGATCTAAACAATCCTTGTAAACGAAAGCTTCAGTCAGTATTTATAATCACCTTCAATAGATGAAAGAGTGCAGTAAGGCAGTGGTATGTAACCTTGCTAAGAAGAATGTTCATGTGATATTGTGATTACTATATTTTGTAGAATATTTTTATAAGGATTTGTTAATGTATTGAAATAAATTGATTTTTTTTATTTAATGACTATGGAGCACCTTTATCTTGATTACACCTATATAATTTCTAGAAGAATGGTTTTCCCGGTTTGCCCCCTCATGCCCCTGTCATGAAAATGAATGAATGAAAAAAGCCTAGTGTCCCATATAGGGCAAAGGCCTCCTGTAACAGGGGAAGCTTGTGTTTAAAACCCATGTGGGGAGCTGTTCCACAGGGGCAAAGGGTTTGTTAATCCAAACACTCAAATAGCACATCTACTCAGACTATTGTTCTATACACTAATCTAGAGTTAACATTCTTAGGACATAGGTCATAGATGTCTTCAGTCGTCTTTCAAGGGTTTTCCATACGGTGCTACACCTTACAGCACTGGATGACTGTGGCCCCACTAGTTGTTTTAAGTCGTACGCCTATCTCCGAATCACTATTAAAACTCTAAGTTCTTTGTCTCTTAGCCATATTATATTAAGAACATCCAACCAACACAAGACACAACAGTGAACATACATTCACAATCTTTCAAGTTATACTGAGCGTTTATAAAAACCTGACTCCTTCATTCCTATCACTATAACTATAAACAATAACTTTTGTTATTGCTACCAGCAGCAATGTTTTGAGGAGTGAACTTACTGCTGCAATAAACCTTGGTTGGGATTGAAGTGACTACTATTCGTTGAGCAAATAACGAGTACAGTTTCGAGTGCACAAAAGCAAGTTTCATGGTCATGGTAGTACACTAAGATGTGTGCAAGAAAGTAATTTTGTGCTGAAATATGATTTAAATTAGAAATTCTCAGAATAAAAATTGGTTCAAGAAGGGTGCCAGGAAATCACATTTTGGGCACTGCATTGGACAGGGCTGCTCTATAGGGTTCCTATCCGGGGACATCACTGAGTCCCTGCGATGGATATTTTTCCTCTCAAGATAATTAATTGTCCACCAGGTGGGCTCTATGTAGATGTGCACTATCATCCATTAAGATGATTGGTAGACCAACTGCACCTCTGAAGAGTCGCTCATGTGATTTCAGTATGTCGTCTGTACATCTGGGTATTCACAGTACCACCATCAAAGCTGTGCAGATCTGTATATCCAATAAAAATTATGCTGCCCACATGAGTATGCCATCACCAAATGGGTGTGTTTCCATGATGTTGGTGGGATGAAACTGGATTCTATGTTCTCTCCAGATTATTGTACGATTGAATCTAGACTCATCTGTAAACAGCACATTCTTCCATTCATTCACGGTCCAATGTTCATATTGCTGACTCCATTGTAAATGGTACCATATTTGTAATTGAGTGAGTGGAGCACACAATGCTGGACATCTGGCATAGAGACCGACTGCAAGCTCAGAAAACAGTTGCCTTGCAGGCATCCTCTGATGCAGTTGTTCTATTGTTGTGGTGTTGACCCATGGGCAACCGCATATAGAAATCTGATGAACAACTGTTTCTTGGAACCATTGCCACAGCCTGGAAATGACACTTTGTAGCATATTATTCAGGGCCCAGACTATGGTTTGTGACTGACTTCCCTATAGTTGTCCATTGATTCTACCCTTCAAAATAGGATCCAGTTGATGGCTTTGTGACAGATCGGTAGTCTTGTAAACACTTTGCAAAGCAACTACTCTCTGTTCAAAATGGGAGAACAATAATGAATGAGCCACACATTGGGTCTGATACTCTGGGATTAGTTTGCTGCTCCGATTTTGTCGACCTTTGAAGCGCGAACTATCAGAGACCACCAATAAGGGAAGGCACACACTGTGATAGTGCTTAATGGTGCCCGCTCACTGTTTTCCCTTTCAGTTCTTCTTTTCCAAAATGTGCTTAACTGTTGGACACTAGTGTATTTAAGATATTTGGATAACAAAATATCTTGATATCAAAATTTAACTGTATTAGAACACCACAGTGAAGTGAAACAATTATTAAATTATAGATGAGTTGTATTTTTTACACATCAGCTTCACTTATGTACCTATATTGAGGACATGTTTCGCGAACTATTGTTTGCTCATATTGAGTCGCAATATGAGCTGAAGATGCAAACAATAGTAAAAACATGTTCTCAATATAGGTACATAAGTGAAGCTGATGTGTAAAAAATACGACCCAACTATAATGTAATAAAATATCTTGAGTTTCTTAGGAATAGCTATAAGCGCTGCAAGGAGGTTGGCCCCTCTGTCAGCAGCAGTGAAGATTACTCACATGAAGTTACAAGTATTCCCAATAAATGACAAAGCAGGACATGAGCACTCTGTTACTTGCAGTGTGTTCCTAAAGTAGCTCTGCTTATGTAAACATGAATGTTGAAAAAGATTCAGTTGTGTCTACCTTAAGCAGCAGCATAAATCCTGAATCTGCAAGTAGAAGGGCAATTTATGACGTATGCATGCTAAGAATGAAGATGGAATTTTTTCAAATACAAATTATTTATTCAATATAATCTCCTTTTAAGGATATACACCGCTCCTTTTATCTTGATTGTTGCTTGATTTTCAGAGTATAATGATGAATTCAGGTCTCATGAACAGTGACAGCTCAATGCAAAAAGTTTTTTAATTTTCCCTAAATACCTCTAATACAGTTTTGAGGTTGACAGCTGCACCTGCCTGTTGTCCAATGTGACCTAATGCAGCACTCACTGGGCTGACCACTTTTTCATCTCTAAATTATCAAGCAAAATTGACACATCTGTCTCTGCTATTTCACAAACTTTTATTCGAGGATCAGCAAGAATCATATCATAAACATTTTTCAATGAATTCCCTAGTAACCAAATCTGTTGGGCATCCTGGGTGCTCTTATCAAAGGTTTGTGTTTGATCACTTTTAGAGTCGAACCAATATCTGTTTTCATATATGGGTAAAGGTTCCCATCACCATAAACAACCCAATTTCACTTTTATCTCTACAAGTTTTTCCACCCACGATAACAAATCAAATCACTAAACATTACAGCACATTTTATTTTAGCAAAAAACACTAATGACAACTGAATTACTTGTCAAAATCATCTAATCTATGAATCGAATCAAACTTGTGTCGACAATGTCTAGCATATAATAGTACACGATGATAATATCAACTTGTCTTAGCAACAGTATCTATATAAGTTAATTGATGGAAATTAATCATTCCTTCACACTAGCTGTGTATAGGCCAAGGTTATGGATAGATAGTCAAACTGAAAAATTCAATGCCATGGCCGGGGATTATAACCACGGATCTCCTTGTTTCCATCCAGTTGTTCTTACTCATTGAGCTACCATGGCCAACGTTCCGTCATGACACTGAAGCAACGAAGCCATTCGCTCTCTTGCACTCCAGTAATTTGATGTTATGTTGGTATGTCTAATAAAAGGTTGGACAGCAGAGCAGATAGCTTCCATCCATATCTTCTGTAAGTGTACAGAAAGGACACTCAGGAGATATACTATACAAATAGTATAAACTGAATAAATGTTTATTGAGATAGTTAATTATACATTAATAGTGTATTGATTCTAGTCGTGTGATTACATAAATTTTCCCATAGTCTTCCTTTTGTTTGTAATATATTATCTTCTTTAATTTTTTCATATAATTATTCTTTTGCTACAGTGATAACTTAGTGGCTCAAATGAATTTGACCTAATTTTACTCTCTTTTTCAGTCAGAAAGTCAGGTGTTTCATTACCATGTATTCCACAATGTGCTGGTATCCGTTAGAACAGTAATCAGCAGCAGTGTGCACCCTCATGCTGCCGTCTGTTACCCGCTTGCACACTAGTGCACTCGGAACTGTTGACTGGTAAGCAGTGGGGCAGCGGCAGCATTTCCGTAGTGTCATACAACTCCTTAGTCCGTTCAGAGACAATCAAAGCATACAATGTTCACATGTATTTAAATAAGTATATGTTATGTAATTAGCATACCAGTTATTCAGCCATTTCTTTTAGGAAGTTAACAGGCTAAACATAACTATAATATAATATACTCTAGGAGTCTTATTAATGCTGTGCCATATAGAAATAATAATAAAAATAATAAATACCACATCTAACAATAATTGTAATAATAATCACAACAGACAATACAATAACAACCGTATTGTAACTGTCTGCTGGTGTACCGTAACTGCTCCAGCATTGTGATTCATTTAATCAGCTTCTAATTTGTCATAATCACTAGCATGACAAGTGTCATAGCGGCACTGGAGATTATATTTTCGTATCACATTCAGGACCTTATTGCATATTAAACATCATGCAGCAGTATCAAATGGTGTAAAAAATATGCCTGCTCCTATGAAGGGTTAAATAGCGTAGGGGTAGAAGACCTTCATGAACAAGTAGCAATCTTGTACACAATGTCCACACACAGGTAACTAATGAGCCTTTACTGATTACCCTGCCATTCTCTCTCCACCCCTCCCAAACTACAGTGCATCTGCTGGTGCATTGCTTACCCAATACTCGTTTCAGCGTGTTGTGAAGGCCACTGCATTAAAGTATTAATCTTTTATTTAAATTTAACCATTTTTCTATTTTATGGCATTCTGCAATATTGTCGCGAACCCATTGTTGCAACTGATGGCAGACACACACAAAGGGGCAGATAGTGCAGCGTGGAGATAAAAGGCTTGCCGAAACAGATAAAGTTAAATGTCTGGAAAGTTCGTGTTTTGTCTGGTGCCGTCTTACAGAACATTCCACAAACTTCTGGAATCATGAATGGGAGCTGTAAAAGCCGCGAATCGCCAGTGAGGGAGTGGTAGTTGAATTGGACTCGTACAGCTGTTTTGAAAGTGAACTCTTTGTGGTTAACAACCTTGCAGATTGTATTTGTGTATGTTACGTAATTCTGTTACTGTAGGGTTGACCAAAGTGTTTCTACCGAAATAAAGAGCATTTTGGAATTTCTGCAACTGGACTTTTAATTTCACGAACCCACAAAGTCACAATATTTAGGTTTTTAAGTGTTCTATCAGATGTTATGGATATTATAGCTGCTTTAATGTCAGGTTATCTTAAATTTATTATTTCTAGTGTCATTTGATTCAGAACACATGAACTTTCAGATTTTGTAACTTCCACAGCTAAGTGGTGTATACAATGTTAATATCAAATAGTTCTAAAGGGTTGATACTTGTTTGTAAGTTTACTTTTAAGTAAGGAAGTTTTAATTTTTGTCTGATTTTGGAGCTTTTAAGTTTGTGCCCTTTTTCCCAGTCATAAGATAGTTTAATTTTTCATATTATATGACTATTTTTTCAATGTCAAGATCAAGTCTTGGATTATTTATTAAAATTTGTAGAACAAGTACTGGGGTAGTTTTGACAGCTTCAGTTATTAGACGAAGAATCTGGTTTTCCAGAATATTAAGTTTTTCTGTATTTGATAAAGTAATACTATACTAATATATATTTCGAACTTCTGTAAATATTTTATTCTACATCCCAATGAATAAAATGTGTTACATTTCTATAATAATATATGTATTACAAATCCTATTTTTCCAAATTTCCTGCCATCTATGATGTACAGATCTTTGGATCCCTGCAAAAGCATTACTAACACGATTTAACTGCTCTGATTACTCAGTTGTCTTTACATTACAAATGCATTGCTGACTTTGGACTAATTTCCTTAGATACTTATGTCTCCTAAGCAAGTGCATGTATCTATTACAAATGTTGACTTCCTCCAAACATTATCTTTTATTCTATAAAACTTCTACAAACTACTCTTGCAAAAGCGTAAAAGCATACATTTCTGCATATTTCATCTTAAACCAAAAATGTTTACAGAGATAGGCACAAGGACAGTCTGAAGTCAAGTAAAAAAGAAACACATGAATGGTGAACAGTAGTTCAAAAAGTGACAAATTGGAAAATTTACACCAATTATATCTTCAAAATAGTAATACATAAAAACTTCATTTGAAATAGATTTGTGTGTTTTAAAGAGATGTACTAGTTTTAGTGTAATAAGCTTTTGTCTATCTCCTACTGTTTTCCAATATGTGAAATTCATTCAAAACAAAGTAGTTATCACAGATATGCACACAATTCCAGTTATACATTTCATTTGTGACATGTACTAAACATATAGTTCCAGATACTGAAAAAGAGGATAAACTTATGTAACGAACATTTGGAGCAGGGAGATCAATGCTGGCATGTTGCCCATGGTAGTTCAATGGTTAAGAGCAACTGAATGGAAACTGAGAGATCCATGATACAAATACCGGCTACGACATGGAATTTTTCAGTCAGAATCAGTTATGCTTCTTCAGAGAGCTTTCAGATGTGTCAGTTTTTGTCCCTTGCACATTTTACTAGTATTGATCAGATCCTTCAGAATATAATGGTTTAATATAATGGCATGTAAACCTTCATTTAACAAACAGTGCAAAATCAATATTATTGATGATACGCTTTCACTTTTAAAGTACATGTACAACACTGCTTTGCTTATTATTGTGTGTTGAAATTAATTTTCTTGACAAAATGCGAAGTAAACTAAAAAGCTTACATTTTTATGATTTCCTTAAAAAAGAAAATTACCTATAAGAGGAAAGCAGTGGTATCTGAAGCCTAAGTGAATATAAAAACTAAATTGAAGTAGCAAAATTTGTAAGGAACAAAACTGTCGAGATGAATAAAGACCCATACTTGATATCACATCTGACACCATTCACTTTTCAAGCAGCAAGGTAATTAACAAGATTAGACAGTAGTGTAAAGGATAAAGGTAGGAAACAAGAAATAAAATATAAATCAGGTGCAAGGAGAAAGTTGGTTGATAATTTCTTTTTCTGTTTCACCAATTTTAGACTGCCTATGGTATTTTAATTTAACAAGTATGGGGTTTGATTACTTTATTAGAAATATTTCCTTCCCTCCAAAGTTTGTATATGATAACCTTTGCAGTCTGGTCAACATAATAGCCTCTCATCCAGATGCCCTGAATTCAAATCCTGGCTGGAGGGTGGGGATTTTTATTTGCCCAGAATTATTCCCCACCTTCCCTAGAGCAAAGATGTATTAAAGATTAAAGACAACCCAAAGATAAACACAGAAAGTAAACTGGTGACCACCATCTCAATTATTCCAAAGGCAAAATCTGTCAATATGACAATGAAAAAACCAATGTAAGTAAATGAAGTATATGTTAAACAATTAAACTTAAGTATTTCATAAGCTAAATTCCCATTATAACCATAAATGTTAGAGAAGGCTTAGCTACTAAACCAAAATTCATAATTTTACCATAATGTAGCGAAGACATACCTATTTCCTTTATCTTGCATATGGCAGAAATATTAAATGTTACTTTTATCTCCCCTAATTCAATTCCAGATGTGTTTCTAAAAGGTATCCTGTAGAACATTTTTGCAAAATGCTAAAACTGGAAGCAGCATCTAACCTTCTCTACAGCTGAAATTTTGCTTGACAAACTTCTTTAACCAGCCTTTAGTTAGTCTGCACTTAATTAGTGGAAAGCTGCCAACATTTTAGTGAGAAACATGCTGTAAAATGACAATGTCCAGTGGTTTCAAAATTTTACGCTCGGTTAGTGTGTGTGTATATGAACAAGATGATACGGCCATGCTTTATTTAAATTTAGCCCAAGGTTAAGTTACACCATTGTTGTGTATAGGAATGGGATTCAAATAACCTATACTTGCAGATAAACTACTTTGGTTGGCAGTTGCATCCGTACAGTGGTAATAAGATCGGAGGCTCTGTAGAATTCCACAATGATTTTGTTACAATACTATCTTAAAAGGGTAGCAGGGTGGGTTCCAGACTTCCAAAGGTTTGTCGTAAATCTCTAATTCACATATTCTCATTGCGTGCCTACATTTCTTACAATTTTCGAAGAAGTTGGAGGCCAGCTTATACTCATGGCACATTTGAAAAGAGCAAAATTGAGAAATAGTATTATAAATTCCAATTATTGATGGCAGGAGTAGTTGGCACTATTCTAAAACACTGCAACCCACTTACCTGTATACTTTTATACGAAAACTGTTGCATAATGTTGGTGCTTAAACTAGGATTTGTACTACCAATTTATCATCAAGTTTTAGCTGTGCCAAATTTGCAGCTGCTCCACTCCTCTGCATATAAAACACATCCTGCTTTGGGGCTGGAAGCCTGCAATATCCTGACTATCCTTTAGACTGGAGTCATGGATAGTATTAGTGTGCATCTGTGCTGTCAGAGTATCTTCAGTGAGAATTTAAAACTGAGGTTTACAAGCCGAGGAAACAAAATCAGCTGCAGGTATAACAATACGCAAGCTGGATAGAATATGTATTTCTTGAGGCTTCCACGGCCAGCATCATGAAGAACAGTAAAGGTTTCTTCCAAGCTTGTAGGCTGTGGTCAAGTAGAATTTGGATATCCCAAAGTTTCGCCAAGGACTGTGCTTAGCATTTTCAAAGGTGTGATCTGTGTTTGTTAAGAGCTTGAGCTCTTGAAGATGCCAAGGGCAGTCCTTGGCGAAACATCGGGATATTCAAATTTAACTTGATCATGGCCTACAAGACCGGAGGAAAACTTTACTGTTCTTCCGAATAGAATAGTTTAAACCTTTGCTTAAGTAACACACTACTTTGAAATCTTGCATACAGCTAGCTAAAATCATTTTTGGTCATTGGATTCAACTCTTCTGCTAAACCCCAGCCACAGCCAACCCAAGTGGTATGAGTGTAATCTGTGAGACTGTATTATTTGAATTATTCTCACACATATACTTAAATTTAGAAATCATAACATAATTATGTGATATTTGGAGGAACTTAGTAACAGCAATGTCCAAATTAATTCACAAAACTATTTGTAGTCTGTCTTTTATCACACTGTCATGTAAATAATGTGTAATAAAAATATGTCATAACATAGTTTCAGGCTAAATTTTGGTACAACAGGACCCTGTCATGCAGCATTCACACACTAGCCGGGCATTTTAGCCCAATAATGGCTAAATTTTGAAACTACTGGATGTTTTCCCTCATGTTGGCAGCTTTTTACTTCTCCAGTGCATCTATTGGAACTTTGT
Source organism: Mantis religiosa (assembly GCA_030765055.1). Lineage (NCBI taxonomy): Eukaryota > Metazoa > Arthropoda > Insecta > Mantodea > Mantidae > Mantis > Mantis religiosa. The sequence goes on along the minus strand of CM060947.1, from coordinate 227,949,736 downwards.
ACCCACTACTGGCAAAAGTGTACAATAACCAGGGGCTGGGTAAGGAGTTTCATTGAACCTTTCTAACTGCAACAAAATACATGCAAAATGAATGCACAATGAAACACAAATTTTGTTTATAATGTAGTCTGTGCAACTGTTTGGCACATAATCTCTTTCATATATATGAAAACAAAATTATGGTCTGATTTACAAAAGTACAGTCAAACTGGAAAAGTGGGACAGCTACATTGCCATACTGTAACAACACATGTCAGCTATTTAGCAGAATGCCAAAGAGAAAATAACTCCTAGGAAATTTAGCATTTAATACTCTTTAATTTACTGTATGCTGAAGGTTATATAATAATTGAATACACTACTATTCGGTAAAGATGCACTTTTACGGCATACAGTTATGTTGGTGTGGAATTACGTCACGGAAACAAGTTGTTGCCAACTGCAGAGCTCTGATTACGTAAATACAGGGAAACTGTCGTAATTATCATGTATTATCATTATAATTATGCAAAAACCAAAAGGAATTGTAGCACAAAGTTTCAGAATAGTGAAATTCCTTCGTAATTAAAAGTGAAGCAGCTTTTTATTGGAAACAGATGGGACTTTGATGTCACAGTGTTACACAGAAGTAATGGCTGCATTATTGTTAGTCTTTGTGCCACAGAACACATTGTTGTAATATTTGAATGCAGTAAGTTAGTAATGAAGTTTCCTTACGTATTAAAGTATTACTAGTTTGCTTACATAATGATGGTGATTTCCACAATAGCATGCTGTGGATGTTGACAAAGCTCAAGCTATGATGTCACGTCCACCATATTCGTTTGCAGTGAAACTGCATATTTACATTTAATGCATCACATAGTATTTAACAACAATGTAAAAATGCAGCAGACCAGCAAACATGTGATCCAGATGCAGTGTAATATGGCAAAGCATTACCCGTAAGTTCAGCTTGTAGACATTGGGAAAGAATAACAATTGTAATCCTGCACTTGGGTAGCTGTTTCCTATAGTAAGCAATACCATTAACGTAACAAGCTGTTGCCAACTGTGGAGTTCTGAAATACAAAAGATAGCACAAAGTTGTCAACCCATGTTCTTATTCTTGTTCCATTTTTTACTATTATATAGGATGAAGAAAATGTACAGAATTTTGAGTATAAGCTTAAGTGCTGATTTTCTTGTTAGATCTTAGACTACAGTATCATTAGTTTGGTTATGCAGTGCTGGTAGCTTCGGTGATTTTCACTGTCGGCAATGCCGCAGCCATAGAGGCAATTCCCACCATTTTTCTAGCAGGCAATGGCCACCCAACTGCAGTTTTAGCAATGTTATTTGTGGTTGGTTTTTTGACACTTCATCACTTACATTTTTATATTACCGAGGGTCCAGTTTCAGAAGCTATTGCCTCCATTTTCAACATCAAGTGTCAAAAAAACGATTACAAGTGATTTAAGTGACGTTTGTGTTTGAATTACAGGTTCCTTCCCTTCAAAGATTACAAGTAGTTTTCTCAATTAATTTTGATGTCACTGCTACTGAATTCCTTCAATCACACATCTTATTCGCTAACCTAACAGTAGTGAGGTTCTTGCCAATGAAATATACCCCTCCAAGAGATGCCAGTTGTATAAATCAGATCATACTCTTGGACCGTCTACTGTGCTGTAGGTGTTCTGGCACTATGGCAAAACCTTTACATGCTGTAATCCACATATTACATAACTGCAAGGTACAAGTATAGTGAAATATATTGAGGGCTCTAAGTCACAAGTCATAAACGGGATACAAAGAGCCCTAAGCATAGCATAACCAAGGGGATGTATAAAATAAGCAGAGGGTAGCAGTTGCCAAAGTAACAGGAAAGTAAAGCCAAAACATCACTGTAGGATAAATCCTAATGGTTAAACTGCGCAACAGTATAGAGAATGGTGGTCGTGACGTCAATGCCAACAGTGAAAACATTGCTGAAAATACCAACACCACGTAACCAAAGTACTGCATGGCAGATCCACTCAACTAATTAAAATGATTCACGATAACTTAGATATAAAGATGCCATATTGTCAGATATTTGTTACTTTAAGTTCTAGTGTTAAAACATAACATGCCAAATTCACACATGTAAAACATTCCTATAACAGTCTGCATTTTACTTTATGCATGCGTGTTTCAAAGAATACCTTCCTCTCTAGAGAATTCTGGATGTGTCATTGCATGTCTTATTGAACAGCCTTATTTAATAGAAGCATTCTTTACCTGAAAGATGGATAATTCTATGCAATGTGGTCAATGACATCTGTATACAACAATATTGGGACAAAAGTATATTGGCAGCATTTTGTTGTTTTGACATATTTCAGAATTCTGCAGTTGGCAACAGCTTGTTTCCATTATGTCATTCCTTTCACACCACTATTCTGCAGTTTAACCATACTTTTTAAAGGATTAATATGTACCTACCCTGAATCACTTTCTTTTTAAAGTTTAAGCACTGAAACATATACATAAAACACATCTTACACCTAAGCATTTCCACATAAATTCAAGAACCACTGCCCCACCCACTGCTTATCCGTATTCTCCTATACCTCAACTTTTAAATACATAATCGAAAAATGGATTTAAACCTTCGAACAAATGAGGAGGGGATGACCTCAGTAGGCCAAGGACGTGACAGTGTGAAAACTGATCGAATAAATAAATAAATTTCTTACATAAACTTTAATTCCACTTGTCACATGGTACAAACAACTTCTCTGCTTTTCATCTTTCAGTTCATTCTTATTGGAACTTTAATTCTTCTTTCCTGCAAGGATCACTCCATCGTACTTCTGCTGGAACCACTTCATTGCATCCTCCTTAGTTAATCGATGTTGAAATCCAACCATACCTGTCTTCCTGCGGCGATGTGCAACATTGAAGCCGGGTCGTCCAAGCACGACGTAAAAGTCCAGACCGTAGATACCAATGCTTGGATCATACTTAATTCCCAAGTCAATATGCTCCTGGATACCAAAGCCAAAATTGCCGGTGTCTGAGAAGTTATCTCTTCTCAACTCGTATTCCCGAACTTTAAGGCCCCTTTCAAGGATTTCTTCGGCCTTTGCCCCTCGTACGGTACAGTGCACAGCAATTTTTTCATTACGCCGGATACCAAAGGATCTGACAGTGTACCTTGCCTTGGAAAACACAGGTTGTTGTCCCGTGAGCGACTCCAATACTTTAGCTGCTCTGGTCAATCTGTCTCCTGATTCTCCAACGCAGATGTTCAGACATAACTTGCGAATACGAACATCTCTCATAGGATTCTTACTTTTATCGTAAGGTCCACTTTCAGATTTCTTTGAGTGATCTCCTTTTGCATCTGATTTACCTTTATGAGCCTCCTTGCCCGTTGCCATTTCCGAACTATAGTAATTCACAAACCTTCAATTCAATTCACTACACGTGTTCACAACAACGGGCCTAAAGAAGGATGCTGCCAAAATGGCTGTTCAAGATGGCAGCTTCCTTTTCCGCCGCTCCTCCAATCAGAACACTGGCTATTGAGTTCGCTATTAAATGCTGCCAACGTGTTCAAGCTTGTCCTTACTTGTCCTGTCCTGTTGTTATGTTATACAATTACCGCTGGTGGGAGCGCCACGTACACTCCCTGGCGGGAAAATAAAGAAAAATAAGAAATGGAAATTATAAATATCTGGCTAGTTAAGAAATATTGTTTGCTGCTCTATGATAAATTCTGTACTTTTCCTTGTAGAGTAAGAACATTTAGAATGTAAAGAATAAGTTCTTCAGTTAATAAAGAAATCATTGCCTTAAATCTTATATTAAGTCACCATCCTTTTAATCGTTCAAAAAGTATATATTTCATTATTGACCAATTTCACAGCAGAGCATGCATATTAACAGTACTGCTTTGCATTTTGTTTCTGTTGTAACCTTAAATGTAAAATTATATACTTCCCTATGTATTGTGTATGTATGTTTTACTACCTAAATATTTTGTATATTCAATATATTTATAAAAATGTAGGAAATAATATACTTTTAGCTTATATCAACTTAGCAGTGTTTTAGTTTTTAATTCTTCTACTGCTCAGAGTTTCTCAGATTTAAAGCTATTAATAAATGTGCCGAAATGATGCAGTCATTAATAAATAAAAGGTTCTTACCTGAGTAGCCTCCTCATTCTAGGTGTTCAAATCCTTCCCAAAAAATACTGATCAATGTTAATGAACTTGGCAACTTGTATGGAGAAATTAACAAGTGTTTATTAAATTTCTGTTTAGTGTAAATTATTTAACCATCAATCTTAATATCTACTGTAATGAAGATGAATTCATATGAAAGCAACGTGAAGTTGATAGCTACCAATGTGTTGGTCTAAATATTTGTTTTTAGTCATTTAAAATATAGAACAATGTGAGACAGGCCAACTGGGGTAGTATCATGTTGCCAGAGAGCATCCTTAGAAATCTTCACAGCTGTACATAAAGAAAAAATGTACTGACAGTAAAAAAACAGACTCATTAACAGCTATAGCAGTACATATTGCACTAGTCATGGAGGAAGTAATAGAAACTACAATAACAACAATGTTACTGCAAAGAAAAGTGACAATGTCTTAATAGTGGGAGACAAACTGCAGAAGTAATAAGACAGATACTAAAATGGACACCGTCATAGAAGTGAGGAAAGGAGGGATTTAATCATCAGTAAAGAGCTGCCACATACATATCACACAATGTAACAATCAAACAGCTAGTATACAAATGAAAGAGATAAGGACTCCTTGAATAAAAGGAGTTTGATCCTCAAGTTAAACTCGTATAGAAAGACATGTGCCCATTACAACAATTACAAAGATGGAAATAGTAATGGAGAAGCAAGAAAAGGAAATGAAAGATCAATACAGTGCTTTATTTTTCACTGGTGGCCGGTTGGCGGGTGGTTAGTGCTGCAGCAGAAGGCATGCTGCCATTGCAGTAGCCACAATGCTGGCATGTTGAATATTGAGATTCAGTGCTTAGGTGTATCATGTAAATTATAATTACAATAATTACATACCTTTGTCACAGAAGGTGACAAAGATTTGTGTTGTTTTCTGACGATACAAGACTGTAACAACAAATTAAATTTAAAGGGAGTCGATTAATGATACTAAACAACACTTACTTTTAATTATTAAATTTTAGATGAGTCACATTTTTTACACATCTGCTTCACTTTCGTGTTAAAAGCCGTGTTAAAAGCTGAAAAAACAAATCACTACAGAAAAATAACTAATATAGACCTCTCTTTGTATAACCTACATCTGAAAATTGTAAAATTACTAGGAAACACAGCATGGGACCACTTAGAAGCCAAATCATTTGAACATATCAATTATAAAGTCAAAGAGAAAGTTTATCTTCAAAATAAGAAACTAAAACGTAATCATAATCATTGGCAACCAAAACATAACAAAATTTCAGCAAAGAACACATCCCTAGATAGTGTATATAAAATACGAAAGTGAAGCAGATGTGTAAAAAATGCGACTCATCTAAAATTTAATAATTTTTCGCTTCACTGTGGTGTTCCAATACAGTTGAATCTCGACTTACTTTTAAATTTTTCCGGTGCATGTTTCAGAGACTTTGCCTCCATCCTCAACCGGCCATTGACTGGATAGAGGCAAAGTCTCTGAGACATGTACCGGAAAAATTTAAAAGTGTTGTTTAGTGTCATTAATCGACTCCCTTTAGATTTAATTTACTATAACAACACTGTTTTCAACACTTCCAAGAAAGGAACTGTAACAACAACATGCTTTGTCTTTGGGCCCATATAGCCATCATTAATTTACCCGCCACCCAATTGCAAAAATTTATTCTACTTACAGTATCATGTGATTGCAATTCCTGAACTACGATTATCTTATATGGTTTTAATTTTGAACGTTTAATGTGTTTCCAACCGGAGAATTATGAAACACCCATTTCCCTTAATAATCTACTCAGAGATTTTCTTGGGCTACATTCTAACTTTTGTCATATCTCATCAAGTTTTTCCTCTGTAAGCACATAGTGAGATTTTTGGGTTTCTTATCAAGAACAGAACTAATTTCTCTGAATTTCTTTACAAGTTTACAAACTGTCTCTCTGTGAGGTGCAGAAATACTAGGAAACTGGTTTACAAATAGCTGTGTCACTTCTCTATAACACTTTGTTGGCATGTAGGAATGGTGCATGAATATGCGACATGTTAAAGTACACACACTTCTTTGCATTATAACAAAACTAATCACAATCTGATCACAAATAACAGAACAAGAACCTGCACTAACAATGGCTGAACATGCACTGACGCGGAGAAAGGTGGGTGCCAAGAACGGTGAGAAGCATTGTGCGGCACGCAGCTACTTCCCGCTGGCCACCAGTGAAAAATAAAGCAATGTAGAATAAAACATCAAGGCTACTGGGCCCAGAAAAAATAAAGCTGAATCAGGCCATCATATAAGAAGTAAAATTAAGGGTCAGATCAACAAGAGGCCAATGACCAATGACCTAATATTTTCCTGATTAATAGTATCTCTCCCTCCTCCTTAAAATTGTTCCACATTTGTTGCCAAATTTTTTCTCTCCATACTTTTGTTTGTTTACAGTATATTATACCATGCCAGTCTGTATCATCATCTCCACACAGATATTTCCCTTTTTCCTTATCATACCTAATACCTTTCAAATTTCTAACTCCTGTCCTCGCACGAGCAAAACCTTCTTGCCCTAGTTTATTACATATATCTATGTACTTTTCCCTCCCATACACTATTTTTTATTCCTTATATATCCTCAAAGAGCCCTTCTCTCTTGTACTAGTTGTACTAGTAAAAATAACTTGACTATCAATATCTTCTAACCTTGATTCTACTTGTTTCCAAAAGCCTCTATAACAATACTCCCCATTCCTCCAAATATGTCCCATACCTATCTCTTTCATCACTTCTCTTACCTTTTGTGTCCAAGATCCTTCCCATTTGCTTCTTATTTGCATAAGAAAGCATTCCTTTATAATATTGTCGCAAGGCATCGTTTGCGATTGGCTGAAGCCAGCTGGCAGGAAAAGAAAGAGACAGATAGCGTCCAAGCCACGCCCACTCGTGTGACTGGTTGGCACTTGCTGAATGAGTGACAGAGGGAGAAAGAGATGGAGATGGTCTGGACGATTCTTGCTCCACCGCGAGGGTCCGTGAGCTTCGTTTGGCTTCGTGTGACGTCATTAGGTTTCGGGAAACTCCCAGAAACAGCGGGCCGTGTGTAAAAGCGGCTGGTCTGGTGCAGATGAGAGAGTGCAGAGAAACAGTCAGTGTTAGCAAGGAGCCGCTAGAGAGTGGTTATAGCATTGTGTGGGCATTTAAATTGTATAGAGCTGCGAGTTGAGAACTGATAAACATGTAGTAATTTGAAAGTGAATTCTTTTGTTTATTTACATGTGTAGAAGCCACAAGAGACTGCGTTGGTGTGTGTTATGTCATTCTGCTGATACCAGAATTGTACAAGAGCCTTTCTACGGAAATAAAGAGCACTTTGAATTTCTGCAGACTCGACTTTTGATTTTACGAATCCACTAAGTCACAATGTTGTTTTCCTCCAAGTTAGCAACTCTGTAAAAATATTTCATTACCCTAGAGACAAGTTTGACTTTATCGACTGAAGTTGTGCTGCCGCATTAGAAATACTACCGGCAAGCCTAGAATATATTTGCAAACGGTTCTGTTAATAACATCCACCTCTGTCCATGCTTCATCTACTCCCCATATCTCTGCCCCATGTAGCATTTTGTTTTCTACCATCGTAGTATAGATCCTTTACAGCAACTTGATGTTGTCAGGCAATTTCCTTAAACATGTTCTTACAACACTCATGGCCATTTTACCTTTTGCTAATGCCAGCTTTTTCTGTTCAGTCCACTTATCATCACAACTCAGCCTTACCCCCAAGCAATCAAATCTCTTAATGACTTCTATTTCTTTTCCCATTTCTCATCTTTTCGTAGTCTATATCCTTTTTTAAAAACCATGATCTTTGTTTTCTTTTCATTTACTTTTAACCCCCATTTTCTGCTTCGATCGCTCTTCTCAACCCTCTACATGATATGGAAGCAACCACTAAGTCATCTGCGAATAATAACCCTGGGATTTCTTTATTATGAATAACTGGTGAGTGGATCCTATTTTTCAAAATATCCTCTAGAATGTCATCTATATAAAGGTTGAATAACACAGGACTCAGTTTACATCCCTGCCTTATCCCCACCTTACTGTGTATGCAATCAACTACTTTACTTCCCTGCAGTTTGATACAAAACTCATTTTCCTGATATATCTTTTGCAATATTTCAATAAATTTGCAACTTACCACTTTACTATTTAATTTTATCCACAATGCTTCTCTATTAATTGATCAGACACTTTTACTAAATCAATAAATGTCATGTACACCCTTCCCCTTTTAATACTTATATATTTATCTACAACTGATTTGATTATAAAAATATTATCAGTTGTTCTTCTCCCTGGTCTAAATCCTGGTTGAAATT
>CM060947.1:227162536-227340150 GCA_030765055.1 Mantis religiosa | reverse complement strand
AAGGAAAATTTCCACTCTCCAGCTGGAAATCGAGCCTCGGACTTCTACATTCGAAAGTTAGCATCCAAACCACGAGAACTGAAAGTTTCCGAGACAGTCGCTCCGCACAAACTACCTTTGCGAGGAAAATGTTTCGAAATGTTTTATTTTTTCAAATTGGATAAAAAATTGATTAATATTATTAATGTCAAATACAATACATAAGCTGACATTTATGGAAATAGCCTGTGAAGTCCTCTTTATCCGGGACAGATTTGTGTATAAACTGACACACTTTAAGGAGAAACAAAAGGTACTATGCAAGAAATAAGTGTTACAAGAGAGTTCTACAACATTTCAAATCATTTTTAATTCTTTTTTCAGAATACGTCATTGGGTTGATCCTTTTCATTGTGTCACTCTGAAAGTGGGGCTACCAACCGATTATTTCTCGTGGTGTCAGGGAAATAACAGTATAATATTGCATGACCAGCATATAACGACGCAAATTTTATTACTGGGCTTTCGATTCGGTTTGAACTATTTGTACATACAATAATATTTGTAATGAAATTACTTCTTAATAAAATGATGTTATCTCAACTAATATGAAAATAAGCTTTTGTAAGAATAATTTGTAGAAAAGTTTGTAAAACTACAGTCAAGCTGAAAAATTCAATGTCATAGCCGGGATTTGAATCAGGAGATCCTGCTATGGCACTCAATTTTTCAATCTGACTCTAAAAATTTTGTCCTACACATGGCTAATGTGAAAGAACTAATAATTTCCATAGTTTGTAGGACCTATATAAAAATTAATTAACAGTGGGCAGAGAGTCATGTAAACATACCAAATGGAATTTTTAAACAACTCTCTTAAAAATAATATCTACTGATAGCAATGAATGACATTAGCAGAGAAAAACATTTGACAGTCTCACATTTCTGAGGCTAGTATGCGACTACTTTAAAACGGTTAGTTATACCCACCCAATTTAAAAATTTGAAGTGATTATTAAATTTTCTTCTCGAAATTACAAGCAAACATTTGACACGATGCACCCACGTTACACATACCTACTTCATAACATACAGTATTTTCCAGAAGTATTTCTTCTGTTCACGTTATTTACAATACATTTTTTGCTCATAAATAATTTCAAATTAAGCTACAAGTGTCGATTGACATACAATATGCGGAAGCAACATTCACTAGAGGCAAGGAGGAATTACTTTAGAAGTAGCAAGCAGGATTTTTCTTTATTCCATTTATACTCCGCCTTTAACTGCAATGGTCATATCGAAGGTGTTAATTCGTATTCGTTGGATTATTTAATCATTAATTGATCACGCACGCATTGGCACTCCCATTCATATTTCCAGACTCTGGGGCAAGATGAGGAATTATCTTGGTCGGAGAAATATCCCCACCGCCACCGCCGGGAATTGAACCCGGAACCCCTAGCACGGAAGGCAGGTGCTCTACCGACTGAGCTAAGAGAGGCAATTTCTTACCGCGCTTAAGAAACTATTATATAAACATGCCTATCTTTACCTACTTTATTGTACTATCCTTACAAATAGTTATTTTAATACGTCTTAAGATAAACAGTTCTAGGAATAGTTTCCTTGCACATTTCGTTGTAATACAAGTGAAGTTTAAAAATATTTAAAACGACGTGCTCTACATAATGCATTTGAAAATCTATTGTTTGCATTCCACCAGAGAAAAGCCGAACAGCAGTAAAATGCTATAACATCTCACAGATCTTTAATGCCACAAAAACACATTTTATTCAGGCAAACCGTGTACTTTAACAGGATCTGAATTTGTATACGATTTTTTCTAGTTCTTACAGTTCACAATTACACAAAGTCGCACAGAATGATGTGGCCTGCACAGCCTATTCCAGATATTTTAGGATATACTTTGTATTTATCATGAAAATATTTCAGAACACATGGTATTTAGAATGTCTTTATCTAAAGGGTAGTTTGAATTAGAAACATTTTCTTTAGAATATTTTATACAGTATCTTTAGATAATTCCGAACTTATACACTAATCTTTATATCTATTTGATATTCGTTTTTGAGTAATATGTCTTTATCTCACTCTCATTCACTTCTGAAAAGGTCATTCAGAGAGTTCAAAACGTTTGTTTTCTATGAAATCTCCGTATCGAATATTTAGGCAGAAAGTATAGATTTGATGAAAGTCTTTGCAGGAACTTTTTTCACGAGGATAATAAATGGAAATAAGGATAATTGTGAAAAATTTTAGGTTGCTAACAAGGGAACTTATCACTGCTCATACTTGTATCCGCTTGAGAGTTTGATGGCTCTATGCTCTATGTGGAGCCTGTCTGCCAAAAATCTGCTACGGAGTAGAACCGCAACGCCAGAAACTGAAGCCTGAAAAGTGTCGCATGCGACCACTTGCAAGTAGCTGATGGACATCCCTCTTCAGCTCTGTACCTGCGCTCCTTACGTATGCCTGTGGATAGACCTCTGCCCGCAGGGGTGAACAATCCTTTCCGTACAATATTGTATTGTTATGCATATATGTTTCTACGTATTCTAGACTCATTTTCGGGTTCTTCCAGCTATCCTCCGCATCCGATTTTTGGCACACATGCCCCACATAGAGCAGAGATCATGCCTTCAAACTCTCAGACATAGTGTAAGATCATAGTGATAGTTCCCTTTTAAGTAATTAAGTGATTTTTTCCTATCTATGTTATGCTACACATAAGTGCAATAAATGCTTTGGAGGTATTCAAATTACCTTCAAATAGTTGCCATTTTTAAAATTACGGAGCATTCATCTAAATCCGGTAAAATTTCAGTCTGATTGTGTCTCTGAGATAATGGAAAGAGACGCTAGCTCTCTAACATCGGTGGGAAGGCAGTTTTAATCTTCCTTTGATTACTACTCTTTGTAGTACTGCAAGTAGAGAACCAAGAAATAAAGCATACACCAACCAAATGCACTAGGTGAGTGATCACATATATTCTTTATATCCACTATAATAAAATGTTCATAGCAGTTTCTCGGTGATTTTAAATAAAGATTTATTTTCCAAATGCAAAAACAAATGTGTGCTTAGCTGACAATAGAATCCTCTGTTCCAGAAATTATTTTAGTTTCCAGCACTGAGTAAAGTGCGACAAATAGTTTATTACGAGGGTGGTCTGAAAAGTTTCCGACCTAATAAAGATACAAGACATTTTTTTTCAACATTTTTTATTTTTATTTTTCAACATAGTCTCCTTGTAACTCTACACACTTCTTCCAGCGATGCTCCCATCCCTGTAACCCGTCCAAATAGTACTCGACCTTTTTCTCTAAAAAATAATTGTTCACGAAGGTGACTGACTGCCTCTTCATTTGACGAAAATCTCTGACCTCCGTGCGCAATTTTTAGATGAAGGAGCAAAAACAAGTCGCTTGGGGCTAGATCTGGTGAGTAAGGCTGATGGTCAAGCAGTTCAAACCGTAATTCGTGGATTTTCGCCATTGCAACTGCTGAGGTGTGAGATGGTACGTTGTATTGGTGAAACAAGATCTTTTTCTGCAAAGTTGGCCGTTTTCCGCAAGTTTTGCCTTCAGCTTGTCAAGTAATGATGTGTAGTATGCATCCTGTAATGGTTTTTCGTTTATGAACGTAATCGATTAAAATAACACCATGACATACCAAAAACAGTCGCCATGACTTTCCCAGCGGTAAAAGCAGTTTTTTTTTTTTTTTTTTCATTTTTGTGCCGGTTTCCCCTTTGCAGTCCACTGTTTCGACTGTATTTTTGTTTCGGGCGTAAAATGGTGTATCCAAATTTCATCTACAGTAATTAATCGGCACCAAAACTCAAATTTATTGCGCCTAAACAGCGCCACAAGAGTGTTGGAAATGTTCATTCGAACACGTTTTTGGTTTAACGTGAGCAATCGCAGCACCCATCGTGCGGGCAACTTTCTCATGTCTAAATGTTAATTTAATAACATGTTCTTTTGAATGTTCATTTCCTCCGCTATCTCTCACTTAAATTCGGCGATCGTCTAGCACCATTTGGTGAACTTCGGCGATGTTTTCGTCGGTAGTTGCAGTTTTGGACGTCCCGAACGTTCATCGCCTCCCAAGCTCTTATGGCCACGTTTAAATTCATTTGCCCAAATTTTCACTGTGGTAAATGATAGTGCAGAGTCCCCCTACATGGAATTCAACTCATCTTTGATTTGCGTAGGCGTTTTGACTTTCAAAAACAAATATTTAATGACAGCTCGATACTCGATTTTGTCCATTTTCATAAAAGCACTCAATTAACTCACTCAAACGACTGTTACACAACAACTGAGCGTCCAAAATGGTTGAAACTTTGGTGAGTGTCAACAGATGAACAACGAAATTCACTGGCTTTTATTTACGAGTGCTGCCATCTTCTTGTTGAGGTTGGAAACTTTTCAGACCACCCTCGTATTCTATGAAGTAACGATTTTTTATAAGTCAGTACGTTTAAGGATTCTGCATTTAGAAAAACCTGTTATAACAAACAAATAAAAGGTTGAATATAAAATATAAATTAGCTTCAAATCTTGTAAATGCTCAGCTGTAACGAATTATACTCTTAGCAGTAATTAACCATTTGGTGATACATTAGTATTTGCTTTAAAGCATTCCAAAAATTTACTTCTATGTCACTTAAAACCTCAGAAACAAAAACTTACTTTACACTCAAAATTTCCACATGATCTTTTCTGTAAATACAAATTTAGTGATCTCCATAAAAAGAAATAAAAAATCATTTAAAAGCAGAACGTGTTTCCGCGAGTGTCGATCTAGGAATTGCAAGCATACATATTGCATTACATATTTGGGACAGACACCGTTTACGAGCACTATACTGCCGAGTACTATTAGATTGCACATCTATCATTCATTATCTGATAACCTACTTCAGATATTGCTGCAAAACGTTTACAGCATATAATTGAAAGTGAGTATTTATGACTCTCTTTAAATCCTGTGGTTCTCAGCGCACCATTTCTATACTGTGCCGCCTAATTTTGCCCAGAGGCATTTTTATCAGGTTTGAGTTTCTTTTACAGATATAAACGGGATAATTTAAAGTTTACTTCAACAATTCTGTGAAGAAATGGCGATTGCAAAGATGTATCATTGCCATTCATTAAACGAACATTATCTACTTTTTTTAATATTATAATAACAAACATATTTTAGGAAACTTTATAGCATTTTATACTGTACGTACTCAAACATAAAAACAAAAAATGAGAATGTCTAAAAGTAGTAGTAAAATACTTTAATATAAAAAATTCTGTATTTGAAAAGTTATGAATTAATCTGTACATATAAACTATGACAAAATAAATAACAAATTTATCTATATTATAACCAAAACATTTTCATATTTTAAGCCATATCATCAATGAATCCTTTAAGGATTCCAGGTGAATATTTACAAGAAACTTCCAATTCCAAACATGGAAAATATTCTTTAACAAAACTGACTAAACGTTGGGATTAAATAAGGCTACTTTTTAAATATTGAAGTTGTGAAAATCAAAAGTGAATTTTGTAGGATTGGAATCAAAAAGATAAAACAGCTCTGACAACAAAAACGTTAGAGGTAGTATATTACGTAGCGATAACTGTAAGCGATACTTATCAGGTCAAAAATACATATTGGAAATACGATATCTGATAAGTAACTTACAGTTCGTGGTTATCCAATTAATTTAAAAAAAAAAACATAAAAAGCAATACATCAAAATTGCTACTATACTGTTGCGCACTACGTCACTTCCTGCTGTTACCTTATTGGAAACTATAACCGTAAGTATTAATGACCTTTTTCGTCCTTGTTGCCACGGCCAATTGACAAAAGTATTGTAAATTTAGTTTACACAACCCAATACCTACGTGTTCATAATGATTAATTTACAAATCAAGTATTGCAAAAATATCATTTAAATACACAGTCTACATTTTAAACAATGTATTCTTAACCATTTGTGAAACACTCCTCACATTTTCTAACACTGAAAATTGAACTGACCATTATTTTGTTTCCCCAGAATCCTCTGCAATACAAAGACTTTTGTAAACATCGCCAATGTTTTTAAATAATTAGTCATTCCATTACTTGTATAATACTTGTGTATTTATATCTTCAACAAAATGTGCATTGAAACTATTCTTGGAGAGTAGAAATAAAAATAAAATAACATCTATAACATCATGAAGAAACCAAATATAGTTAATTAACATTCTTATCCGTGTATATTCAAAGCGATATACTTATTTAGAAAAAACATTAATTAAGATTAATGCTGTAACCTTAGATGATCAGTAGGAAAATCTGTTTATTCCATTACTCGGCATATTAGAACTTGATGAAACCAGCTATCTCATGAAAACAGTCGCCCATCTGCACGATTGCATTTTGTAGCGTTTCGTTACGTCAGAGAAAAGTGCAAAAGGAATATCTGCAGTTGCAGAGGAAGAATCGATATCTGCGCCATTGGCAGACATATGAACTCCACTTGCAGCTTAAATGATAAGCTTTATAACTAATTAGCAATAGCAATTTTTTGAATTAAATAAAATACTCCTTAATTACCAGAGGTTAAGCAGTGAAAAAATTAAACACATTTCAAATAAGAATCAAGTGTTTACTGTATTATGAATGTATTCAGTAAATTATTAGAGTCGGGCCTTTTCTACTTCTGAGATTCTGTTATGTAATTCAAGAATTGCACAGTATTCTTTGTGCGATCGAATGTTCTATCATTTTTTTCAGAAGATATTAACAATTAAAAATATTTTTAATGAACTAGCTCATAATCGCAACTGTAATAGTTCTCAAAGTCCCTGGTTCAATTCCGGCGGATCGGTTCCTTCAAAAGGTGTAAATAAAACCGGTGTTTCCGAGTCTAGATTTACGGCACGATAGAGGCCTCGGAGGAAATTTAAGCGGACTTGAACACACTTTATGGAATGGAAGTAAAGAACTTTCCATAAATAAAAACTCCATTTTAATGTCAATTTACCTTTAGAACATATTACATATTGCATAACATATACATTAACTCTTATAAGTGGATTTTTTTTTTTTTTTTGTTTTATACTTTATACCCCACATTCACACTCTCACTCATATTGTCATACCTTGAAATGGAATAATCTTGGGAAGAGAAAAATTCCCACTTCCTAGCTGGAAATCGAACCAGAACCTAAGATTTCTGATAAAGCAATGTAACTAATTCAGTAGCCATAACAAAGGTTTAATAAGTTATTTAGGAGATTGGCTTAAAATTATTTGATGGTTATCACGATTCAAGAAAGGAAGTTTTAAAATAAATGGACGATAGAGATTCACTGAATTATGAAAAAGGCATGGAAAATTAGGTGAGCTGCATTAACTTTTAAGAGATATAGAATGAGATGTATATTTAATTCACTTTCAAAAATGTATGAAATAATCTGATTGAAGTGTGCCATTTACAGTTGTTAATTATCAAACAGATGTAAATTAAAGCTTCAATTATTTTGCTTCCCGTCATAGTAAATATCGTACATTATTACAGCTACCATATTATTCTGGTAGAAATGAGTTTCCTCGGAAACTCTTCCTTTATTGGAAATCTAAATTTCTTTGTAAATATCAGAAATACGTAGAAAAAGCAATCGTATAAAAATAGAAACCATTTTTTTTTAATTTACACCTCCAACATTTAGTCATATCGGACGATGAATGGAATGGGTGAAATGATGCTCAATGCGTCCGGGGTCCATGGAGCTTAGAGTTACCCGACATTCTTCGTTCAGGATAAGGGAAAACCCCGGAAAAAACTTATCCAATTAACTCACCCTGGTCGAGATTCGAACTCGGGACCTCTTGAACGTAAAAGACTATAACCCAGGTGGAAATGATATAGGTGACATGCTTTCAACCAGCACAACATCTTGATTGGTACTTTAAAAAAGCTTCAAAGCTCCTCTCTCTTTCATAAATGTGTTGAAAGTTATATTAAAAAGAGAAAGTTTGGTATCTTACGCATACTTCCTCGTGGATAAAACAATTCGTTAGCCCATTAATAGAGTGCACATTCACTGCATTGTAAGAATTAAAATAGCTTTCAATAATGACATTTCTTTCGCAGTTATTTTGTGTATATACGAAAAATTTTAAATGTATAATGAACCAAATTAAAACTGAAAGGCATGTATTTTTTAACTAGAAAGTTTACATGCTAATCTTGAGAGAAAGGGGGAAAGGAGGGGAACAATGAAATGTAGTTTGTAAATCTTAGACAAAAAAAGACTTAAGTGCATTTACTGAAAAGCTATTTAAGTATAAAACAGATATTTTGTTTAACTTGAGGAGATAGATTAAAAACCACGATTTCATTGAAATAACGAAAATAAGTAATCAATTTATTTAAACATTCGATAACAGAAAATGAAGATATTGTATCTATTACTTGATAACAGAACTGTCTGAGGCGTGTTTATGATTTGCTAATCGGGCTGTTTTTGAGGTATCTGAACTTTTAATTAAGGAAATTGTTAGTAATACAAAACAAACCGTCTTAAATGTCTCAAAGTGGTGCGTTTAAAAATGAAACTAAACTGCTAATTTTTACCTCATTTTGTAAGCTTGTTGCACCTTAGTCGAGAACAGATTTTTGTTTGCAATAGTATTTTAAACATGTATAAAATGCTATTTTAATTTAGTGATGTGGTTTTATGCGGTACCTCTGTCAGCCACAACGTCAGAAGACACGTCGTCGTTGCTCCGTTGCACAGAGAGACGAAACCAAAAGGAACGTGAATTTGCTGAAAAGGTGAACTTGCTAAAGGAAGAAAAATAGGCGTACATATGTGATTGTTGAACACATCGCAGCCAACTTTGCCAGTTCCAAAAACCAGCGTTTCTCAAGGAGTGTTCTTAGATCGCATAAACTCGCTATCAATTTGCTGAACGTTGATCCGTCCTTAAGGAATGCAAGCATCCACTGCATTTTAAGGAGCGGGTGGAAATAATTGCTCTCATGAAACTACTGCTTCTGTGTACTAACAAATACCTCCAACTAAATCTGTTTGTCAAATGTTTTCGGAGGACACTCCAAAGTCAAACCCAGTACTCCAGAGTTACGATATGACTAGGCATTTAGAAAAGCTCATCAACAAACAAATAGAGGCGAAATTAAAAAAGTTTGACGCCAGAATAGGTTATGTACGGACCTAGCCCACGGGGAAATCACAAGTTGACAAATTGGTAGACAGAAACATTTTCATCTCAAAGTATAACTTTGCCGCTTCTTGTGGGGAGGAGGATTTTTGCCTGCTCAGGAGCATTTTTTTAAATGACTAATCTGCCATGTTCACACATCTACATTCTATCGCGTTATTTTTTATTTTATTTTTTAATTTACGTCCTCCAACGTTAAGTCATATCGGACGATCAATGGGTGAAATGATGCTCAAATGAGCCCAGGGTCCATAGAGCTTAGAGTTACGCGACATTCGTCTTTGAGGATAAGGGAAAACCCCGGAAGAACCTTATCCAGGTAACTCACCCTGACCGAGATTCGAACACGGGACCTCTTGAACGTGAGGCAGACAGGCTACCATCTACGCTACCGAGGCGGGCTCTATTGTGTTAGCATTATATTTTATACCATAATTTTATTATTGTGTGTGTGTCGTAAACTTCAATATATTGTGATAATTCCTTCACCTTGAACAATAGATTCTTTCTGACGGACACAGGATAACAGACATTTTAATTTCATAAAATACTGTAAAAGCCATGTAATATAACACTAACACGTTAGATTTATAAAAGAACATCAGTAGGAAAACACGTTCATTATTAATTGATAGTTCTTGAAGCAAAAACTAGTTGTTGCTCTACATATTAGGAAGGCAAAACTTGCAGGTTATGCTATTTACAGACACGCGCGCGCCATTTAAAAATCAAGACAGCAAAATAAAATAACGAATCTGCGTGTAGTGGTACGATATGCATGCGATTCCAATGTCAAAAACTTTTAAGAGCCATCAGTTAAGAAAATTTCTTTTATTTCTTCTGTAAATTGCATTTAATTTTTATTAACGGGATATAATAAATAATTGTATGAATTGAAAATTAGCAACGTTAGAAACAACAGTTCTCATTGACAGCTTAAAAATACTTTTTCTCGTTGGTTGGAGATTATCTTTTACAAAGCAGTATCTTCTTATTCACCAGCTTCATCTCTATTTCGTTGCATAGGTTAAAGGATTCTGTGCTATGTAAGAAGTGTATAACATTTATATTAAATAAATGTGATAAGCAAAATAATATACAACGGATTTTTTTTTTTGGGGGGGGGGCAGTTTACGTTCTACAACGTTAAGTCATATCGGACGGTGAATGAAACGGGTGAAATGATGCTCAAATGAGTCCGGAGTCCATGGAGCTTATAGTTACCCGACATTCGTCTATCAGGATAAGGGAAAACCCCGGAAAAACCTTATCCAGGTAACTCACCCTGACAGAGATTCGAACTCGGGACCTCTTGAACGAGAGGCAGACACGCTACCATCTACGCTACCGAGGCGGGCGTTCAGACCGATGATCATTCCACATCCATGTCACTTTACGTGAAACTAAGATGATTTTTATTCGTTATTAGGCACAGGCGAGGCAGTTGATTAAAATTATGTCGATTAAATTTGAGGATTCACATAATTATCTATTACAATAATTTCAAAAATAATTGCGGGGGCTGAAAACAATTAAAACGTAAATTTCAAAAGCGACCTATGAAACATCTGTTAGGCTATCTACTTTAACACTAGCATTAAACAATTTTCTACAACCAGCTACGATTCCTTTACTAAGAACTAAATGTAGTATCCGGTTTTGTCTCGAAATGAACCTTCTTTTTTATGAAAATATATATCTAAGTATATAGATATATTTTTCGTTTCCCTATTTAACCGTTCTTTTATTGTTTCCGTTTATTTTAATATGTGTTTTCCTTAGTTTCACACATATACACGATACACATAAACACACATGCCCATGGCGGGACCCTCTGCGCGGCAGAACGCTAGAGACATACGCTCTAACGACCGTGGCTACGACCGGCAGAACCTTGGCTCACCTTCATATCAATAAGAGAGAGGCTTTACATCGGCTTTGTTGTCAGTAAGAGGGCAGTTACCTCGCTTCGTGATAATGGCTAGTAACCTGTCTTATGTGCGTAATCCGTCTGCGCAGGCATCTCTCCATCACACGTTTTTTCATGTATCTCTTAAATAAGCCAAAAGAGGAATTTTGTGGGCCTAAGTAATATTTATCTATCAATTTATCTTCCTTTTCGTCCTTACATAACAACTTCAGGAACTGAAACCCAAAGAGAATGAATATGGCCGTTTAAAACAACGTAGAGTTCCTAGTTTAAATCTGTTAGGATGAGAAGCCTGGATAGAAGTTTTTGTACGGTTTTCTCCTATCCTTAAAAATGAAATATTTCACCCATTTCATCTATACGCCAACTGTTAAGCCGCAAGAGATACTCAAATCTGTTCGAAAAAGGTAAATAAGTATTAAAACTAAATTTATGTCCAACTATACTTTTAAGGGTTTGACTATTTCCGATGTATTATTATTGCAGTGAATTGTTAGATACTTAAAAGTTTTGACTTCCATTTCATCAAAAACTTCAGTGTTGAATTTCATCAAAAGAGGCTCCCTGGATCAAAGAAATTTCTATAGAAGCGTGTCCCTGTTTTGTGTGTGTGTGTGTGTGAATAGCATAATACAAAAACAAAAATTCGTTTAAAACCCAAACTTATTTAAATTCAGCACCTTACGAGGATTCATTACGAAGATTTTAAGAAAATTCCCCTTCCAAACTACCGTTCACCTGGGCACTTTCTGTCTCAAACTCCACTAAAAATTTTATTCAAAATACTATATGTTAAAGATATTTATAAATAAAATAAATTGTGCCTATTTCTTAAGTTTTCTCCAAAAAGCCTGAGAAATCCTCTTCATTTTGTATAATTAGTAAATCTAGGATATACACAAAATTATATATCGATGGCAAAGTACATTTTCCGCTGTAATTTTGTTCAACAAAAAATAAAAATGAAAGGGTAGAGCCAGACTTAAAAATTCAATGCCATAGCCGGGATTTGAACCACGGATCTTCTGGTCTCTGTCCGGCCGCTCTAAACCATTGAGCTACTATGACCAACGTGCCAAATTGACATTAAATTCTCCAACTGACTCGTATTTTCCCGGTAAACCACTAGGAGTTCTCATAAACACGTGAGACAACTACATTAATGGCGACTTACTATGCTGTAAGTACTTTAAGGCCCGGGCTTTATAGTTTGGACCACTGTTAGGTACAATTAATGGAAATTTATTGTTCTTTCACACTAGCCGTGTGTAGGACGCACTATGAAAGGGTAGAGCTAGACTGGAAAAGTCAATGCCGTAGCCGGAATTTGAACCACGGATCTTCTGGTCTCCATCCAGCCGCTCTAAACCATTGAGCTACTATGGACAATTCATTTAATGTCATGTTGGCACGTTGGTCATAGTAGCTCAACGGTTTGGCAATGAGTAGCTCAGTATCTACTCATAGTAGCATAGTAGCTCAATGACAATGGTTTGTCCAGCCGCTCTAAACCATTGAGCTACTATGGCTAACGTGCCAACATGACATTCAATGAATTGGCCATAGTAGCTCAATGGTTTAGAGCGGCTGGACGGAGACCAGAATATTCGTGGTTCAAATCCCGGCTATGGCATTGACTTTTCAGTCTGGCTCTACCCTTTCATAGTGCATCCTACACACGGCTAGTGTGAAAGAACAATCAATTTCCAAAAAATAAAACTCAGGTAAATTAGTTATCTACAATTTGTAGAAATTTGTAATATCGATTCCGAGCACTCTTACTTTTTTCAACATTATTATATTAAGTAGCAGCTAATTATAACAACTACGCGTGTATGAGCGTCACGTGGTAAACCCCGCTTTCTGCACAAGGAAAGCAGCATGCTGTAAACCCCGCTCCCACCACAAGGAAAGTTGTAAGACTGGCGGGAAGACAACCAAACGTCACAACTGCGATTCCCACCTACGATTGTTAATGCCGGATCAGACATAACCTTGAGTTACGCAATGACTTGAACGTCAGTTCCGAGCTTTTCGTTTTCAGGATTATTTCATGTACCTTAATACAACTTAATTCACAGCCTAGGGAATATGTTTCTAGCATCGTAATTTCACCTAGGCCAAACTGGGAAAATGAGAACAAAAATAAAGTGACTTTAAAAAGCTAACTTGTAACAGTGATGACGATAACTCATTGCCATTTCTAGAGATTATGTGCAAATCATTCTTATTATCCGCTGTAAAGATAAACATACACAATTCACAAATCTTCATCAACAAAATCTAAATACACACCCACTGACTTCTACTCGATCTTGCACGAATTACACTTTAAAATGTCTTATTCTACTTCCACGTCATGTTAAATCGAGACAAACTTTTGTAGAAATGTTTATAGATTTATTTCTTTATAGATACATTGGGAATAGGGAAACACCAATAGGTTTAACATATACTGACATCTTTTAATAGCTGGTCGCTAGTGATGGCTTTGAAATTCCGTTTTCTTTGCGTGGCCAAGAGAAAATGCAAATATGAGAATAAAAGACCTTCTATTTGTTAAAATCGTGTATCCTAAAATTTAAATTAATGATATGAAAATATCTCTACAAATATTTTCATAAAAAATTCTATTCGAACATAAATTGGTGTTAACTAGGTCTACCTATCATCTTTTTTTTATGTAGTAACATGTCTCTAACGGTTTGACAGTTAGGAACAGTCGCTCAGATTGAAGAGGACTTCAAAAATGTCCCCAAGAAATTCAGGAGATATTTTTAATTTGTCATAAAAAATATCTTAAACTATAGTATTTCAATCTGTTAAGAGCCATTTTTGATAAAATCGTTATTTTCGAACAATTTTGCCATGTAAATGGTCAGTATTGAATTTGGGATTTTCTTGAGATTTTTCATGACGTCCCTTTGAAAGATGCTGAACTCAAATTCCAAGTTCAGTATTCAACTCTCTTCTTTCTCGAGTTAGTGTTTTTAAAAATGTTTGATTCTGAGGAACTCAAAAGTGTAATTACAGTAAAATCCAATGTAGAATTTTTTATGGAATGTAATACGGCAATCGTTTCAATTAACTACCACTGCAGTGTATATTTTACCATACGCAAGCCTGAGATGGCATTATACAGATAAATATCAGGTTCGTGTGTCATAACCAGAAAGGTACGTTGTACGTTTCAGTTCAGCAGTTCATTTATGACATTTGGTTGTTTGTGTCATCTTCTACACCTTATCCCTAGTATATCACTTACGGCGGTTTTAGGGGATTCTTGTTCATCTATCCCTTAAGGTTGGGTCTGAGGAACCGAAACTTCGGCTTTGATAGAGAGCCAGGATGGGTGATCAGCCCGATGTCTGGTGTTAGGGTGAGAGTTTCTCAAACTCTTCTGCCTCAAGGACCCCCTTATCATCTAACAACTTGCTCGCGGACCCCCATAGTTTGGCAACTCGATTTATATACACGAGTCGACTTTTGGTTGAATATTATAATTGGAATTGAAATCATTACTGTATGTATAATTTAAGATATTTTCTTGTATATTTAGTTTTAAATTTAATTAATAATAAATTTAAAAATGAAAGTTAAACTAAATAAAATAAACTTGTGTATAAAATGTATTTTAAATAAAAAATATATTTCTAAATTGTGTTAAATGTTTTTTCACTTTGAAGCAAATTGTATATAAGTTTACCCAACTAGATTTTATTTAACTTAAGCTTTACATCAGTAAAAATTTAAAATAGCACACTCTTTGGATTACCCAAGGATTAATAACATTACGCACATGTTATAAAAATGAATTTATTTTCCATGTAAAGAAACTATTTTTATACATATAAAAAGTTATTCGTAATGTTCTGAATCCATCATTTCACCATTTCAACAAAGTTAGTATTGGGTTACTAAAAAATCAGTTTACGCGGCAAAAGCTTGAAACTTTGTTCTTTGGAATGTATTAATGTAAACAATGCAACTGTTTTTATTGAATAATCTCAGTTAAGCTGGGCTTAATGTTGGTGATTTTTACTCTTAAGTCCGTTGGCAAGTATATTGGTATGTCTGTTTCTCTACAATGGCTTGATGTTGCACAACACTGAAAATGTTTGCTCGGACATATAGGTGGTTGGAAAGGGCACAATATACGTCCTTTGGTAGCAAGTTCAACAACCTTCCGTCGTTGCTATTATAACGCTGCACTACACGCTCCCAACTGTTACCTTGATTGCACCTTTCGGCTGTGTTACATCGTTACGAGATACATGTATAAAAAATGTTAAGTAAAACAAATTAAGATAATTCGGCACCGAGCAGATAAGTGACTCAGTAAATACAATTCTACGTGTTCTATAGTTTTAATTCAACATTATAACTTGATTTAAGGGACCCCCTCGCGGACTCCCTGATATCCCCTCGCGAACCCCCGGGGGCCCGCAGACCACACTTTGAGAAACACTGAAGTGGACCATTAGTATAAGAACGAGATGAAGGATAGGAAAGGTGATGGAGGATGCCGGAGGTACCGGAGAAAATCCCCCAGTATACTGTTGTCCACCACAAATCTCACTTTGAGGTCGCATGGGTGAGAGTCGATTGGTCTAACCACTCGATCACGGCGCGGCCGTTTTTATTTTTCATTTATTGGAGTCTTTAACTCCAATGGACATATCGGCGGCCGTTATCCTTTGGAACATATCGAAGGTGTTAACTCGTATTCGTTGGGTTTTAATCATTAGATCACGCACACATTCGCACTCTCATTCATACTTCCAGACTCTGGGGAAGATGAGGAATTATCTTGGTCGGAGAAAAATCCCCCATCCCCATCGCCGGGAATCGAACCCACGACGCCTAGCACGGCAGGCAGGTACTCCACCGACTGAGCTACGGAGCCAGCCAGACGCGGCCGTTGCTTTTATCAATTTGTAAATTAGTTATTTCACAGGATATATATGCCGATCCTGCCTAAATAAAAACTCACAGTTAAAACTCCTTTAGCTTTATAATTTCCAAAATACTCCTTGTTATGGGTTTGAACTTCCAAACACTTATACTTTCCTCAACTTTGAAGTCGCCACTCGGGGTATTCCCCCGCCCCCTACCGAGGCCAAGCATAGAAGATGAAATTTTAAAGACAATACCTTCTTAAGATGAGACTATCACTGTATCGTACAGTGAAATGTTTAAATGTAGATTGAAATTTTGTATTAACAAAATATGAAACAACACGCTTTTATAATAGTTTGTAGAGAAATGAGTAGAGAATATATTTAAGTTAATTGATGGAAATTAATCATTTCTTTAAACCAGCCGTATATAGGCTAAAATTTTGGATAGAAAGGTTTTTTTTTTTTTTTTTTTTTTTTTTTTTTTTTGTAATTTACGTCATCCAACATTAAGTCATATCGGACGGTGAATGGAAGGGATGAAATGATGCTCAAATGAGCCCTGGGTCAATAGAGCTTAGAGCTAACTGATATTCGTCTCTCAGGATAAGGGAAAACCCCGGAAAAACTTATCCAGGTAACTCACCCTGACCGAGATTCGAACTCGAGACCTCCTGAACGTGAGGCAGACACGCTACCATCCACGTTACCGAGGTGGGCGGATAGATAGAATCGACATGAAAAACTCAATGCCACGGCCGGGATTTGAATTTTTGATGTCGACTCTATCCATCCAAAACTTTAGTCTATATACGGCTAGTGTAAAGAAATGATTAATTTTCATCAATTAAATTAAATAAAAAATAAATGATGAAGCCTGGGACTCAAGTACTTACTATAGTAAGTCGCCACAAACGGTGTATCTCGGATACGAGAGCCCCTAGTTTACCGGGGAAATATAGGAGTCCGTTGGAGAATTTAATGTCATGACGGCACGTTGGCCATGGTGGCTCAGTAGGTAAGAGCGACTGGACGGAAACCAGTAGATCCGTGGTTCAAATCGCGGCCGTGACATTGAATTTTTCATGTCGCGTCTATCCAAAGAGAATGTATTGTAATTTGCCACAGTAAATTGCCAAGTAAATTGCTTATTGCCTTGCCAAAGTCTTCAAAGCTATTTCACTTACCATATTTTATTAAACAACGTTTATCGTTTGTTATCAAGAGAATTTTTTATGCAACCTGATGATATACCTTTCAAAGATTAGACACAAAATTTATTTCTCAACGATTAGATACAAAATTAATTTCTGAACGACTATAACACAGTAAATGTTTTTTTTTTTTTTCCTTCAAAATATCGCATATAAAATTAACTTACACAGTTATTACACTATAAGCTTATAGTGTATGTACTATTAATGTAGGTACTATTTAATTATAAAATGATAGAGGATGGACAAAGATTAAAGGATATTTCAACCCCAGTTTTCGTTGAAGACGAGAAACTTTTTAAACTCGCTTCCCTCCCACAACATTCTCGTATTTACTCTATTAGTTGTAGAGTTTGACAAGACCAGCAGCTGGTGCTGCTGCAGATTCGCAACCGTATCTGGTTATCCTTGAGTGTCAAGGTCTCCACTTGAAAATTCATCACATTTTAGGTACTCACGACCCAGTCGTGCACGTCGTTTTTCAGCGGCGTTTCCTTTCACCCTTAGATAACATGCAACCTGTATCAAGCATTATGGAAACCACTTCACGGCATCTACAGAAATTAGTTTTACGTCTGCCAGCACCAACAGCAATGCCCTCTTACGAGGAGAAGCATTAATTTAAATATACATCACTATTATGGTTACGTTTACATTACTTTCTTTACTCGCCTCTTCTATAAACGATTCTTACAAAACCAACATACTATCTACTTCTTGTTAATCCATAAACTTTCAATCTACATTTACCATTTCCTTATTTATTATTCAAGGAGTCTCAAAACGAAAATTTTCCGTGAATTATCAGATTCAAATTTTTGGACGAAGGCTGCCCCGTGGCCGACCGTTTAGACCACTCGACTCCCACAAAGGTTCGATTCTAGGCGACCACAAACTGACATTTGTGGTGGACTACGGAGTTCTCCGGAATCTCCGGTTTCCCCAGCCATCATTCCACCAATTGCTATCATTCATTTCGCTCTCATTCTGTCATCTACATCTCTCACTCTCACACCAGCCATCGGGCTGATCACCCATCCTGGGTTCTCTATCTGATCCAGATCCTCAACCCGACCGTAAGGAATAGAGGAACAAGAATCCCCTAACAGCATGGTAAAGTGGTGTACTAGGGAAAGTTTAAAAGAATAAGAATTTCTGGATGAAATTCAATATTTTCTCTGCTTACTAAAGGGAATTAGAAAGAAAAGTTAATGTGTTACATTGTTGTACTTTTATATCTCCTCTACGATGTTAAAAATGGATAATTTGCTACTTCTGCTTATCCTTTCTAGGTAAAAGTGAGATAGAAGAGGGTAAAAGGATTGTAAAGTCTTAAAGGGATCGCTATGCTGGGCTTTAAATTTCATACCATTTCCATTAGATGGAAAGAAACAACATAATGACGCATTATTGCTTAAAAAGTATCAACGTATTGAAAAATCCAAAGCAATGGCAGGATATCTGAGAGAAGCGTAAGGCCATAAACAAATAAAAAGACAAATTCTTGGTTTTGACGAGATCTATATATTTTATTAGTGCGTAATTTGTTAATCTGTTATGCTTTATCAGTTATATAAAAGTATACTCATTTCCTTTTCACAACGTAAGCATTTTAAGCATACAGTTTTTTAATCAAAATCGTTAAAAGTTGTTCTTTCAGAAAGGCAAACATATTGAAAAATCTCCCCTATAAAAGATAGCTTAGTTGGGGCGTTCTATTTATTTATGTATTTATTTTAATGTCAGGAATCTTTGAAACGGGTTTCAAACTTCCTACATAGTAGAGGTTTCTAGAAATGTTGATATAAGAACTAAATTTTTTTCTCTCGTTTGGCAAGAATTGAGATTGAGCAAACTTAATAAATATTCATTCATCACCTCTTTAGAAATTTGTCTTTCTTCAACATGACGTCCTTTTATTTTCTCTATCACGTACATAAGGAGGTTGCATTTCACCAAAAATAATTTTATACGATCACTTTAATTAAATACATGTTTTGAAACTCCCTGAATACAAAAGAAACAGTATTTTTAGATTCCCTACCGCGTAAATTAGAGGAAATATTGTATTCGCCCAAGAATTCCATGTCGAGATTTTACCAAAATTCTAGATTTCGAGGCCCTCTGAAAAAGAATTCTTTTGCTCCACTTCGTATTTACAGAAGTAGAGATAATATTATATTTTATTCTATTCAGAAATTCGACTTCTACATTTCATCGGAATTACATTTTGAGCCCTCTTTAAGATTATTTTTAGAAAAACCCCTGTGTATGTGTGTGTGTGTGTGTGCGTGTGTGTGTGTGTCACAGGAAGGTTATCCAAATGATACCTCATCCCAAACTACTCTTTACATGGAAAATGTTCCGAAACTTTTATTTTCTTAAAAATGACTAACGATTTTTATTAAAATATGTGTTTAAGATATTTCCACGACGAATGAAATGTATATCTCGAATTTTCTGTGAATAGCCTCTGAAGTCATCATTCCAAATGTTTTTTTGCGCAGTCGAGATCTTGAAAGACGATACTTTGACTCTAATCGATTTCTGGGTTTATCAACGGCTTTCGACACAGTTTTGCACGAGATACTTGTAAAAAAACTGAAATTTTATGGATTTAGCACAAATAGCAGAAACTTTTTATATTATTATCTTACTAATACATGTCAAAGCGTCAACTTGAATGATAACTTGTCTGAATTTAAACTGCAGGAATATGGAAACCCCCAGGGGTATATTCCTTGTCCATTCTCGTATGTTTATATAAATGATTTGTCCTTTGCAATTAAGGGTTTATGCCCTAATAAGTACCTCTTTGCTGACGATATAACTGTTTTGTATGGAAATTAAACTAAAGAATCTACTAAGACAAACCTGGAGCTTGTGTCTGATATAGTAAAACAATGGTGCAGTGCTAATAATCGCAGTCAAAATTCGGGAAAAACAGTTTCAAGACATTCCTCTTAGTCGTTCTGTAGCTGATGCAAATATATCTACGAAATTTTTTGGTATTTTGTTGAATGTGGTTTAGGTTGGCAACGTTGTATTGAATACATATCTACTAAACTGGGTGCAGGGTTATTCAGTCTGAAAATCCTAATAAGAAAATCTGAATCTGAATCTTCATTGGCACTATACTATGCCCAAATCCATAGCCATAGCCACCTTAGTTATGGAACAATTCTCTGTGGAAATCATACTTCTGCACTTAATTGCCTTTATTACAAAAGAAAGTAGAATTTTATGTCGTGTACCAACCAGGTTTAATACAAGATCTCTGTTCATCAAACTTTGTATATTGACTTTACCGTCAATGTTTGTCTTGAGTTGTTTACTCTATGTGGAGAAAAGCATTCCCAAATACACATATTGTAATTCAATGCATAGTTATTCCACTAGAAACTGCCCAAATAGACTTTAATAAAAATAAATACAGTGCTGCAAAAAACAGTTTTGAATATTTATCAATGGCATTTTTAACTATATTTAACCTCACTTAACAGCTCTTCCATTAAACTTAAATCAGCAATCAAGAAGTGTTTCACGGCCAACCCTCTGTATAAGATGGATGAATTTTTATAATTTAAATACATAATTTAGTTTTTAGTTGTATTTGACATTACCATGCATATCAATGTCGTCAGCAATAAATGATCTATCTAGAGCTTTCAGCTCGTTAAATCACAGATATATGTGCCTCTTTTAAATTAATTTCCTTTACGATATATTTCTTGCTATTACTTTTGTAATGTTATTTAAGGATGATTTTAACTGCTTTGTTCAGAACATTCCATTCTCTACTGAGCGTAAAAGACTGCCCAATTTTGCTCAGAGGCCTCTTTATTAGGTTAAAGGTTTTTCAATCGCTATGAAACTATGATATGGGACGCCAACTTCACTTTGCTTCTGAAGGAAGCCATGTTAAGAATTTTTTACATCTGAAAGAAATCGATCACCCTCCGCCGGATTTGAAACGGCGACCTCGGGAACCAGAGGTTAGCATGTCAACCCTGGAGAGTGACATTTCGTGTTATTCTTAGCCTCAGCCTCAGTCTCACCTCAACCCTTAGCCTCACCCTTATCCTTCCACCCCCCCCCCCCACTTCCTCTATCATAGTCACGGAACGATAAAATCAAACTCATCACATAGTCATCAGCTGTTAAAAGATTATCAGGATAACTGTATGTCCCTATTTCCATTGTACTTACGAGGAAATATATAAAATTAAACCGTTTAGTTAATAATTTAATTAATAATCAACAGTATGAGGAATGGACAAAAATTGTATGATGTAACATCGAAATCTTATAAGCTGGTCTGTGTGTGAGTGTGTGAACAAAACTAAAAAACAAAAATCCGAATGAATACCAAACTCATTACTTAAGTTCACTATCCTCCAAAGATGGGCTGAAGATATTCAAGAAAATCCTCTAACCCAAATTATACTTTACTTGGAACATTTTTAGAATGTTTATTTACAAAAGAAAAACAGATCGATTTTTTTTTTTTTTTAGAATATAGCACATGTACTAAACATATTGATATAACAAATAAAATACATTTTTAATTTTCTAGGAATAGTCTGTGAAGTACCCTAGATTATGAGGGAACTTTTATTCTCTTGTGTATCTAGTAAACGTCAAGCTACAAAGGAAAATGCGTTATACACAAAATACAGGTACGCCTCTTTAAAACACAATTAGTTTAAAATAACTTTTTGTGGCAAAAACTATATCCAAAATATCGCTTATTAATCTTTCGGACTGTTCGATAACTTATTTTCTTATTCAATAACTAATGTCGATATTCAATTGTTTCTCGGACTGCAGCTAATATTGAAATTGCAAGTACGAGGGCTGTTCAATAAAAATGATCAATTTTTACGGACATAATTTTTCGCACTAAAATTCAATCATATTATATTCTGTTAGCTTAATGTGAAACAAACACGCCGTAGTAGTTCCATTGTTGGTACTCCTGGTTCCCGCCTGTGAGAGCCAGGTAAGTTCAGACATGTTCAGTATCGCCTACCGCTGCAATGGAGGTAACATGCTGTTAAAGTTGATGTTAGAGGAAGATCCGGAGTTTCTTTCAAACGTAATCGCTGCTGATGAAACTTGGCTACATCATTTTGATCCTGAGAGCAAACAGCAAAGCTCAGTGTGGAAATCTTCATCAACCCCCAAAAAAGCAAAAGTGGTTGCCTCTGCTGGGAAAGTTATGGTTATCTCATTCTTTGATATTCATGGAATGATTTATCAGCATGTTGTACCTGCACACACATCAGTAACTGGACAATACTACAGGGATGTCCTGAAAACATTGCAAGTCCATATCAGGCGCAAAAGACCACATTTCCTTGAAGCAGGCTGGATGCTGCACCACGAAAATGCGCGGCTGCATATTGTCAATGTCGTTGCTGAATATCTTGCAAAAATCAACGTGAAGTGCATTCCTCACACTCCCTACATACCGGATTTAGTCCCATGTGAAGTTTTCTATTTCCTAACTTGAAGAAACGCCTTTGTGGGAGGCATTATCCATCATCAGAAGCAGTTGTGAAGGCTGCGGAGGCAATTTTGAAGGACCTCTCAAAAATGGTTTCCAGCATGTCTTTGAAGACTGGCAGAAACGCTGGGACAAGTGCATGGCATTCAGGGGAGACTATTTTGAGAAGGTCCATCAAAATTATGAAGATGAGTAAAGGTACGTTGTCAAAAAAAAATTGTGATCATTCTTTATTGAACAGCCCTCGTATATTGCGTTTAGTTAAACATTTGCCGAGTGCTACTCTCCGTAAAATTTTATTTATTTATTTATTTATTTATTTATTTTTTAATTTACGCCCTCCAAAACTTAGTCATATCGGGCAATGAATGAAATGGGTGAAATGATGCTCAAATGAGAACAGGGACCATAGCTTAGAGCTACCAGACATCCATCTTTCAGGATAAGGGAAAACCCGGGGAAAACCTACTCATATAACAGACTGGAACTTGGGACCTCTTGAACGCGAAACAGTTGTTTTAATTTCAACCCCAAAATATTATTTTTACATTTGTTACTTTAAATGTATTTTAAACATATTTAAAAAGAAATCCTGTAAGTTGTTGGAAGTGGATTGAAGTGTACGAGATTAAATAACGACTGTAAGAAAAATGTGTGATATAGAGAGTTATGAGGAGGAGGAATCAATAATGTGAATTTGTTATTATTTGAAATAATATTTGAGTATTAGATTGTTTAAAATAAGTTTAAAAAGACAAATTATAAAATTAATTCAATATGGAATGATTGTATTGGTGGTTAAGCATGACGTGGCCAATAAGAGAGTGTTTAACTACCACAGTGACGGTAAAGTCAATAAACTTCGTTTTTTGCAAAGAAAGCGTCTTTCTGTGGCAGTAAGTGACAGAGGATGGACTGAAAGAGCACGACCCAAGTTTTATAATGTAAAAAGTTACAAAAATACAACTCATTTAATAGTGTATAATCGACAGACGTTGGTAAAGTTGTTTATCAATGTGTTAAGACGCATTTTATAAATCATCGTACAGAATTAAAAGGTAGGAGCATCTTTAAAAGAAGCTAAATTATTTTTTAATTATTCAGAAAATTAGTTCCTGCAGACCTCTGTCCAAGACCACACCTGAGGTGCATTATTTCCATGCATCGACTGTAGCAGCTAAACGTCGTAAGAAATTATTTCATCCCAAAACATCAAATCCGGAACAAACGGATCCAAATGTCGCACCAACCCTGGGCTTAAACTTCATTCCACGAGGAGAGGAAGAAATATCATCCTATAGCCATTGGATTTAGCTACAAATGTCACCGTAACGTGGTGCAGAATCAATCATCACATTGAAATTTCGCAACAAACGTTAGGCAGAGGAGGGCTGCTCTCTTATATCCATACTGAAGTGTGTATGGAGCTATTTCTGGAAAGATTTATCTATTATACTGAGGTAAATAGAGAACTAACACTCGTAAGAATAGTTCGTATGCGCAATATAAATGACAACGGTAGACAAAATCATGACAGTCAACATCCGATTTTTTAAAAATAAGGCATTATTTGCTGCAATGGCTCGTTTTAGAAATGTTTGTATTCTTTACAAATCCTCTAAAGGTGTTATGAGAATATTAAAATTAAAGTCTAGATGAAAAGCTTCACAGGCAGCATACGAGGGGCTCTATATTTTGAGCCTAGTAATTAAAACGAAGTAATTTCTGATTGAAAACTGCTTTACCGTTTTTAAAAATAATCTATACAATTTTGCATCCATTGAACCATTTCTCAAAGAATTTATTCCAGTCTTCTTGAGACACCTCCAAAACATGGTTTTAGAAGGTATTAACGGCTTCTGCCGACGAAAATCGTTGTCCACGCAATTTATTCTTGATGTTCGGGGACAAAAAGAAGTCATTGTGCCAAAACACAACCTTCAAATATTCTGATAAATGAGAAGTGTGTTCACCCGCATTTTCTTGGTGAAAAACGATCCTACTGTTCTTGTTGGTTTTCCTTACTTCACCGAAGGCTTTCGACAAAAAATGGTTGTGTACCATTCACTGTTTTACGTTCCTGTAAAAGCACTGTTGTTACATGATCAGTTTTGCAGAAAAAGCAGGCGATCATTTGCTCCAAAGTGCTTCGAGTGCAAACAACTTTTATTGGATTT
Organism: Mantis religiosa; assembly: GCA_030765055.1. NCBI lineage: Eukaryota > Metazoa > Arthropoda > Insecta > Mantodea > Mantidae > Mantis > Mantis religiosa. Next base: position 227,315,171 of record CM060947.1, on the reverse strand, counting down.
GCTTCATCTTAAAACACCCGTAAAGTCGACTGCTGTATACGTTCCGGCTCATATTATTGTCCTGCTCAAAAGGTTAACCTGGCTTTACCTTTCTTAATACAAACATCTCAGGTGACACACTGATTATTCTCGGAAAAGTAAAGAGGGATACTGGCGCACTTCTCGGACGTGTGCTAAGTACAAATGGACGCATCATTTCAGGCAATGGAATCCGTAGGAATCACAAATGACAGATGTTATGTCCACGTGAAGTAAACAGTGCCTTATCTGAGAAGTTTCTATTAACAAAGATAAAGCATGGTAACCTACTGAGCAGCGGGATTATACATATAGATCCATGATTTTTACACTGTTACAATCTTATATACGTCTTTTGAGGCACCGCCATTGTATTTCTTGAGCATTTTTGTACATCAATCGACATGAGCATCTTTTTGAGATTGCGTCAAATTATGTAGGATCCAACGAGAGCAAATGTTTTTCACGACTAAATAATCGTGCAATATTTTATATAAGTTGGTAGAACTAATGCCTAGGGCTGCCTCAATCTCACAACATGCCGCATGTTGATCTTACATCGTACAGCATCAATGTTTTCCGGCACAACAACTGATTTTGGACGACCTTCACGAAATTCATCATTGAGCGAACGGCGGTCACGATTAAATTCGTTATACCAGCGTTTCACAGTGGCAAAGGACGGAGCTTCGTCGCCAAATGTGGCAGTTAATTTATCGACGCACTCCTGTCTTCATAATCCTCGTCGTAAGTCATAATAAATCATTGCATGAACATTTTCACGAGTTAATTCCATGTTTTTGTTGAGACAATTTTCAAGTTAATGTAAACAAATGACGCTGTATTGACATGTCTGAAGTTCATTATGGTCAACAATATTAAACTTAGCCCGCCTCGGTAGCGTAGATGGTAGCATATCTACCTCACGTTCAAGATGTCCCGAGTTCGAATCTCGGTCAGGGTGAGTTACCTGGATAAGGTTTTTATGGGGTTTTCCCTTATCCTGAAAGATGAATGTCGGGTACAACATTCAGGATTGCCAAGGCTCAAAATATAAATAGTATCCCTCATAGCTAATCCATTTTATACTTAAATTCGCCTTACAACCAGGGTGTTCATAGCAGTAAAGCCGAACCAGCTCTTATCGCGTGATTTACTCGACGTAAGGAAGATATTCTGAGGTTTCTGATTGGCTATTCCTACTAGATGGAAGCGGGGTAGCAACGAATTCCAATGAAGGATGAGGTCCTTTGCAATTTCAATTTATAAAGATTCATCGACCAGTTAGTTCAGTCTCAATAGTTCGTAAATTGATGAGTATTTATTTGCAAAATATTCTTAACCAAGAGGCGTAAGAAAACAAAACATGGTTCGAGAAAGCGCAATGTGTGTTAGTGCAAAAGAAAAAAAAATATGTTCACCACTTAGCAGATGCGTTGGATGCAGGGGGAAAAACTGAAGCATCGATGCCCGCCTCGGTAGCGTAGATGGTAGCATGGCTGCCTCACGTTCAAGAGGTCCCGAGTTCGAATCTCGGTTAGGGCGAGTTACCTGGATAAGGTTTTTCCGGGGTTTTCCCTTATTCTGATAGACGAATTTCAGGTAACTCTAAGCTCAAAGTACTCCGGACTCATTTGAGCATCATAACACACATTTCATTCATCGTCCGATATGACTTAACGTTGGAGGACGTAAATTACAAAAAGAAAGAAAGAAAGAAAGAAAGAAAGAAAGAAAGAAAGAAAGAAAGAAAGAAAGAAAGAAAGAAAGAAAGAAAGAAAGAAAGAAAGAAAGAAAGAAAGAAAGCATCGATGATAGATTTTTTAAAACCTTTTGATGTAATGCCACATAGTTTATACATTCGAAAGACTGATAAATGTGTGTTTTAATGGGTTAAACTCTTCTTGGAAGAGAGAACACAAAGGTAAGGTATTATTCAAAAGGGGCACTACGAGTTCGTGTGCGCCCACAAAGTTCAATACTGGCTTCACTGTTTGTTTTTTATTTTTGTTGCTGTAACTGAATATTAAACGTCAAATAAAATTGTATGCAGTGGACTGCATCATCTGCAGTAAAATTCGGAATCTTACAGATGAATCCGTGCTTAGGGGTGGTTTAAATGAAAAAAGTAATTGAGCTGTTCCAAGTAAAGTAACAGTTAATGTCAGTAAAAGTAAGGCGATTTGTATTTAGCAGATCTAAGAGGAAAATACTTCATAACTATTACATGGGCGGGGAATAAATTATGCAGGTGGACAGCTGCAAATATTTGGGAGTGTACTTGGCGAGTAACTGGATGGGTCGATGAAGTAAATACTGCATCTGGAAAAGTGTGGTAAATATTAAATGTCTTAATGAAGATTGCGAAAAGGGAGCGTAAAATCCTTACACCTCCTTACTAAATCCTTACTAAAGACACCAGTCTTTACTGTGACCGATTACGGAATATGGAACAGCGTTTTGAAATCCTTATAAACCACATTATTAAGTTAGAAAGAATAGAACCATAACATTCATAAAAATAAGTAAATATTTTGGGCTTGCAAAATGTAAAAAAGACTAAATGGGAGCCTCTAAAAGTGCATCAAAAGAGGCATACGCTATACCTAAGTTTATTCTGGTTCAACTGTATGGGTGAGTGTTAGTGTGGAGAATTCCACATATTATGGAAGAAAGGATAATTTGTTAAGAGTAGAAGGCATAAAACAGTTCGGGACCATTAAGAAACGGAATAAATTGCTGCAGAAGTCTTTCAGGGCTGCTCTTTCTCCATGAAGAAATGTATCATGAATTTAAATAAAATAAATGTTGTATAATTTAGGTTGGAATTTTATAAACTTATGAATATTAGTGATTTCATTGGCTGCACTGAACTGCATGGAAAATTAAATAATGCAAATAGTAAAGTAATTAATGATTTGAAAAATTAGTTGTTATATTACAAAAATAACTGGTAGCCATAGTAATCTGATTCGTAACAGCTCTATTCATTATTAATTATTAATTGTTCATTGTAGCATTATATTCATGCGCTTATTCCTTGTAATAATAATAATAATAATAATTATAATAATAATAATAATAATAATAATAATAATAATAATAATAATAATAATAATAATAATAATAATAATAATAATAATAATAATAATAATAATAATAATAATAATAATAATAATAATAATAATAATAATAATAATAATAATAATAATAATAATAATAATAATAATAATAATAATAATAATAATAATAATAATAATAATAATAATAATAATAATAATAATAATAATAATAATAATAATAATAATAATAATAATAATAATAATAATAATAATAATAATAATAATAATAATAATAATAATAATAATAATAATAATAATAATAATAATAATTTGTTCATTACTTGACTCTGTCACCGAGTAGTTACCTATTTGCTGTCAATAAAGAGACACAAAAATAAGATTTTAGCCATATCAATCTCTACGTGCATTCAGTTGGTCGGAATGTTATCCTTCAAAATTGCAGAAACTAACATATTCCACTTTTTTCAATATTTTAGGAATTTGCATTCCCCATTCCTTACATTGGTATAATTTTCGAGGAATTCACAGTGATCCCTTCGGAAGATAATTATGCTTCTTTCTCTCTCTCGCACAACACACACATTTCTAAATACCTTTCAGATTCGAGGTACTTCAAAATATGCGTTTCCTAATGCTTCCCTTACTTAAACTTAAGGTAAGTTTTAGAGAAAGTCAAAATTAACAACTTTTTATTAATGTTGACTCATTTCGTCAATTCATGTTTTCGTTACACTTTAAGAACATTTGAAAAACTGCCAAATATTATATGATAGCAAATAGTAACCTATAACATAAGTATCATTTCTAAAGAAAAGACTCAATATAAAAACTTTTGTATATTTTTCTGTATTTGTATACTGAAACTATTCTAACCATATTTATGGCATGCAAAAATAATTTTACAGATCGTAAGTATTTGGTGGTATTTTCACAATTTAAGCATGTTAAATGATTTAATATGCTTGAGGTGATAAAATATTTAATGACTCCGTTTAAATAGTGTTAAAATAAATTATTATTATTATTATTATTATTATCATCATCATCATCATCATCATCATCATCATCATCATCATCATCATCATCATCATCATCATCATCATTATTATTATTATTATTATTATTATTACTATTATTATTACTATTATTATTATTACTATTATTATTATTACTACTACTATTATTATTACTATTATTACTACTACTACTACTACTATTATTATTATTATTATTATTATTATTATTATTATTATTATTATTATTATTATTATTATTATTATTATTATTCATTGATCTCTTAAACTCTAAGGATTAATATTGAGCTGTAGATTTGTTGGTATTCTTGCCTTTCAAATACAGATAATCTCAAATTAAGAACTCTATATTTGCCAACTTTCTGAAATTGAGTTCAATAAAACTTTCAGCTGTCCAGCAAAGCGTAATCATTTTCGGATGACTGGAACTTAGAGCACTTAAAATGTTCTGTGGTAAATAATAAATAAAAAAATAAAAAAACTTACACGAAAAATAAATGAGAATTCTGTTTTATAAAGACCCTTGAAAAGTGGTAGAACTGTTACTGTCTTCCTGGTATCACAATAAACACGTACTAAATAGAAACAAACACCCCTCACCAGGCTATACAGAGATTTGTTGTCCAGTTTTTAGCTTCATAATATTAATTATAACAATGCATCCGATGCACTGTACTAACTTGACTCTTTTCGCTCTTCTAAAACTTTTCTTTATTATTCTTTATTATTCTATCTCCACTAATCATTTAACTGATTAACTGCCCAGCACGGCTAATTGTAAAACAAGTTGTGGCTAAACTAATAAATAAAATATAACTCTAAAAAGTACTTACAAATTTATGCCCAAAATCATTGGGAAAAGAAAGGTGTAGCTGCAAGCACGGGTATCTATTTTCTTTAATTAACGTCTTCCAGCGTTAAGTCGTATCAGATAATAAATGAAATGAGTGAAGTGATACTCAATGAGCCCAGGGTCCATAGAGCTTAGCTACCTGACATTCATCTTTTAGGGTAAGGGAAAATCCCAGTTATCCAGATAACTCACCCCGACCGAGATTCGAATTCGAGACCTCTTGAACTTAAGGCAAACATATTACCACCACACTACAGAGGCGGCCGCTATCTACTTCTTGTTCATCCAGATCAATTTTCAGTTCACTTTACATGTTCTTTCGTAGGATACAGTAGATAAAGAGATTACCAGAATTTTAAAACAGCGTATCACTATGCACGAGTACGAGAAAAAGAAATGATAAAACGACTTTTTTCACTTGAGAAAAGTATATGTATTTCAAAATTCACCATAATAAGAAATATCTCAAAATTATTAATACCACAAAAACTATTATTTGATATAAATTCTGAAGTTTTAAAGAGACCTACATGTTTTGTACAGTAAGAGTTTTGTATCACTTGTGAATTACAGTTTAAAAAAGGATTCAAAATAAACAGAACTTCAAAACCGCTATATAAAATTCAAAGTATATATTGTATTTGTTATATAAGTATCTTAAAACATGTATTTTAGTGAAAATATACTCATTTTTGAGAAAAAATTAAAAGAAAGACTCGTATAAATGATCCACATTAATGTAATTTGAAGCGCAAAGATTTTGTTTAAGAAAAAAACTTTCGTGTCACACTTCAAGAGGATAACCTAAATACCAATTTTGGTATCTTTCATACTTTTTTTTTGAGTAATGAAGTCTTTTCTCTTTCTCTCTCAAATTGTTTTTCTAAGAAATTTATTTAGTTTGAGAAAGCCTCAAAACAGTATTTTCGGTAAAATATTTACATTGAATTTTTTGCTGCAAAAGAAAAGAACATTTTCTTTGTTTACTGAAAAAAGTACAGTAGAAAACCTAAAAACTGCCAAAAAGTGGGAAACACGTCCCGTCACCATAGTACATGAATAAAAATAATTTGTGAGAAAGTTAACTTTACAGCTCATGCCATATATTACTGAATGTTCTCGCCCCTTTATACCCAGTTACTAGCGTAATGTACTGTCTGCCCACCACAAGAAGGCAAGACAGGTAACGTAATCACTTTTGCTATCAACACGATGTTTATCCTCACCTTCCGGATATTATAAGGGTGCTAGTTCATCTAGTGTTGTCGCATAACTCACCCATGCATAATACTGTCTACTCGCCACAAGAAGGCAAGAGAGGAATGAAGGAAGGGTTTGAACTGTTTATCTACTCTGGTAGTGGATCTGTTAACTAGGAAATGAGTATGAGATTGCATATGAGTCACCCATGTTACTAGATCTGATGCTCGTTTGAGTAACTACAGCGATAGGTATTGTGTATGGGTGAGTTATGTGACAACGCCTACGTATTTTAAACGAACCTAGCATCCTTGTCATACTCAGAAGGCTAACATAAACACGTATGGACAGCAAAAGTGATTACGTTACACATTCCTCTAGCTTGCCTTCTTGTGCTGGGCAGTTACTGCAGCTACTGAAACGAGAGAATTAGATTTAGCAGAATGGGTGGTTCATATGCGCTTTCATACATTCATTTCGTAGTAAGCAGGTCCACTACCAGAGCAGATAAACTGTTCAAACCTCTCTCCCTCTTCATGCCCCGCTTGCCTTCTTGTGATGGGCAAACAGTACAACCACATTAAAATCCACACGCTATGTATTTTGTTGCAGCTTTGTGAAAAGGAGCCAGAAATATCAGTTAGCGTGGTATCTTCAGTATGGAATCTTAAAGGGCCGCGCCGTGGCTGAGTGGTTACACCGTTCGACTCTCACCAAGGCGACCCGGGTTCGATCCCAGGTAACCGCGAAGTGACGTTTGTGGTGGACAACATGGCGCTGGAGGGGATTTTCTCCGGGATCTCCGGTTTCCCCGCCATCTCATTCCACCGATCCTCCATTTTCATCTCATGTATCATCAGTGTCACTGCCTGCGTGCCGCATGATAGGTCCGTTTTTTGTAATTTTACGTCCTCCAACGTTAAGTCATATCAGACGATGAATGGAATGGGTGAAATGATGCTCAAATGAGCCCAGGGTCCATAGAGCTTAGAGTTACCCGACATTCGTCTTTCAGGATAAGGGAAAACCCCGGAAAAAACCTTGTCAAGGTAACTCACCCTTACAGAGATTCGAACTCGGGACCTCTAGAACGTGAGGCAGACTCGCTACACCACGCTACCGAGGCGGGCACGGTCCCTGTTAGGCGTAACATTAGCATAATAGCCGCGAAAGTCGTATTAAATGCATAATTAGGGGCGGATAAATATCACACTTCGAATTAAGCTAAATTATAACAACTATAGGGGATAATGATCTTATATACAGATGCAGAAATTAAACAGTCAATACCAATGCATATCTTTTATTGCAAGCACTGAACCCAACTAGTAAAGAGAGCGGGAAAATGAACACTTACCCTCACAAGAATGTTCCTTATGTTGAGCCGTCAAAGGGGCATTGTTCGAGAATCGCCCAAGGCTAGACCTAAGCGACAACTAGTCGCCTGTCGATGCTTTGATTTGCACATGATACATGATGTAAAGAAAAGACACCGGGATTTAAGCTACGCTTTTGCAAGCGTGATTCTACTTTAATTACCTAGACTGTGGGTAAGAGAAAGTTGCATTGAATACATGCCTCATACTCAAAATTTCGATGAAATTTAAGTTTAGGGATGAAACACAACCTATAAGAAACGAGTAACGGGTCACATGATCCCTAAAGTGTCTGAAACTCGACGAAAGGAAGGGGAAATTTGTGCGACGGCGACGTTTGATATTTGCTAGAAAAAACACTGTTTTGGCGAGTGAAAGGCGAAACACGTACTGAAAGTTCATCAAAGTCCATGTTCGCGAATGAATGGAGCAACACATATTAGGTGGTTATCAAACACTCTGTATTAGCGAGTGAGAGAAACAGCACATATTGCAACATCATCAAGATTTTACCAAACTCTGTTTTTGTATAATCCTCCGGAAATACTCTAGTGCGCGAAGTAATGCTCTCGACGTCCAGAAACGACAACGCGTACACGGCTTCATACATCACTCGGCGCATCCTAGAAATTTACAAGTTCACTCGCGACTGTGATTCAAACCAGCCGTCATGTCACGCGCACAGCAACGGACAAATCCTAAGTCTCGCGCCTAATGTGCGCATAACATCAACACAACAGTGACGAGTGGAGAGGGCGACTCTTTATTTTTTTTTTTTTTTTTTTTTTTTTTTTTTTTGTAATTTACGTCCTCCAACATTTAGTCCTACCGGACGGTGAATGAAATGGATGAAATGATGCTCAATGTGTCCGGGGTCCATGGAGCCTAGTTACCCGACATTCGTCTTCCAGGATGAGGGAAAACCCCGGAAAAAACATATCCAGGTAACTCACCCTGACCGAGATTCGAACTCGGGACCTCTTGAACGTGAGGCAGACATGCTACCATCTACGCTACCGAAGCGGGCAAGAGGGCGACTTATATAAATGAACTTGCCATTCAGCGGTCGTGGTTTCTTCTGAGTAATAATACCCGTACACTGTCAGGACGCACCCACTTCCTGAAACCCAAAAGAGAATCAACGACCTGTTGTAAACCTCGCATCCGTAGCCCTGACCCGTTACATGTCCTATTATGAGGTGTTGAGTAACGGGAGGGCTCAACGAGGTACTTATGGGCAAGTACAGATGTATTATGTTATCTTGACAGGAATCCTGCGCGGTAAGGATGAGTAGCAACTGTGGTGGGGATAGTGCACCTATCGCCACAATGCGTCACACGCGTAAGATTACGAGAGGGGAGGGCGGTGCATAAGGTGTCTAAAAACAAATTTCATTCTCGAAGCCAGTTTTGCAGCTCTTATAAGCTAAGTTGTAATTCTTATTATGGTAGTAATCTCCACGATTTTGTTGGATCTTAAATAGTACATGGGCATTTGGAACAAAACCCTGTTCTCCTCCAGCAGGCATGATAAACAACTGTCAGCCTTTCAATATCGCTGCAGAGTCCCTGTAACGTATTTCACTCCAGGCATATGGTCCAGTATGTGCTGTATTTATATACGTTTCATCCATATAAACTATATAAATTTCACTTCGATATCTCCGAATATTTCGTAAATATTTAAGCCGTTTTGCACGTATGGTGCGATGTTCGATTAAAATTTGTCTGTCACCTTAGTGTTTTTTTTTTTCTTTTTAAATAATTCTAGCTTCAAAAGAACTCTTCTTAATGTTCAGACACTGCCTTGGAAGTCAGTAGAATTTTTAGCTTCATAAGCACTTTCTTCAAAGTTGATCTTTGTTTTTCTGTGCTTTAAAAATTATTCATAGTTCGCCTAACTACTTCTGAATTAAAACATCCAAATTAGATTTTGTGCATGTTCTAAATGTTTGTTTACTGGGCATAGAAAAGGACGTTGTTGCACTAGCACCAATGGCTTTTATTTCCTTAATAGCTCTCTTAAACTGCTTCCAGACACAACTGTTGCCTCAGATACCCTTCCCCAGATTTTTATAGCTGACCCAGACCATTGTTTCTTTTCTATAAATCTATGGATATTGGTTATTACTTCTCGTGTTTTTAAATGTAGCACTTTATTTCCTAATGTGCTGTTAGGAGGCGTCATTTATAAATGCTCTCTTGGAACCAGGAAACAAGCACATTTTGAAACAAGCTGTAGTGTTACCGAGTACCTCTGCACGTGTTTAGTTGCTCGCAACTGGTACGCAACTGACCTGCCCTCCCCTCCAGTTGCAACCGTTCTGAGGTGGACTCATCCAGATACCACTGCGCATCGCTCTGAACTTTTCAAGATAAAAGATACATCTGTACACGGCTTCATACATCACTCGGCGCGTCCTAGAAATTTACAAGTTCACTCGCGACTGTGTTTCAAACTAGCCGTCATGTCACGCGCACATCAACGGGCAAATCCTAAGTCTCGCACCTAATGTGCGAGTTACACCAACAGCGACGAGTGGAGAGGGCGACTTGTATAAATAAACTTGCCATTCAGTGGTCGTGGTGTCTTCTGAGTAATAATATCCCGACACTGTCAGGACGCACCCACTCCCTGAAACCCAAAAGAGAGAATCCATGCAGACCTACCCTGAGAAAAATCCCGACCTGTTGTAAAACCCCCATCCGTAGCCCTCACCCGTCACATCTATCGTGAAGTGTTGAGTGCCGGGAGGGCTCAACGGGGTACTTAACGGGCAAGTACCACCTCACGCATGTCGTAAAAGCAGGCGTTAAACACTACACACACATACACACAAGGACTTTTAAGTCACAATATAATAAAATAGAATTTAGGCCTCTGTACATTTTACAGAAAACCGTTAAAGTTACCAAGTATGTATTATACGTAGTAATCATAATTAAAGCAGATAGAAATACAACTGTGTAATTAGAACCACGCATATTCAGATTATGTAGAACTACTGACATTTTCAAATCGCTGATGACATCATTGCCAATACTGTAACAGAGAGTAAAGCGCAAAGAACGACCGCATTGTAAAAGAAGTTTGTAACATGGGACACAACCAAAGCCAAAATAAAGAAGTCCATTTTCCTTTATTGGAACATATTGTAGTCACAAAGCCAGAAATGGAGATAAGGCAAAAGACCGAAAGGAATAGAGAGAGCGAGCTTATAAATGAAGCTGGAAACCTTTTGAAGTTTAAACGGCCGTGGAAAACAAGAACGTCGTCGTCGTCAGAAAGGGCGACAGACGGAGGCTGGAGGGTGCGATTGTCGTAATTTTACCAAGGACGCTAAACGAGTTCTCACAATAACATCCCTCTCTTTTTTAACAAACAAATATTTCACTCACATTATTGAAACTAGGACTGTTAGTCTAATTATTCCATAACTTTTCTTTAATAATACATCAGCATTTTATTTTCTCTGTTACGTATTTATAGTAGCTAAGAGTATTGTATTCCAAGAAAATTAGATATAGAGATTTAACAAAAAACTTTTTGAGGTCCCTGAATGCCCCCACAAAGTATTTTATAACAATATCCGATAGTTAACAGAAAAACTAAAATACCGATATCTTTTATAAGTAGGTTGGAATATATATGCAGCATCTTTCAAAGATGCGGCCGATATTTTCAAACAAATCTCCCAACCCAAATTACTACTTACATGGAATATTTTAAGAAATATGTTATTTTTTAACTTGTTCTGTTTTGATTAAAATGCCAATCTTTAAGATATTTACATGACAAATAAAACATTTATCTTGAATTTTCTGGGGATAACTCGTGAAGTACTTTTCTCTCAGAAGGAATTCTGTATAATTTTAACGGGCAAAGAGATAAAAACGCATTGCACAAGAAATGTAGAATTTTTTTAAATACATATTTATTCCAAATGACACTTTTTGTGGGATCAGTCACTTCCATAAGGTTGGAGTTGTTAAGTATTCATTGTTCAAGATTCTGTCGCTATTCACTTGTTTCTCGTGATATTAAAGGAAGGGTATAGAATTTCTGAGTCCTGCGCCGTGGCATAGCGGGCTAAGGCAGCGGCCCGGGTTCGATCCCACCCATGTGGTGGGGATTTTACTTCCCGAGTATAGGACCAGTGCCCACTCAGCATCCTGAGGAAAGTGAGGAGCTTACGCTAGGTAAGCGGCCCTGGTCACGGAAACCAACATTCAGGCTCTGGCATGTCGAGATGCTGACCACATCTCCTCCCCGTATCGGTTGGATGATCGTCCACCTCTGCCGTTCGTAAGTGGGCGTGAGGCCGGCAGTCGGGTTGGTAGGCCTTGGCCCTGTAAGAGCCGTCGCGCCATGGGTTATTATATTATTATATAGAGTAATGAGTATAGAGTAAGAGTAGTGACTAAACGACAGTGGGCAGGGAAAGTCAAGTGATCCTAACAATCCCTCCTCTCATTTGAAATTTTAAAGATTATGTACGTTTCCTTAGCTAACCTTTAAATTTTGGGGAAATTATTTAGTTTCACAAACATATTGATATACATTTTTTAATATACTTACAGGAAAACCTCTTAACGATATGCAGTGTGACCCATATAAACCTGAACCATTTGAATAGGCCATAACATTTGAACCAATAATAGGACATACGTGCAACTTTGGGAGAATATAATACACAATTGGTAGATTACATTACACTATTTACATCTCAGAGAAAATATTGAAAGTGTCCTCCACCAGCATCTATGGATCGTTGGTCCCATTTTCTTTGATACGACTGTAGACACTGAAGTTTATATGGGTATCTTCAAGACATTTGTGGAGCAGCTGGATGATTCGAATTGAGAGAAGGTTATTTCCAGCAAGATGGAGCAACGTACCACACATCTAATGACACCATGGAACTTTTAACCAGTTTCTTTAATAATAATCGAATAATCTCAAAAGGTCTGTGGCCTCACAGATCCCCTGACCTAACCTAACCGGATTTTTTCTTGTGGGGTGTCTAAAAATAGGGGATACAAGAATAGGCCACGGATAATTTATGTTTTCAAGGAATCCATTCGAACCAAAATAAGTAACATTAGCGAGGATACTTTCCGTAAAACTTCAGAGAATATGGTGAGACGAGTGCAAACGTGTATAAATGCTGGTGGAGAACACTTCCAACATTTTCTCCGAGATGTAAATAGTGTAATATAATCTCCCAATTGTGTATTATATTCCCCCAAAGTTACACGTGTGTCCTATTGAAATGGTTCAGGTTTATATGGATCTCACTATATGTATTTATACACAGTTTTCAAAATGTTGGAAGCAAATGTCTGCGTTCCAAATATATGCCTTTCAAATTTACACGACTTGTCCCCCCAAAAAGCGTTTAAAAATGTCAAAAGTACACATTTATTTTGTACACACTTTTAAACGAATTTTCATGTGTTGAAATCGTGTGAATTTCTCTACTCATTTTTTCTAAAACTGTTTCAAGTACTTATTCCGCAGCCTACTTCTTGATAGTAAGGATTAACTTCCATATACATTTCTTGATTTCGGTGTAGTTATAAAAGGATACTGTATCATGAAGTGATAGAAATTTAAAAACGGATGGTTATATGATGACTGAAAACCCGTGCTCTGTGCATACCCACCAGAATAGCGACTTATTACTTGAACAATACATTTCAACAAATAAAGAACATAGAAGTAGCTACGCTACAAAAAGTCTTGTTTGATATAAATTATGTATTTTAACAATATCTACATGTGTTTTTCTAGTAAGTTTTTTGAGTTTCTTATATTTACTAATCATATAGTCATTTAAAATTAAGTGGTGTTCATAGTCTGTTCCCAGAAAATTCAAATTATGTTAACGCATTTGATTAAAATGACATTTCTTAATTATAGTATTTTAATCAAAACAGTTAAGACCCAATTTTGAGAATGTCGACTTTTGGAAACATTTTCCCTATAAAAGAGAATCGTGTACAGTACGAGGGCGGTCGTTTGTGTGTCGCGCGAGAAGTTTTGGGAGAAGCGCCGTCATCTAAACATCAGCATGCGCAGTGCTCAATGCGCTTCTAGGTGTCCAAAGGAGAGTATCATACTGTCACGCGTTTGCTATATATAACCTCAAAACATAAGCGCCACAATAGAAAATCCCGCCAAGTGTGAGGTGCGTGGTGTTATAAGATTTCTTTTGGCAAAACTTCACTCCGCAGCATAAATTCATCGTGAATTGTGTGCAATATATGGTCCTAACATTATGAGTAAGGGTGTTATCCGTCAAGGAATAGGATTTTTTAAAAATGGAAGAACAAACATTCATGAAGAAAACATGCGTGGTAAGCCTTTCTTGTCAAAGATAAACTGAAGCGTGAGAACCATCGGTTCACGAAAACAGAACTTTCCGATCACTTTCTGGAAATTTCTCGGAGTCTTTTGCACGAGATAGTGACCTACGATATCGCAAGTTTTGTGTTCGTTGGGTACCAAAACTGCTGACCGACGACCACAAAACCAAACGAACGAGTTCTGCCATAGACTTTCTTTCTCGGTATGACACTGAAGAAGTAGTCTTTTTGAACAGAATTGTTACAATAGATGAGACTGGGGTGGCCTACATGAATGTTGAGACAAAACGGCAGCTAATGCAATAGGGACATACCGCTTCAGCAAGCAAGCCAAAGAAAACCCATCAAAGTTGGTCAGCGAAGAAAGTCATGGCTACTGTTTTTTTTGGGGGGGGGGGGATGCCAAGGACATCTTACCCGTTGATTTTATGGAACAAGGCACGACTGTCAATTCTCATGCCTAAGTGAAATTTTGAAAACACTAAGACGGGCAATGCAAAACAGGTGTCGTGATCTTCTGACATCTGGTGGGTTTCTGCATGGCAACAGCTCGAAGAAAAAGTGAAATTTTGGCCAGTTTCAAGTGGGACTATCTCCCCTACAGCTCGAACTTGACTTCCAGTGATGTGCATCTGTTCCCATACACGAAACAGTGGCCTACATCTCAGCGCTTCGCCAATGACGAAAAACTTCATCACGCCGTGACGAGTTGGTCGCGTTCACAGACGGCCGAGTTTTATGCAGATAGTATTTCAAATACTCTCAAAAGGTATGACAAGTGCTTGAATTTATTCGGAGAATATGTGGCAGAATAGAAAAAAAAAAGTTTTCAGATATTCTAATAAAATTTTTATATTTCAACTGGTTTAATTTTTATTTCGGAAAGGAGGTTACTTTACGGACCACCCTCTCATTCTTGAAAAATGCTAAGTTTTGTTGTCATTCATGCTAACACACACACACACACACACACACACACACACACACACACACACACACACACACACACACACACACACACACACACACACACACACACACACACACATTTAAAAAAATAATTTAAATAATCTCAAAACGTATAATCTCAAATCAGGCCCAGATCAATGGTTTAAAGTGTGCTTAAAGGCCACAGTTAAGCGCAGAGGTTCCACCCCATTAGACCTGAACCCGTAGGAACAAGACCCGGACCTCTTGCTACCAGGGAGTTATCCGAGCTGTCCCAAAGGGCGCTCGGCGTCCTCCGTGGGTCTTTCCATAGGGCAAGATCTTGATACCTAGCAAGCCCCTCCATCTGGTCCTGTGGACTCAAGACGGGATGGAAGTGGATACGCCACTTACGCGCGTCAACACTCAAGGTGAAGACTACCGAAAAACCTCGGTGGGGACACCTGGTGATCTAGCATACCTTCTACTAGCTTTGCAGGCTAGCACCCGGGAGAATTAATGGCTTCCCTCAACCTCGTCCGGATACGTACCCGATTCCCACGGGTATCGGGAACCACTGCCCCCTCGAGTCCATCCCAATCCGAACAACTCCCGAAGGAGGGGCTCAGATGTTCGGCCCGAGGTTCCTCTAGTAACGTCAGAGGTACCACGAGTGCTAAGGGTCCGCAGCTCCCGCACCACGGCAGCTGAAGGGGACGGATCCCCTCCCCTACGAGAACTTAAAGGCCACAGTCTCATGTCAGTAAACCAACTCCCGTAGGCTGAAACTCCACTATATCGGCGGCACTGATGTGATCCTGGCAACTGACGAAGTCGCCAACAAATTTTTTTTAATGTAATTATTTTTGTTCTCGTGGTCAGCAGTCAGGACACCCATTCTACTGTTAATGTTCATTTCTAACTCTTCCCGAAGTGTAGAACAAACATTCCCTGAAACATCCTTAGGTTCAACGTTGCGGACACCATTTGACGAACCTGCAGAACCATGCGTGTTTGTGATGTGGCGGATTTCGGTCTTCTGCTGTGTGTTCCCAAGGATTCACGCGTACACTTAGAAATGACAAAGCAAATGTAGTGTGTCGGCTATGATGTTTGTCTCATCAATATCAATTTATTACCTAATAACCCTTCAATGTTCACATTTGCTATGTTCCCTGTATATGTACATAGGTTTGCACCGTAACAAACAGCTATATTATTACATAAATATTTCCACAAAAGAAGCTGGTATTAAAACTGCTTTGAAAATGCTGCTGAAATCTGTAGACTTCTCACGAATTTTTTAGATGGGCGTTGCAAATTTTATAATTGCAAGAGTTTGAATAGAGTATCCTATTCGTGACCTAGAGCTACCTTAATTCGGTCTTAATTCGGTCATGAGTTCCGGACTGCATGAATGTGCTGAACGAGGTAATTATGAAAATTCTGTTTTTGAAGCAGAATTCTGCTGGTCAAAAATGCTTGCTTATTCTTAGGTATGCAAAATCTGAAGTTTCTGCGTTTTTAGACAAAACTAAATTAATCATACCGAATTATTTTAAATATCTGATCCTCATATATGTACAGATACTCACAAAAATATTCCGTCAAAGTTCTGTAATGCAAACTCAGTTGTTTATTTCCCTAAAAAAAGATGTAAATATTAAAGTAAAAATATGTGCAGAAATATATGTCCTTTGCAACAAAAACAAAAAGAATCATTGTTCTACAATACAACAGATGTTGGAAAAAATATTTCAGTTCACTTACTGAAATTTCAAGAGTGAGTTAAATATTCGGCCAACAAAATGATATAAATGTGTTCTCTCACACATGGTTAAATTCAGTACTCTAGGATATCATTTTCCTCCGTTTGCTTCTATCAGGCGTGATTTCATATTAGAAAAGAAGTTTTTTTTTCGTATAGGTAGGCTCAACTTTTACCCATTCTACGAGAAATCTTTTCTTTAGTTGATTTAGAGGAGATGGTAGAACTTCTGATTCTTTTATTTACCTCATTCCGTAAATCTCCTATCGGGTCAAGATCTTGGCTCTTTAGGGATACATGTATTATTTTTGGGCAGTTATATAACAACCATTCCCTGACAATATAAACCTGGTGTTTTGGCTCATTATCCTGGTGAAGGTTAAAAGTATTTCTTAATTCTAATTTCTCCGCAGACTGGTGACACTTTTTCTAAGATGTTGAGATACTGGTCTTTATCCATGTTCTCAATGAATACCAAATTTCCCACCTCACTGTCTGATACGCACCCCCATACAATAACACTGCCACCTTTGTGTTTTACTGTAGGATGTAAATTCCTTATATTCAGCTCTATTTTGGGATTGCGCCAAACACGCCCCTCCCTTCTGTATCAAATACTAAAAAGTGACTTTCATTAACAAAAATTACTCAATTCCACCATTCTTATCTTTCTTGCACAATTATTTACAAACTGCAACCTCTTTTCCCTGTTAGTTTTGTTCACATGAGTTATTTTTCTCGTCGCTCATCCATTGTATCCTTCCTCAATAAAAAGCGCTTCCGTTTGTGGCCTTCCATGCCCTGTTTGCGGCAAAGATTCCATTCTGTATTTTTCTCTGTAAAGTCTGAGGTCTCCAACAATGCTCCATGGTATATTCAGTATAGCAACAATATCTCCATGATAGCATAGTAAAAGATCATAAATTATTGCTCTTCATATATGCTGTATTTTTTCCTTTGTGTCCCATTCTAATAGCCCAAATTTTTAACTCAAATAGTTTTCCTAATACAAATAAATGAAGTCCCAGTATTCTATAACAGCGTATCGCGAAATGTGAAATGAAATGTGCAGTGTTCACAGGCTATTTCTAGAAACTTCAAGCTATGCACTTCATTTGTCAAGTAAATATTTTAAATATAATAAAAGTTATGTCCATATAATCGTAGACCTATACTTCAGAAGATAAACATGTATCGCAAACAGATAGAGCCAACATGAAAAATTCAATGCCAAGGCCGGGATTTTAACCACAGATCTCCTGGTTTCCGTCCAGTCGCTCTAACCCATTGAGCCACCATGGCCAACTTGCCGCCATGACATTAAATTCTCCATTTGACTCATATTTCCCCGGTAAACCACTAGGGGGCATTCGAGATACATCGCTTGTGGTGACTTACTATCGTAAATACTTGAGTCCCAGGTTTCATCATTTAACTCCTTATTTTAGTTAAATTTAGTTAGTTTTGTTTCGCATTTTTTTAAAAAAACATTGAAGTTAAATACGTACAGGGATAAATATCCCACGGATTTTTTTTTTTTTTTGGGGGGGGGGATAGGTTGCTGTTCACAAACGTTGAGCCTTTGCATATTTTGCATATCCAACATTGAATTTTTTGTTGAAATGTAATGCTTCCTGTTACCTGTATAGATAGGTAATACTGTGGTATTTATCATGGTGCTGATATCAGAAGGCAGCCTTTACATCGCCGATGCTTACTACCTATATGTCCTTTATGCATTCCAATTCTAGCTGTTTATGTCTCCAACAACTGTACAACACGTAGCCACGGAAATGTGCTGTGCATTTTAAAATTAGACCGACATATCACCTGAGGTGCCAAAAACAGTCGAGTGAAACGAACCCCGACCGCTTCTGTTTACTACCCTCTCCATTTACTTCGCATCATAAGAAACAATCGGGTGGTTAACTATTATGTGTTTCAAATGGGTAAATGTTTGTCCTTGAATGCTACGAGGTGAGCAACCAATCTGAGTCCTGCGGCGTTGTCATATTACATTTAAGATAAGTGGTGCATGACGAGCGCCAACTGAATCCATTTCTAATAAATATTATTTGCGCTAAGACAAAAATTCAAATTTTGCTAAAAGTGATCCATGAGGAAGGTAGAGAGTAATGCATCTAACATAACCGTAAAACACTCATATTTTTAGCTCAAATAGTTTTCCTAATACAAATAAATGAAGCGCCAATGTACTATGACAATGCATCGCGACGTAAGCACGTAATGAACATAACTGATTCATATGCATGCGTTTACGTATATTTGAAATTCATTGTAACTGAAATGTAAACGTTTCTCATGACGTGATAAAAGAATTATCAAACAGTAGTGTCGCGAGCCCATTGTTGGCAGGCAACTAGTTCAAAGAGACAGGCCGTCCAGTGTGTAGATAAAAGCTCGCCAAAACAGTGGGAGGGAAGGAGACGGATTTCTTGAGAATTTCTACGGATTTCTACACACTGGACGGTCTGTCTCTTTGAACTAGTCGCCCGCGCCGACTCGAACAACAATGGGCTCGCGGCAATATGTTTGTTAAATTTGAGAGATAGCGCAAACAGTACCTTCCTGCTGGCCTGTAAAAATGCTGCATGGCAGAACGTGAACTGTCACATTGTTTATAAATGTTTCGTAATCTCTATTTACTCCAGAGAGTTCACAGCAATATTATTCAGTTATTCTTCCGTTTAAAAACCGAGGAAAAGTGTATTAGCTTGATCAACTCGCAATTGAAATAAGACACGAGGTAATCCGCCCTCCCCCTTACTACTGCCAGTACAATCCATTGGGCTCAAATTACGTTGCAAACAGAAATAAGACTTGTAAACTGACTGACGTTGTACGACTTATTCACGAAGAAATTGACAATGTAACACAAGACTGGGAAAACTGCGTGAGATATTCAGATAAACTACAAGAAGAGGACCATGGGAAAGAAATAACACGCGATGAGATACTGGAGCCTATCATCATAAATTTGTAACGCTGGGACGATGAAGACGACAGTGAATTGTCTCTTGATGTAAGTGACATTCACAGCTATATGAATGTGCCACTGGCAGTTTCCTTGGATTAGAAAAATAGGTAATTCGTAGACTATAATTACAATATTAGCATTTAAAACATGTGCATCCATGTTGCAATTCTACATTATTATAAAGGTTTTGAAAATTCAGTTTGCGTTCCCTTTCGTCTAGCGAAAAGACGACTCGCACGTGTGCGGGAGGGAAGGAGAACGCGCTTACGCATCCGATTCGCTACAGGTCAGAACTCTTCCCACTTGAAACACACAATACAGCTTATGTAAAACGTCGTGAAACGTCATGTCTGCAAGATAGGAGAAATAAAAAGTGGTGAGAGTGGTGGGAGAGCAAGTCAGTATAAATGTTATTAGAACACAGAAGCAGTCAGTATGCAGCGCATTGCATTTGTCACACTCACAGCAAGTGGAATACTGTCCCAACTTCCCTTATGAAGCAAGTGAACTGCTTTTACACACATTTGATTCAGGGGTGACTTAAATGTCACAGCGTTTTGCATAAGATGTACCTAGAAGCAAGATACTGTGGCCTGATGACTGAGCCACTTACTTTAACCTGTCTACAGTGTAATATTTAATGAAAGTTGGCTTTTTTTTTTTCCAGTAATGGATGCCATCCAAACTGAATGAATCATTAGGCTTAAAAATGTTGTGCAATTCAACAAGATATACAGTTTTTATATAGTAAGATTTTGCTGGCTGGCCCCGTAGCTCAGTTGGTAGAGCACCTGCCTGCTGTGCTAGGTGTCCCGGGTTCGATTCCCTGCGGTAGGGGTGGGGATTTCTCTCCAATATAATTCCTCATCTTCCCCAGAGTCTGGAAGTATGAAAAAGTGCGAATGTGTGCGTGATCTAATGATTAAAACCCAACAGATACGTGTTAACGCCTTCGATATGTTCCAAAGCAGAACGGTCGCCGATATGACCATTGGAGTTAAAGGCGGAATATAAATGGAACCAAAAAAATTGCCTATTTTTTACGGTTTATTAACCACTTCAAAGTCATGCAGAATGAAGAGACTTCGGATGCAATTCCCAGAAAATTTGGGATCTACATTTCATTTATGAAAATATCTTAATCATTTAACAAAATCACAAGTTTCGAAAAATGTTTCGTGTGAAGGACAGTTTAGAATGGGAAATCCTTTTAAAATCCCCTTGAAGACGCTGAAATTTGGTATTTAACCGACTTACGTTCCGATTTTTACACACACAAGCCATTTTTCCTAAAATTCTTTATTCTTTAGTCATGTTTCCCAAAATAGTAGTTCTGGTGAAATGTCGGTATCAAATTTCTAAGGTGAAATGCAATACTTCCTCTCTAAGTAGGTAGCAGAGAAAGTAAAAATCTGATGGATGCACCTGTCTGCTCGCAAAGGGTCTCGAGTTCAATTCCCAGCTGAGGGAATGGGAGTTTCTCCAACTTGGGGTTACGAAGGAGGTTATGGATGTGCATATATAAAAGCAAAGGAAAACAAATGTAAAACTCTTTGTGGTCTGGATAAATAACAACAAAAAGAATGATGTCTGTGGGAACAAACCTGTAACTTTCATACATTATAATTAAATAAACAAACTCTTAAAACAAACCAAACAAAGTGAAGCAAACCAGGTACAGTGCGATCCATATGAGCCTGAACCATTTCAACAGGTCATAACTTTTGAACCAATAATACGACACACGTGCAACTTTGGGAGAATATAATACACAATTGGGAAATCACGTTACACTATTTACATCTCAGAAAAAATTTTTGAAGTGTCCTTCACCATGCTTGCACTCGTCTCACCATATTCTCTGGAGTTTTACGGAAAGTATCCTCACCAATGTTACTTATTTCAGTTCTAATGGATTCCTCGAGAACATCAATTGTCCGTGGCCTATTCTTGTACATTATTTTTTAGATACCACTACAAGTAAAAATCCGGTGAAGTTAGGCCAGGGATCTAGGGGCCCATAGACCTTTTGAGATTATTCGATTATCAAAGAAACTGGTTAAAAGTTCCATGGTGTCGTTAGATGTATGACACGTTGCTTCATCTTGCTGGAAATAACCTTATCTCAATTCGAATCATCCAGCTGCTCCACAAATGTCTTGAAGATACCCACATAAACTTCAGTGTCTACAGTCGTATCAAAGAAAATGGGACCAACGATCCTGGAAGCTGACACCGCGTACCATACTCCAAACTTTTCATCATGCAGTGGGATTTCGTGGATCACTTGGGGATTTACAGCATCCCAATATCTGGGGTTTTGTGTCCTTATGTAGCCTGACAGATGAAACCATGCCTCATCTGTAAACCATGTTATGGAGAGAATGTCTGGACGTGGAATAAGAGTACCCTGAAACCATCGGCAGTAACTGATTCGTTTATCATACTCTTCTTCTTTCAGTTGTTGCACCATATGTACTCTGTAAGGTCGCAGCTCTTTGACATGTCCCACATAAATACCCTGATTCCTGGCTCAAATTGACGCAGCAATATGTTTGGAGAATTCAATAGCCTTCTCGAACATCTGTAACAGTTTCTGCATTCAATGGCGATCTATGTTTTCCACTCTCACTAATAAGTATACCAGCTGTCTCCAGCTTTCTTACAAGCGATAAAATTGTTGCCTTTGTTGAATATCGCGTACATTAAATTCTCTCCGAAATTCTCCTTCAAAACAGAAGAGTGAATGCGGGGCTTAGAGGCACTTCAGCAGGTAGGTTATTTGGGCCCACAATTTCGAAGATTCCGAGTAGAGATACTCGACATTCATCTTTCAAGACAAGGGAAACCCGCTTATCCGGATAACTTTCCCTGACAGATTCGAACTCGGGACCTCTTGAACGTGAGGCAGACACGCTACAGCCTACGCTACTGAGGCGGGCCCGTGGAGTCTGGAATTATGAATGAAAAAGTTGTGTACATTTAATCTAATAACCCAAACGGATGATATAATCCACCAAATGGATGTAATAACCCACCGAAACAGAGTGAACTTCATTACCGACGGGTGACTGTTCCAAAGATAAAAAGTGATCAAATGATCACTCTAGTTAAATGGCACGAACTAAAACAAACATGAATTTCTCTACGTCTATGCTCTACTGTATTTTTGGTGGATATACATTTTTTACGAAAGCTTTATTTTTCGATTTATGTCATTTTAATCCAGATATACTTACCGTTTCAGAATTAGCTAAGTATATAACATCTTCGCAATAGATACAAAAGGGATACCGATAGGCAAATGTTTTAGAACTAGATGCAATCCTGAAAGTTCGTCCTATTTAGATGCATTTGCGAAAAAAACAACTGAAGACTATAAAAGAATGACAATGTATTAAGCAATTCCAAGTATTAAATTGGCTGATGCCAAAAAAAGTTTTTAAACAAATGGTGTGCTTTAAAGAAACTTAAGTTTTTATTTTCTCTTTCTTACATGTAGTAGATAGAATTCCACCCAAATATTAGATATGGAGATACGTTTTCTAAAGTACCCTCAACTATATATATAGTTGGCTCCGTCTATCTGTGTGTGAGAGTGAGAACAGTGTAACTCAAAAACGAAATATAAGTAACAGCAAACCTCATATCTTCCAAACATGGAGCACCCAAGATTTGCAAACAAAAATAAATAAAATAAAATCCCACATCCCAAACTACTCTTTATGTGAAACATTATTCCAGAAGGTCGATTTTCTTTAAAAAGACTGTATTAAAATGCCTACTTTAAGACATTTTCACAACAAATTAAATGTAAGAATTTTCTGGAAACAGCTGCATGCTGAATAACGTCTGCTCAACTGGAGAAAATTAGCCTCACAAAAAGTCCAGAGCGACTGAACCGATTTGCCTAATTCTGGTTTTGAAATATTTGTATAAGTTCAATGTGGGTTTAAAAGGTGAGAAAAATAATGATAATGGACCGGGTTATTAACTAAATATAAAAATACCCACGCAAACTTTTAAGGAACATATACACATTTTAGTTTCGACAAACAAAAGAATTACAAAGTAGAAAGATATTCCACTCCTTTCCAGAGACTTCAAACCTATTTCACTCGCCATATTTTATTACACTATCGTTTGTTATCAAGACTAAACTTTTTATGTAGCATGATTATATATACCTTTCGAATATTAGACACAAAATTAATTTCTGAACGCAGTATAGCACTATAAATATTTTACCACAGACAATTGTATCAAATATTGGTGAATCCTTGGATGACTTCTTTATAATTTGTGTTTTGAATTCGTGAATGTGAATTGAATAGGCAGAAAATTTGTGATTTTGTGAAGTTCACAGAAACTTCGAATGTGTTTCCGAAGCAGTTGTTAGACATTAGAAATGGTAAAGTCGCCATTGACACCTCGACCGAAGTAATTACATTACCCACATATTTCTGTCACTTCACAGACTCGAACGAGGAGCTTATTCGGCGTGTTTTTCCGGATATAATTCAAAAGTACATTAACCATAATTGGCTAGGTGAACGAGCAATGATTGGCGGCGAAAGATACAGATGTCGGTGGTCTTATTGCGGCCATACAGATTTTTTTTTTTCCGGGGGAGTTGTTTTCTTACAAATCATTTGTCACAATTATAAACTAGGATGACGTAGTCGACTATCATACAGAGTTTTTAAATTCATTAGATTTGCACAGTTTAAAATTAAAGGTAGAGTCAGTTGTGATCATGCTGTGTAACATAACCAACCACGACTGTGCAATGGAACGAGACTTCTGTGAAAAAGCTAATGAATAAGGTCATCGAAGCAACAATCATCAAGGGAAAGTACAAAGGAGAGGACATCTTGATCCCGCGTATTCCGATGATACCAACAGATTTACCTTTTGATTTTAAGCGTCTACAATAAATCGCAAGGGCAGTCGTTGGAAGTTTGCGGAATGAACTTGGAGTTATACGTCACGTGTTCGCGCGTCGGAAAACCACACCTTTATACATTTAATAATAATAACCCATGGCGCGACAGCCCTTAGAGGGCCAAGGCCTACCAACCAGATTGCCGGCATCACGCCCACTTACGCACGGAGAGGTGGACGATCATCCAACCGATACGGGGAGATGTGGTCAGCATCTCGGCATCCCCCAGTCGGAATCTTGGTTTCCGTAACCTGAGCCGCTTACCTAACGTAAGCTCCTCACTTTCCTCACGATGCTGAGTGGGCACCGAACCTATACCCGGGACCTAAAATCCCCACCACATGGGTGGGATCCAACCCGAAGCGCTTTCCGTGGCCAGGGACCAAGGCATGCTGCCTTAGCCCGCTACGCCACGGCGCAGGACTTTATACATTTACGTACCACAAGAAAGGACAAAAATATTGCTTAATCACAGAGATTTAAATTGATTAACTTAATTGTAACGATGCTGAGTGGGCACCGAACCTATACCCGGGACTTAAAATCCCCACCACATGGGTGGGATCGAACCCGAAGCGCTTTCCGTGGCCAGGGACCAAGGCATGCTGCCTTAGCCCGCTACGCCACGGCGCAGGACTTTATACATTTACGTACCACAAGAAAGGACAAAAATATTGCTTAATCACAGAGATTTAAATTGATTAACTTAATTGTAACGATGCTGAGTGGGCACCGGTCCTATACCCGGGACCTAAAATCCCCACCACATGGGTGGGATCGAACCCGAGGTGCTTTCCGTGGCCAGGGACCAAGGCATGCTGCCTTAGCCCGCTACGCCACGGCGCAGGACTTTATACATTTACGTACCACAAGAAAGGACAAAAATATTGCTTAATCACAAAGATTTAAATTGATTAACTTAATTGTAACGATGCTGAGTGGGCACCGAACCTATACCCGGGACCTAAAATCCCCACCACATGGGTGGGATCGAACCCGAGGCGCTTTCCGTGGCCAGGGACCAAGGCATGCTGCCTTAGCCCGCTACGCCACGGTGCAGGACTTTATACATTTACGTACCACAAGAAAGGACAAAAATATTGCTTAATCACAAAGATTTAAATTGATTAACTTAATTGTAACTGTGTTGTATTTAAACTTCGCCCCCAATTGCAGAATAAATAATTAACCAGTCCGAATCTGTTTTATTTATACAGATAAATTCACACAACCTTTACTGGCGGTACGAAGTTCGCTGGGTCAGTTAGTTGCTGCATAAAAATGTATATTTAGTTCCATTACATTTGTGTGTATTAACCATTTCCGAGATATTCGTTGTTATTCGTCTGGAATTCCCAAAACTTATACGCTTCTCAATCGAATGTGATTATCCGTTGTTTTGTTTTTCTTTCTTTGTAACTGAGTGTTTAACTTTAACGTGCCGTTAAGTCTACAAAAAGAGACTACCGGTTTTACTTCCCTGCTAAGGATTTTTACGCCCGGAAGACTTCATCGCCCACCACCGGCTTTGAATCCGCGACCTCGGGAACGATCGGCTAAGATGTTACTCTCACACCACGTAAATAAAACGATTTCCTCCTTCCTGGTCATGCAAATAAAACAGTATTTTAAAAAACATCACACATGGTTTAGAGGGTCAATATCTTGAAATTATTTGAACAGTTCTCCCAGTTGTAGTTTTAATTTTTAGAAAAAAAGATTAGAATCGAAATGATTTAAAATTTGGACCAAATTCAAAAATATTTTATATTTTAAAATAATTAACAAAATTAAGTAAAATATCTTAACAGATTTGACAGTCACTTAAAATCCATATATCCCTTGTGTTTACAACGAAACGTGCACTAAGACAATTTTTGCAAATCTTTATCTCGATTAACATGAAGTGCACAGAAGAATACGTATTTGTAATAATAGTTTTTAGAAAGTCATGTGAAAGTAGCTCATCCGGGGGTGCTTATGGTTCAAGGAGCTTCAAAGCGATACTTCCGGTGAAATCTTGGTACCTATTTTTAATAGGATGCAATATTTCCTTTGAGATAAGCGGTAGGGGTAATGAAAAGGATTAAAATGAATCTGCAGAGACAGCAGAGAAAATGTTTACTATCACATTAAAATTGCTGTTAAAGTACTCATTTTACTGCCTGATAAAACCATCATACGTTGTTTATATGCTTTATTTCATTTATTACACGTAACACTACATTTCGGCGTTGATAGTTATTAGTAAAGTTTTCGATTTCCATTACGTAATTTAAAATCGATCAGTTCGTCTCTCCACTTGTTGTTACTAGGTCTTGCTTCAAAAGCAATAAAGCTATCAAAATGAAAAATGTTCCAAGTATCTAATCTATAAATGCATAGCTCAACGTGCTTCCCTACTTACATTAATACCTTTTGTTATACTTGTACTATGGATTAATTTCATTAACTTCTTCGCGTTCTTTGTGACATTATTGTGCATACAATGATGTAAATGACTTGTATGTTTATTCCTTCTAACTGTAGCTCCGGCTCTTCCTAAAAACAAATGAACCCTGATGCATCGGCGGAACGTGTAACTTTCTTAACCTGCTTCGGACAGCCTTATCAAGTACTGAAAATGCTGCAGCCTGCAAGCAGATTAGGAAATGAAGCAGAACTTGCTTAGAGAGTTATTAGAAGGTTAGGACATCCAGAAAGTCCAGTGTTTACATCTATAGAATTAGAAGAAAGGCCATTTAGAGGTGTTGACACGGTTTCATTGCACAGACATCTTCATTATTCATTTAATGGTAATGAAAGAAATATAGTACCTAAAATACGATTCGTAGCGTTATAAACAAGATCGATTGTTGCTCTTTAAGCAGTCGTGTTACATCATAAACATGTATGTAGATACATAGATGACTAATAGGCTTTTGTTGTTATATTCTGTGGAATAGGTAGCTACATATAATATTAGTATAGATTAGCCTATTTTCACACACCAATATGGTAAGTTAACATTTATATGCACTTTAGTTACCTATGCTGATGTAATTCTCCCGTGTATTTAACATACAGAAATTACCATTACTTTAATTTGACTTATTGATGGGTCTCGGAAATATCGGGTATATTTAAATGTATCATGGATCCTCCTCTCCCCCTCCCAATTTATATGGTCCCCTTTAATTCGTATGTTCAAGTCAAAATTTAACTTGAAAACCAACTCAGTTGCTGTAGGTTCTTTTACGTTGGGACCCAGTCCTTATTCTATTCTTAAATCAACGCGCGCACGAGCGCGTGTATGTGTGTTTGTTTATTTGTGTGTATTTGTGATTTTTAATCTTTATTATTCGTGGCGTTACTAATTTATTAACTGTAGATATTTAACTTACATTTATCAATAATGGAAAGTGACAAATTTAAAATATTACGTGACAGTTATCTATATTGATACCATTGTTTTAACAGCGCGGTATATTAAAAACCAAACGTAATCCATATTCTCCATACTGATTTATTTTTTTCACAAAATATTCCAAAATGAAAGATATGCAAGTTTTTTCTATGAAATTTGGGGGCTAAATTCCTCTTCTAACATAAATACTTTAAATTTGAATGTCTTGTTCACAATCCACGAAAAATGAAAAGCAACTAGACGCTGTTAGCTTTGTGTTTTGTAGGAAAATGAGTCTCATATCTCAGTACTTTAATTATATTTATATATAAATTTATATAATTAAACGTCTCACTGTCAACTTTAAACCGGTTAAGCAGGCCAACAATCGCATAATTATTTTACCTACATTTTTACGGCAGATCTGCCATGTGGACCGACTTCCCATGAGTAGTTCACGTTCTTTCGTTTTAAGTCCTTATATTTAATTTTAGGTTTTAGTTTCTAAATACTGAAGAACCCCCAAAGCCCGAGAAAAATTAAGAACATAAAAGTTGAAGAAATATGCCGGGAAAACAAACTTACATGTACATCGTAAAACACTATAGTATATGGATCCAACATGTGAACAGTCATTACTGTAAAAATTCCTCTTGTATGGCTCTTTGTTCATTAACAAATATTCCTTTAACAGAATCAATTTAACAGAAGTTCATATTTGCGGGAATTTGAAACGTCAAATTTGATGCATCCACTCACCATATGAAGTCCTTGCAGTGGCTGCAGAAAGTTGGCTGCTTGAAGAATCGTGGAATAAACTTATGATCCTTGACATTGTACACATTTTTCTTCTTTAATGCTCCTTTCCTTCCGCGAAGTCTTAAGCCAAAGACTGTATTCATATCCCCCGAGCCGGGGGCATCGTCATTCATGTTTGTATCTTCGTCCGCCATGGCTGTTAATGTCCGTACCCACTACAGCAGCAGACTGCTTTGCAGTCCCACAACACTCGGCCAATTATCGATAGCCCTGAGGAAAGTCAAATATAAAACTCATCTGTTACATAAAACAGCCTAGTAACCAACCTTTTAGGTAAATTTATTCAAAATTTAATTTAATTTTAGTAATTAATTCAAAATAAATGTTTTTATTTTAGAAATAGAGCTTTATTGGATTTAGTATTATTCTACCTTGTGGGAGTATTTTAGGAAGGATGTGAGAAGGATATTCGTATGTGTAGGGAAATAAAGCAACTCACACTGAGGTTGGTATGACTGTTTTGGCTATGCCAGTGACAGTCGTATGTATCAGTAAAAGTAAACATAGTAGTTTCAGCCCTGAACAAGAGAATGTTTAACAGATAAAACTGTAGGAATTCCAAGAATAAGCAGATCATTACTTACATAAAAAAATTTTGCTCTTAAAATGGAACTTCAGGACGTTTACTACAACAAAGCTGAATATGTAGAGACGGTAGGTACACATAACCTAATAAAGTAACTGGTAATATAAGTCTCAGGATCATGTGTTGCGTGCAATGAACATACGATGAATAACTCGTTCTCAGAGCCAATAGAGCAATGTTAAATAATAATAATGCAAGCTTTGTTTTCTCTGTGTGTTTTTAGGCATCCGGTAACAAGGTCAGTCGTCAGACGGTTCTTTGTGGATCACAGAACATAGTGCTGAGTGGCAAAGTAATAGTTCAATCTGATGCTATTATAAGAGGGGATCTTGCCAATGTGAGAGCTGGTCGATATTGCATTATAAGCAAGCATGCTGTGATTAGACCACCTTTTAAAAAATTTAGTAAAGGGTAAGGATTAATTTTTTTCTTTGCCAAAACTTCTCAGAATAGTTTAAGAATTGCTTTTAAACTTCCTTGATCACCTTCAGAGCCTATATCATTGGTGTTTCTTCACAGATCTTACGATTACATTTGTTGTCATTCTGAAGTTACAGCCTTGGGCTACATTTTGCACATTAGGGACCTCAGTCTCTTGGCTATGCTTTATTAAGAAGGTATCATAGAACTGGTTGATGGGTGATTTTAAGACTTTAAAAGTTTTGACACCAACTTTTAAAGCAACTCCTAAGGTTTTCTAGCAACTAGTATTCCTATTCTAGTTCTTTCACTTTTAAGACAGAATCCACACACCAAAGTTCACCCCCTTTTTTTTATTTAGAAGCTGGAAATATGGCAAGTATATTTTGTTAGAATAAAACCAGACAATTATAAATCTTATTTGAAATTTTTTCTCAATATTATGGTCAAATCTTCCGTGCTCAGATGAAGTTTTTCAGTTTAACCATCAAATAGTTAATGATCAAGAAAAATCATGTATGTTTTGCAAATGCAGAATGACTATTAAATTCTATCTTCAAGATCAAAGCCTGATAAAGGATATTTTAGCAATAAAAATTGATGTAGGGGTTGTCATTTTCATTATTGTTCTTTTTCATTGTGAGAGGGCATGCTGAGTATATAGGCTACTGCCACTTCCATTAGTGCTCTCTTTCCATATCAAATGTGCTATGGAGGCAAAGATTCAGTGGCCAAGTGGGAATCAAATTGCTGCTTTACCACAAAATTAGTTATAAGCAAAAGTTAAATGGAAAATACTTTGCTACTTAGAGTTAAATTTCAAGATATGTCAAAGTATCATATGTTGACGTATAGTTACCCTTGAAAAGATCAAAGTATTTAATGTAGTTAGTCTCTATAACAGTGCTGTTGATTACATTCCATATGCAACCTGTCCGTTATAATAGAGCAAGTTTCACTCGCAAAACAAGTGCATGTGGCAGTACTGTATCCCATAGTTTGTATTCAAGTATTGTACTTAAAATCTCAGAACAGTTGTTATTCAAACTCATGTGAGAATGTGGGCAAATGTTTCATACTTTGCTTATAGTTAATGTGATAAAAAATAGCAACTAGGAAAGAAAAAGGCATACAATAACAGCATTAAGAGATATAAAAACTTAATTGAACTGTAACCCAATATCACCCATTTGAAGAAGCTTTTCTTATACACTATAACCTTGCAAGTTGTAAATAGATTGCAGTATCTTATTAATATTGCACATGTGTATAAGAAACTGCCAGAACAACTGTATTAGTTTAATCCACAAGAATAGCAATGTTAGAAGTGAGAAATGTCCAGTTTCTCATATCATATGTGTAACTCAAACGCATTCATGTACACATTCTAATCTTAACTTTGGATTAAATCTTGAAACCACAGGACCCGTGGTTGTGGCTTGCTACAGTCCTCTTGTAGTACTTTATTTCTTGATCTGGAATATGGCATTTTATACTCACTGTGGTTATAAGTGATGCTATATAAACTATTGTCTGTTACAGTGTGGCATTCTTCCCTCTACATATGGGAGACCATGTCTTTGTTGGAGAACGTTCAGTAGTTAACGCTGCAGTAGTTGGATCATATGTATACATTGGAAAGAACTGCGTTATTGTAAGTATGATAGATTTTATACAGCAAGCATACCCGTGGACAGATTATTACAATTTTTGTATTGTTGAATACAAGTTTGCAACAAGTATATGCAACAGAATTTTGCAAAAGGGTGTGGGATGGATGATTGGTTTCTCACCTTTGTGTGACAATCTGATAGTCTGATCTTGTAGATACCTTGGCAGCTCTGGAACAAGAGATCTTATCTCCGGGCGCGGACACGGAGTCTAGGAAGAATTAATGCTGTTGCTGGAGAATGAACACTAGTTCTTCTCTTTAAATAATGTGGATTTTATTCATAATAAACAATTTTAAACTCTTTGATACAATTTTAAATTATGTAAATGCTGTCTTTTAACATACGATGGTTGTTGCATTGATAAACTACTAGGGGCATTCAAAAATGATTGGCGCTACAATATTTTTTATTTTCAGGGATCATTTATTGAACAAACTCATTCAGATAATTTCTTCTACTCTTCTTTTCTTCTATTGTAAGTTTACTATCATTATTTCCAGTTCGGCCGCTCTATCTCCGGCTCTGACATTTCTCGAGATGGGGAAGCAGGCTGTTGCCAGTTCTTTAGCGGGAATATCAAGCAGAAGAACAATATGTATTTTAAATATTTCACGTATTTGCCTATTTCACAAACCAGTAGCCATATTATTATAATAGCGATAATAATAGTGCTTACGAACACTAAAAATCGGAATTCACGCACGCAAAATATACCAAAGAAAGTTCATCAGCGTAAGCAGCTAAAGCCACGTGGATAAAATCGAATTTAACCTTGCAACACGGTGTTGGGTTCGGGAGCCACGCTTAGCAGCAACAATGCTGATTGGCGCTAGCAGACAGTTTTAACTTCCTGACCACAACACCGGATGTAGAGACTCCCAATACTACCAACAGATGCAGTTAGTGTGTGTGAAAGGTGTGAATGAAATATTCGAATAGAGTGGTGTTGTCATAAATATCTTGCATGATAATGAAATCGTAAGTTGTATTTCAGCGTTTTATAGCTAATATAGTCCATATATTTTCATTCTAAAGATAATTATGAGGATATGTTTTCAATTGCTCATTAGTGTATGTTGGTACTATTAACTTTCCCCCTCCACCTCTTGCAATCGCAAAACGTCAAAGCTGGAGATACAACAGCCAGACTGTCATTTCCCATCTTGTCCATCCTGGATTTCATTTTATTCATAAACATGTAGATCTGAAAATTGAATCTGCAGTAGTAAAACATTCTTTGTAGCATGTAGTAGGTTAGAGTGACTGGACGGAAACCAGGAGATCTGGGTTCAAATCTTGGCCATGGCATTGAATTTTTCATGTTGACTCATTCTATCAAAAATCTTAGCGTATATATGGCTAGTAAGAAGAAATTATTAATTTCCATCAGTTAACTAAAATAATAAAGAGTTAAATGTTGAAGCCTGGGATTCAAGTACTTAAGATAGTAAGTCGCCACAAACGGTGTATCTCGAATGAGAGAGCCCCTAGTGGTTTACCGGAGAAATATACAAGTCAAATGGAGAATTGTCAGGATGTCAATGTTAATTCTCAATGTCAGGATGGCACATTGGCCATGGTAGCTCAATGGGTTAAAGCAACTGGACAGAAACCAGGAGATCTGTGGTTCAAATCCTGGCCATGGCATTGAATTTTTCATGTTGACTCAATCTATCGAAAACCTTAGCGTATATACAGCTATTATGAGGAAATTATTAATTTCCATCATTTAACTAAAATAATAAGAGTTAAATGATGAAGCCTGGGATTCAAGTACTTAGGATAGTAAGTCACCACAAACGGTGTATCTCGAATGCAAGAGCCCCTAGTGGTCTACCGGGGAAGTATATAACTCAAATGGAGAATTTAATGTCAGGACAGCACGTTGGCCATGGTAGCTCAATGGGTTAGAGCGACTGAATGGAAACCAGGAAATCTGTGGTTCAAATCCCAGCCATGGCATTGAATTTTTCATGTTGACTCACTCTATGCTTAGTAGATTTTAACAAGGTGGTTTGTTGTTCATGTGACAATCATAGTTAGCCTGAAGGTGATAGTACTCCAGAATTGTTACAACATATGTTTGTTTTAGGGACGGAGATGTGTCCTGAAGGATTGCTGTGTTATTGAAGATAATACTATCTTGCCACCAGAAACAGTAGTGCCCTCTTTCACACGGTATGGAGGTTCACCAGGTGTTTGTGTAGGAGAACTTCCAGAATGTATGCAAGACTTGATGTTGGACTTCACAAGAAACTATTATCAGCACTTTCTGCCAGCTAAATGAACAGGGCTGTTTCTTTAATACTTAAACTTTGCATTTTTGTATCCATCATTAGCTTGAAGAAACAAGAGAACATAACTTATACAAATTTAAAAACTGTTAACTTATTGTTGTATCTGTAAAAGAGTCACTCAAAAATTGAGAAATAATGCTGGAGGAACTCTTGATACAGAAACGTTATGCTTTTAGTGTGTCACACAATGAAGTGACTTGAGCAGCTAAGCCTATGCACAAAGCCAGGAACAAGCAATGCTGATCATACACAAGATATGTATATGTCCAGGCTTTTACCGAAATCCATCATTTTGCAAAGATCAAGGCAGATCATGAAAAGCCAGCATGCTGTGAAAAATTGTGCAAGTACATATTCTGCCACAGCTCTTCGTGAAATGATGGAAGCTTGTTGGACATATAGCATAGCATCATTCTGTGTACAACAGCTTTAATGATGTACCGAGGATCTTCACAAAATATCAGATTTCAGCAAAACCCTACTACATCTGTCAGACCTCTAAAAACCAGCAGATATGGAAAAGAATCACTGCAACATTCAAAGGACCAGGAATAGAGAATAGTCACCGCCTGCAGACAGTTACATAGTAGATATAACATTGAGGCTTTGTCTTTTTATGCTTTAACAATTCCGTCAATTCATGAAGAATCACAGCAAAACATTCACTAATATTTTTTTCACCATATACCTGCGTTTCATTGATCTGCTAGGATCTTAAAGAAATGGTGGGTTCAGTAAAAGGCTGTAATGTACACATAACAAAAAATTCAATTGCATTAGTTTTATGTTGGAAGTAATGCAACAGTATTGATAATATTTATTATAATGGGTATTTTTAATTAATCCTGAGAATTGGTTGCACATCTTTATGATTAGTCCATTGTGTGGTGGTTATCCTATTAGCTTTTAGTTTCCATGGTCATAAGTCCAACATCAGTTTGGCTGAAATAATGCTGACAGAACCTGCCGAAGTTGCCATGAATAGCAGTACACTTAACCATGATAGTTGCAGAGCCATTTGCTGCCAGCTTTGGCTCCAGTGTCCTAGACATATGTGTTACAGACAGTATTAAAATTACACTTGTCCACCATATGTACCATTCTGAAAATCAAACTTCCTGTATTGTTTATTGCAAAAATGAATATCCTGTTTGGCCCACCATTCAGTAAATAAACTTAATAAGTGTAAGTTGTGTTTCACTGGTGTGGTTACTTTCATTAAAATTGTTGATATTGCACCATTTGCCATGATAAGGAGCAATGCATGTAGTTCCTATGTGACGAAAGTTTACCAAGAACGCATATGATATGTTGGGAGTGTGATGTAGCTCTTCACACATATGGATACAAATCAGAAGTACAAGATATTTTCATGTAGGCGAGGGCATGAACAGTTCTCGAAGTCCATGGCAGGGTACTTGGTTCAAGAACTCTAGGTTACCACCTGCCCAAATGCTCCCAGCTCAGCTATGCCCATGCATTCTCTTACGAATAAATTGTTATCCACTGTTCCACTGGAGACACAGTAAGCTTCAGAACAATGTCTGATTGGTTAAGATACTGTCAGTAGATCTCCATATTCTTAATGGACAACAAATACAAAAGCAGGGGCAAAATAGGTGGTGCCAGCCATGTCATACATATCAATAAATGTAAAATTCGAAAGAGGAAATATATTGCAGCCACATCATGGAGGGAAACTATCCTCAGGCTGACCGATGTGATCACTAATGAAGTACAGATGACAATATGTCCCAGTAATTGAAAAGATGGTGCCACCCTCTTGCTTTAATTAAGGAGCATGTAAGTTCACCAGCATGATCCACGCCAGCTGCTGGGGTAGATTTAATGGCTGGGGGTTTTGCAGCCCACCAAAGCATGCACTCTGTGGATTCAGGAACAAATGTCCACATTAACAACATTGAGTCGCGCTGATGGCGACTGGAAACTGGCCATGATTGTCTTGCAGAACACCTTTATAAAATACACTGCATACCTACACCCAAATGTACTATCTGTAAAGAGGATGTCATCATGAACAAACACCATTTGGACAAATGTAATGGTCTCAAAAGTGGAAACCTACAGGCTTTATATTGGGAAGCTAGGGGGAAAATGATGCAAATCAACTAATCCCCAGTGCCATTAAACAACAACAACAACATTTAGTTAGCAGAGTACTAATGATGCCAAACCTGCAAAAACAGTAAAGCCAATCCGTTTCAAGAGCTGATCTTGGGTATTTGGGAGATATACCTTGAGGTTTAGTTAAAACGTTAATTTAGATGATAATTATACTTCTGATCAGTGAAAAATTTTGGCAGTTCATTTATTCACTAGTATATTGACTTTTTTAACTTTGCCAACAACATGCAAGGTGATTTTGTGAGCAGTGTTGGCAGCAAATGGTACATATGCAGTAAGTACATTTGTACTTAGATATTGTTTTATTTCAAATAAATTTTTATATATATATATATTATGGTTTAGGGAGTATTGTATTATATTTACTAGCCAAGGAATTCATACAGAATTGTAGGCATCATCAAAATATTAGAAAAGTATTTAACATGTTATTTTTTTTATGTTTCGGTGATACAAGGCGACATAAAAAAAGGGAATGTTTGAAATGCATACTGACAGCCATGAGAAGTTGGCAGAGAATTATTTAAAAAAATTATACATTCCATCATTGTTTCTTAAATGGCAAGTTTTTGATTATCATCACATATGAATAAAATGTTTTCTTACATCACTCTTATGTCCAATTTCACCAACAGATGTTAAAATCAATGTTAACAAATGTAACGTAACAATTGTCACAGCGCTAACACTAATGTTAAATTTCTTGCATTTCACCAACCTGTTTTCTGAAAATGTTAACAAACACGTATTAATGCCAAGAAACTTGTAAATATTACAGCTATAGAAGGCTATGGATGAGTCGTATTATTTTCTGAACATACTGCGATGCGCTTTCGTTTTCATTTTTGTCTGCACAAGCTGAAAAATGGCGGATGAACAAAATTGTAAATGAAGCCGTGAGACAAATTTCTCATCGATGGAGAAAGAATTTTTAATTGAATTGGTGATGAAGTGTAAGGATATCGTGGAAAATAAGAGCACAGAGTGAATGTAAAAGAGAAAGATGTCACGGGGAAAATATTGGAAACGAATTTAATTCAAATGCATGTGTCACTACAAGCACCAAACAACTTTGTCAGTATTACGTAAATTTAAAATGAGGTGTGAAGAAGGACAAGAGATTTGAACGTTTCAAGATGGGAGGTGAACAGTTTATTATCCACATAATTCAGTGAATTATAAAATCGCAAAGTTATTAATGCTTGAAGCAAAGGCAAGATCGGCATATTCCTTTTGATGCATATTCTAACTCAGTATTACATAAATTTAAAACGAGGTGCGAAGGACAAGTGACTTAAATGTTTCAAGATGGAAGGTGGACAGTGTATTATCCACATAATTCAGTGAATTATAAAATCGCAAAGTTATTTATACTTGAAGAAAAGACAAGATCGCCATATTCCTTTCGATGCATGTTCTAACCTCTCTTGTACTTCTGCAGTAACCATCATAGCAACATGTTTCGGCAGTCTATACCTCCATAAAAAATTTTCTTCAGGTAGCTCCTCAAAATCATTTCTTCTCATGGGCCGTACTCTATTACAAATGCCATTTAGATGGTCTTAAATATAGCAAATCGACATCAACAGCTGAGTTCATGCTCGCCATCTTGATTATTTACAATTGTTAAGGACGTAACAACAGAAATTTGGCATGTTAGTTTAACAAGAG
This sequence comes from Mantis religiosa, assembly GCA_030765055.1. Taxonomy (NCBI): domain Eukaryota; kingdom Metazoa; phylum Arthropoda; class Insecta; order Mantodea; family Mantidae; genus Mantis; species Mantis religiosa. The sequence goes on along the minus strand of CM060947.1, from coordinate 227,277,604 downwards.
ATTTAACATGAGTGTTAAGCTAACACTTGTTGGTGAAATGCAATTTTTGTTTTAACTATTGCTAAACTCGTGTTAAGTCTTAACATCTGTTGGTGAAATCGAGCATTAGTTTTATTGGACGGTTCAAATATTCCCATTTTTTGTGTCACCTTGTATTTGTGACTTCTTGGATGCAATATCGCAGGTGAGTTCAGAAGTTAGTAAACATTTTTGTGGGGCATAATGGAAGGAAGATCTGCTTATTTGATCTTAGAAGACCCTGAATAAATTTGTGTACTGTTTCACATACAACAAAAACATGTTTCTCCCTAGTACTCTCTAGCCAACTTAAAATTACATGATTTCCTAAGAAGTGCGACAATTATGGGGATTGGCACAATAGTGCATCCATAGAATATGTAACCTTTGAGGTTGAAAAGGGAAGCAACAGCCCCCGAAACTACTCCCTCAATAATTAAAATGTAAGTGACATAGTATGATGAAAACCACCTGCAAATAGTTTTATATATTAATTTGGACATAATTGTTACTAAATTATTTTAAGTATCATGTAATTAGTATGTGATACTAAGTTAAGATTTGCCTTGCACTATGTTGAATTTGTTTTCTTGATTTGTTCAATAAGGAAACTAGAAACTTTGTTGACTTACTAAGTAATTCCGTAAAAGAAATACAGCTTATTGGAAAACTACTTAATCCTTGGATGCATGAATGTCCGGACTGACATTAATGCATGATGAGGGTCTCAGAAGCCCTCATTGAGATATTCATAAATATTATTTTTTCACATGCTTATTATGTTTATAGTGAAAATATGTTTCTAAACTACATATTTGTAGTTAGTTTAAATCATTAAAGTAATAAATAAAAATGTTTGTAGGCTGGGCTGTTCTTGGTATTATTTGTATTTGCAGCCTGAAGTGCATTAGTAGGCCTAGCTATTCTTGGTAAGTCTACACCATTTACATCCCAAGAGGCATCACTACTATCTTCAGATTCTTAGGTATCCAACATAGGTCTGTATTTAGGGTCAGTTTCATCTTCCAAAGCAACACTAGATTCACATTTGTCCAGCCATTCAGATATAATCGACGAAGCATTCGGATTATCTGCATTCATAGTATAAGTAGGTTGTCTCTTTCGAGAATTACTAGTTTTTTTTGTAATTTATGCCTTGCAACGTTAAGTCATTGGACGATGAATGGAATGGGTGAGATGATGCTTAAATGAACTCAGGGTCCATAGAGCTAAGAGTTATTTGACATTCGTTTTTAGGGATAGAGAAAACCTCGGAAAAACCTTATCCAGGTGACTCACCCTGACAAAGATTCAAACTCAGGACCTCTTGAATGTGAGGCAGACTTGCTACCATCTACGCTACCGACGTGGGCGAATTACTAGACGGTTCCATACTGAAAGAAATGAATAATCCTTGGTTAGAAAGAAATTCTAAATAGTTATTTTGCCAGAAGAAGGAAAGAAGAAAGGAAAATGTAGAGAATAACAAACAAATACTTAAATTAGCTATGAGAGCAACATCTTTCACTTTGAAAGCCAATTGCAACAATGAGTAGACAGTCAACTATTGTTACTAGAGTCATGCATGTGCAACAGTTGCCAGTACAAAATATCACAAGTACCAACTTTCATAAACTGGCAGAAAAATGATTGCAAAAGCATTATTTTACAACAGGCCTGAAAAGCTCCCTTCATGCATTATATACATAGCATTAAAAAAACTTTTGTTTTCATACCACCTTTTCAAAATTAAACAAATTTCTATTGTGTTCTTATGTCCAGTTGTAGTTTCAAGGATTACATAAAACAGGGTCAGATTATATATGATTTTATTATGATTATGAAGCAGGCCCTATGAGATAGGAACAAACAATAATAATAATAATAATAATAGCATTTATTGTTAATAGACTGAGTTACACAGTTTGTCATCAAAATTACATTACATTTTGTCTTAATAAAGTTGAGATAGTACAACAAAAATGATTGAGCCTTGAAGAATTTTCCTGAGCTATATTCATAAACATAAAGTGCATATGTCAGGTCTTCATGTGCTATGGCAGCATGGAGATTCAGTTTGCCAAATGTAGCTTTTCGAATTTCAAAGCAGTCTGGAAAAGAAATGTCTAAAATAATTTGTTCTTGCCTTACTTTAAACTCAAATCAGTGTAAGACACAAAATTAACTTTTACATGTAGGGATAATAGTAATCTACAGGGTCAGGCAGGCTATAAGTAAGAATCATATATATAAATAATACACAAATGTCTTTCTCAATCCATCATTTCTGAACATCCTTTGATACTCAGATTCACACACTTTTAACTTGATCGGAAACTTCTTTATAGAATTTGTGTATGTGTTTGTAACAACAGACTGCAGAATTTAGCCAGTACCTTTGGAAACCTGAGTATGCATAATTTAGCTTAACCGTGAGAATAGAGAAAGCGACTCTGAATTAGGTCCAAAACTGGAAAATTTGAACATTTATTGTAAGTGGGGATAAGTACCAGCCAGTGTAAAATTAAAATTTGTTAATGTAATTTTTCAAACACCGAATTCAAAGCAGTGGTTGAATGTAGATTTTTCTTGTAAGAACACTCCGGTCCTGTGAGCTCCACGAGATGGATGCATATTCGGTGTCATCTAACAAGTTCCCGTCCGCACCATGCACCAAGACAAAGTCTATTGCTTAACAGTTGTGCTAGTGAGAATTAGTGCTATATATATACAGTGGCATGCTGTGGAATCTTAAGGATAACAGTAAACTTTCATCTGGAAAATTCAAAGCGTCTTCTTCATTGAACCCACAACAAGTCAGGATGCACCCACTCCCTGAAGCCAGATGAGAGTACTCACGCACGAGCTACATCAAAAGTCACCTTGAACCTGTTCCAATCTCCCTATCCTTAATTTCCGCACACCATCAATCCTTATTTGTGAGGTGTTTAGCACAGGGACAGCTCGATATAGTTTTCTATGGGCCGGACCACCACAATCATAAGGATAATTAAATTGCTCTCGGGCTTTGAAAGGCTCCCATTATGTATCCAAGGGTTGATACTACTTCAAGTTCTAAAGTAGAAGTTGTAAAAAAAGAAAGAAGCCTTTGTTTGAGATGAACAAAGCTACCAAACCCTCAGTAAAATGGCTCATATTTGGGAAGGTGAACACATAAGTGAACTTGAAAATGTATCTGTTAATGGTATTGTGCTGTACAAGTATGCAAGGTTGGCATCTTCTGATTTAGAATATTCCTTTTCCCAATATAAAACATTACCTACTCAAAGATGGGCCCAAATGACAAACCCCACACACTCACTCACTCTACTCAAAGATAATGAGCAAGGCTATGTGTTGTGCAATCTAAAGGTGAAATTTGTAGTGCACTGTAACTTCAAGAAGATATTAATTGATGTCTAGCTGCAAAGTGGTGAACTGCAATATTCATTGTTCGATATGCTAGATATTTTCTAATGTTTAGTTCCAACTTGTTTAAAAGTATTTTTCAGTTTAACGGACATTTATAGAATCATTAACACATAAAAATAAATATTTTAACATTTTTGGCCCATAAGTATCCCGGCCCTAGTTATTAGAAGCTCAGTAATGCAGCAACTTCAGAAAAACTGGTTATATGTATTTTACTTTGTCAGACTGTACTTGCCCTTCATGTGTAATTTTCCTTCATTACATTTATCAAATGCTTTTGCATTTTTATCTAATTTTTTACCTACGAAAAATAGAAAAAACTGTTCACTAAGCTTTTTGGTCTTTTCAAGTTGTATAACTGGTTACCCCTTCCACCATTTTAAATGAATGCTAGCTTATGCAGGACAGATACCTTGTTATTTTTTTATATGTAAGAATAACAATTTGGAGCAAGCACAAGAATGCATATTTCATGAAAATAAATTATAATAATGGCTATAATTTACTAAAACTGCACTTATGAAGATAAGTAGTTAATCAAAGATTAACCAACCAATAAAATTTATCAGCTGAGGACATTATAAGGATTGCATGGATAACATTTATTTTTAGATTACAAGCTCACTTTGAAAGCCTTTTAGTTTGTCTTGCCATTAAAAGTGTACCCTTATCTGTGAATTCTGTATCTATGCAAGACTCAGTTATATAGTTTGTGATTTGTTATAAAATATATAGTATTTATTGTATTTATGATCATTTATTTATAAAGTATTATGAGTTAGTTATAAATGACTTAGTTTTATTTAAGAAATTTATTTATTGTATGTCCAGAATTAATTTGTTTTGTATGTGCCTAAGCTATTGATGAAAATAAAATACTTATATTTACAGAATGTTCAATAATGAATCTGATTTAGTAATCAAATTATGAACTAAAGTGAGAATTTACTTATCCTTTACATGCATTACAAACCTAAACTGATGTTCCTTCCTTTCCATATATTAGATTTTATCTTGAACTTTTCTTAATCAGTCTTGATTCAACCCTTATTTTGTTCGGCCTTGATGGACTGGAGTATTAGGATAGAGTAAATATTAAAAGCAGAAGCATTATTAACAGTGAAGTATTCTTTATTTTTGAGTTTGATGAGTCACTATGTTTACACTCAACCTCACTTACTAGTTGTTGTATAATCGAAACGTTTTCAAGATTATTCGATCTCATCCTCAGCTGTTTGGTGACTAAATGAACATTCTTCTTCCTCCACTACTACGGTGCTCCAATCCCTCTGCCATCTGGTGTTAGGGGCACTAAACTTCATTAAATGCCAGGATTTCAAAATTTATAACTTTTTCCCAGTTTTTGGTTATGAATATTTTTTCCCAAATATCCAATTCTATGGGTGTACTTAAAGATTTTAACAGTTTTATGTTACGGCCAATGTTGTGGTTTTCTGTCCAAAAATGGTGTGACACTGCTGATTTTTCTGTTTGTTTCAACTTTAAGTTCCTCTGGTGTTCTTTTTGCCTAGTTAACAAGTTTCTCTTAGTTTTTCCTATGTAGCTTTTATCACAGTTTATCTGATAAATTCCCAATTTCAAAGTGTTGGGGATTGTATTTTTTAGTGGTTTATTTTGCAGGTTCTTCAGACTGAATTTGTTTTGCGGTGCTAGTTTTAAGTTTAGTCTTTTGCAGATTCGTTCAAATTTTCTAAAAGCCCATGGATGGCAGGTGAATTTTCTATATTGCCAGTTTGTGTTTTTAAGCGGTGATAGAGTGGTCTTTTTTTATATTATCTTGAGTTTTTCCTTTCTTTTCATCATGTTCCTTATGATGGCTGGGTTGAATCCATTTAATACTGCTATCTCTTGTATGTGTTGTTCTTTCAAAAACTCCTTACTCAGTGGGATGTTGTATAGCCGGTGAATTAGACTTCTAAAGGCAGCTAGTTGATGTGAAACTGGGTTGTATTCATTTTTCTTTATGTAATTATCTATGTGTGTGGGCTTCCTGTATATTCCAAAATCTACACCATGGCGATTTCTAGTTATCTTGAGGTCCAAAAAGGGTGGGGTGTTGTCTCTTTTTACTTCCATTGTAAACTGGATATGATTATCTTGCACGTTTAGTAATTTTAGAGAATCTTCTCTAAGTTTTTCCGGAATTATAGCAAAAACATCATCAACATATCTGCGCCAAAATTTGTAAATCTGTAAAAAAATAGATTTTCTAAGCAAAGGCCTAAAAACATGTGTAGATTACACAAAAAACATTGAAAACTATATCGCGGACATTGAAATAGCGATATATAATTTGCCCGATAACAAAAAATCTACGATCAGAACACAGTGCTTAGAAACTCTAGATCATATTCAAAATGCAAATTCAAAAAGATATTCATATAAAAAATTAATCAAAAATTTAAATGAAAAACCGGTAGTCTACACAAAAGCAGACAAGGGTAACAAAATAGTAATATTGGACGAAGAAGACTATCGCAAAAAAATGGACAACCTTTTAAACGGAAAAGAATTTGTTAAACTAGAAAACAATCCATTAAAGAAAGCATGCAAATCTGTGGAATTAGCAATTAAAAACAGTAAAATCATGACTAAAAGAGATAAATTGAACAATAAAATAGACAGTCCAAAAACACCATACATATATGGTTTACCCAAAATACATAAACCTGAAATTACCCTCAGACCAATAATTAATAACATTGATGCACCCACTTACCAACTATCAAAATGGCTGGTTCAAATCTTCAGATCCTTCACAAAATTTGAAAATTTAAGTATCAAAAACTCGTTTGAATTGTTAAATCTCCTGAAAGACACAAAGATCAACTCTACAGATGCTTTAGTTTCCTTTGACGTCATTTCTTTATATCCAAGTATACCGACCAATGAGCTTATTCCACTTCTCAAAAAATGGCTGGAATCAATACAAATAACACTTGAAGAAATAGAAGAACTTTCACAACTTACAGAAATTTGTATCAATCAAAATTTTTTCAGCTTTAATGGACAGATCTATAAACAAAAAACAGGCCTAGCTATGGGCAACCCATTGTCTCCCTTCTTGGCAGATTTATTCATGAGTGCTTTTGAAACACATATCACAAAAGCTTTTCCAAATTATTTCAAAGTGTGGTATCGCTATGTTGACGACATTTTTGCAATAGTACCTAAAAAACTCATACAAGATGGTCTTAAACTTTTGAATATACAAAGTCCAGCTATAAAATTTACATTGGACACAGAAGAGGATGGTGTGCTCCCCTTTTTGGACATCAAGATCAAAAAAATTAACAACAAACTCACTTTTGGTATCTACAGGAAACCGACACACACAGATAATTACATTAAGAACAACAGTTTCAACCCAAAACAACACCAACATGCCATTTTCAACAGTTTAATCTTTCGGATGATCAACTTTCCACTAAACAGAGAAGATTATCAAGAAGAATACCTACACATAAAAAAAGTAGCTATATCCAACGGTTTCAACCCAAATTTAATAGACAAAACTGTTAACAGACTCAACAAAGCTAAGAAAATAAAAGAAACCACCACCCTAGAACCTACAGGAGAAAAAGAGAAAAAACTTTTTAAAAAATTCACCTTCCACCCATCAGCCTATAACAAATTCCAAAAAATCTTCTCAAAACACAACATAACTCTTGCACCTCAAAACAGGTTTAATATCAGAAATTTGTTAAAAGGCCCTCCCAAAAATTCAATCACTACCAAAGAAAAACCAGGAATCTATGAGATCAAATGTGAAACTTGCCCTAAAATTTATATAGGAAAAACAAAAAGAAATATTAACATCGGAACTAAAGAACATATGAGAAACATTAAAAATGGTGAAACAGAAAAATCAGCAGTGGCTTTTCATTTTTTGAATACTAGACATGACATCAATTTGGAAACATCTCTAATAAAATACGTTAATCACCCCATAGACCTTTCCGTATGGGAAAAAATCTTCATTAACAAAAATCGTCATAGAGTCATGAATTTTGAAACTCCACCACTGGACATCTTTGACAAGTACATCACGCCATCTATTGACAATACGGAGAAAGAAGAAACCACTACAACTTGCACTAGTCGAGTATCAGCTGAGGATAGGAGCAAGAGCTCTTGAAACATGTCCTGTGAATAAGCAGTGTGAGTGAAGCAATGTGTCAATATATTCTCAATTCAATTTTGTACTTTAAAAAATTTACTTACCATCCTTGGGCAAATAAATTTTTTTTAAGGAAGTGGTATTATATTGGTACCTCAAAATAAATACAGGCTTAAGATCTACTACATTTTTCTAAAAAAGATAACATTTTAGATAATAAAAAATCTGGCATTTATAAATTTAACGGTTTAGAGTGCAATCAGGTTTACATTGATAGGACCAAACATAATTTGGAAGCGAGAGTAAAGGAACATTTCAAAAATATTAAATATAAACAGATTCATAAGTTGGTGGTGACAGATCACTGTTGGTAATTTAGGCACTACATAAATTCAGAAGTTAATTATTAAAACAAGTGAATGGACCGATAGATTTAATGATTTGGGAGAAAATATTTATTTTGAAAAATAAAAATTATGTGATGAATTTTGAACTACAACCAATAGATTTGGTCAATAAGTTTGTTTGACCCCCAGTAGATGGCAGCATGATAGCAAACTATCTGTCAACTACCCAACTACCGGAAGTGACCAAATGGTTAATCAGTCTATTGGCTGAGGAATCCTTGAAAGCAATAGGCAGGTAAAGAATAGGGTTTGAAGATAAATAAAACTAAATCTAGGCTCATGGTAGTAAAAAAATATTACAAACTAAAAAGAGAAGAAAAATGGGGGTGGGAAGATTCAGAAATTGAGGTGATTAAGAAAATTGATTACCGAGGAGTAAGACTATCTAGTAATGGTAAATGGGATAACCAAAAAAAGAAAAGCACTGGCAGAAGGAAAAGTGGCTATGAGTGCTATTGGATCATGTATTAACAAAATATCAAATATGCAAGTAAAATGGTAAGAAAGGATGTTTGGTTCAATATTAGAAAGCAGAATGCTATACAGATGAAGGATGGAAAGCAATAAATGTTATAAATTGATTATTTTGAAAACTTGTTTTAGGCTTACCTAGATCTTCACCAAATGAGGCTGCTTAAATGGAATTAGGAAGATTAGATTACAAAAGCAAGGTGATGGAAAGAAAATTGAAATATTGGCTCAGAATATGAAATTTATGTGAGAATACTGTTAAACAGTGTTTTATAGCACAAGCAAGAATAAAGGGGAGAGAGACTTGGATATATAAAATTCAAAAGATTTCACAGCAAACAGGTATGGGATCATTATGGCTAGATAGTGGAAGAATAGAAAAGGGATTCTGGAAAGAAGTAAAAACAAGAATTGAAGATATTAAAAAACAAGAATTATGGGATAATGTTAATACTAAAATATCTCTGAAATTATACAAAACATTGAAAAATAAATGATTGGGAAGAGAAAAATATATTGAAATCTGTGATAAAGTAGGAAGAGAAGGGTTGGCATGGTTTAGAACCGGAGTAATATACTTAAGGGGTATAAGGAATGGATATATTAAGGTTAGGTGTCCAATGTGTGAAAAAGAACATAGGTAGTGCTTGGCATTATATTTTTGATTGTCAAAAAAACAAAATATTGGAGAGATGAATTCCTTTTGCATAAGTGGGAAAATGTACCAAATGAAATAAGAGGCAAAATATTCTTGAATCTAATATGAGAAGAAAACATAATAAAACTTCAAAAATTTATTGGCAGGATGAGACAAAAATAGATTTGGAAAACAGTGATCACTAGAACAATTAGGAAAATTAGTATAAGATATATAGAGAAACAAATATGTAGATCCCAAGTTTTAAAATGCCCCATTATATACACAACCAGGGTTAACTATAATGGAACATGGGAAAATGCAACTCCTATAAGCTGAGGATGTGATGGAAACATTGTGAAACAGTCCCAAAGGATTTATAATTTTAATCAGATAAGTGAAGTTGGTTACTAAGTGCTGTAGTTTATTTATAATATTTGGATTCTTACACTGTCATTAGCTTCAGTTTTTTTACAAAATACTTAATTTCTTTTGTTTTTTTGTCTGTATTGATATAATTCCCAATCATGATGCCTAGTTTTAAATGGTTACTGTGTTTGAAATACCACATGTCTCCTTGGAAAGGGCAATATTTTGGAAGTAAAATAATCTCCCTTTCAGATTTCCAACTGGGGACCTATTATTTTCAGCAACAGAATATTCACAATTTATTACTCCCTCTGTCTTATAATAATTGTCCGGTATGCCAAAATGACATTACAGTAATTGCTAACAAGCAAGTATTTTGAATTCTCATGCATGCAGAGATGCACAGTAGGTCAGTGAATAAGATTGTGAAGAGTAATAACATGACATTATTGCGATTAACAAACACTGTCAAGATGAGTACCTACAGGGGACATTGATTTTCATAACACTGCTATGGGGCTGTATGAAGTCTGATGAAGCAAAGCACACTGGAAATCTTAAGTCGACCATATCCATGTGACAACCCTACAGTGAATACATTTGTAAACAACAGGGAACACAACATGCAGCAGTGCATGAGAGCGGTAGCAAAGAGTTTTTAGACAGTGAACAGTAGGTAGTGCACAAGGTTCTGTTGAAAAACAGTGTGCTGGGATAAGGTGCCATAACAGATGCGGCCAAGAAATGTAATGTCAATGGAACAGGCACATCATTTTTGGCAACAAAGGCGACAATGTTTCAAACATGGATCCATTTGTGCTATATTTGATCTTGGGTAAAAGGCATTGTTGGTCCAAACAATGGCTACAGAAAATGACATTGCAAAAGCGGCAGAAATTTTGTTCAATTGCAGCAGTGCTAAATGTCTCTAAGAGTACTCTAAATAGGTATGTGATGATGGCAAAGTTGTGAGTTCATACAAATACACTGAAGCCATTATTGACCGACCATAGTGAAACAGAACAGCTATATTACTAAAATTAGGCAAGTGAGTCAACCTTGTGTATACTTTTCTCCACTTACAAGTTTTATATGAAGACTAGTTTCTGGGGACTTCTCCCCTATCGTCAGCTCTGTGGTAGACTGATGATACATCCGGTGTCTGCATCTGGCTTGGTGTTGTGCTGCCATCTAACGTCCTGGTAAGTTTGATGACGTCATCTACCACGGGAATTTCAAAATTCATCAAGAGGTCCTGTTTTTTCGTAATAAATATGTTTTCCCAAATCTGTAGTTCCAGAGGTTTCTTTGCCTGTTTGATCAGTTCTATTTCTTGTTTTATGTTGTGATTCTCAGACCAAAAGTGATGTGATACGGCCGACTTGTCCATTTGTTTGAATTTAATATTTCTGAAGTGTTCTTTCATTCTTGTTCCTAGAAATATTAAATTCAAACAAATGGACAAGTCGGCCGTATCACATCACTTTTGGTCTGAGAATCACAACATAAAACAAGAAATAGAACTGATCAAACAGGCAAAGAAACCTCTGGAACTACAGATTTGGGAAAACATATTTATTACGAAAAAACAGGACCTCTTGATGAATTTTGAAATTCCCGCGGTAGATGACGTCATCAAACTTACCAGGACGTTAGATGGCAGCACAACACCAAGCCAGATGCAGACACTGGATGCATCATCAGTCTACCACAGAGCTGACGATAGGGGAGAAGTCCCCAGAAACTAGTTTTCATATAAAACTTGTAAGTGGAGAAAAGTATATACAAGGTTGACTCGCCTAATTTTAGTAACAATGGCACTCCACTTTCTGAAATACTTCTTTTTATTCTATAGAACAGCTATAATTTGCATTATCAGTGCTGGTTCGTACCAACATTGACTGTCCTGAAAATGAAAATCCAAAGTTGAGCATGATGATGGAGACCATTCATGTAGAGGAAAAATGGTTCTAGCTGATGGAGGGGCACAACATGTACCTGCTGCTAGATGAATCAAACACATACTGAACATGAGAAAGCAAATGGTGTATTCCAAAGATTATGCTTCTGGCTGCCTTAGCTCAGTCTTGGTAGAATACTGGCTGCAATCATTGGTTTGATGGTAAATTAGACATTTGATCATCAAGGAGCCTCCAAGAGGAACAGTAATAATCATCCTACTGGTACACAGTGACCAAACCATTAGCTGTCACCAAAGATGTTCATCAGGACATCTGCTTTTCAACAGATTAATCCCTGAAATAGGTTCAAAATGGTCACACAGAGCGCACAAGAAGAAGGTGTCCATTTAGTAGGACAATATGCATGTCCATATCGTCCCCAATGACTGCACCTGGTTGGTCGTGCAGCTGCTGGTGGAATCACCGTGGATCTTGTATGCCAATCTCCAAACAGGCCGGATATGAATGTTTTAGATCTGTTCTTCTGGGCAATTCAGTCACTCCAGCATCAAGCACTTCCACAAACTATTGACAAGTTGATGATCGCTGTTGAGATACCTTTCTCTGACCTGACACATGACAAGGATATCTTTCTCTGACCTGACACATGACAAGCTCAACAAGGTCTTTCTTACTTTGCAGTATTGTCTTATTCTGGGAACAGTGCAAGTGTATGCTGGGAACAACTACACATTTCCCATAAGCAAAAGGTAAGCTTGGACTGCCGCAACATCCTGCCATCTCACTTGGGGTGTCCTCAATACATTTACGAGGTTTTAGCTGCACTGCCACAGTAAATCTGCCAGGGCAAACTAGATTGTTGGATTGGTAGCCTTCCCACACTAACACAGCACCAAACATACCCCTAGCACCAAAGAAGGCCAGAAAAATCTTCGAATATCTACTAAATTTAACATTTGCAGAAGTTATTTACCATAAGAAGATCCACCTGCTTTTATCCCATATTTTGATGCTGGCTCCAATCCTTACCTACTTTTAATACTTTTCAATTTATACACACAAAAGATCTTAGTTCAGGACACAACAGCTGTAATTCACTGCTTTAAACTCAAACAAGCAGATAATTTGTACTTTCTCTACTTTCTACTAAGAGAAATATTACATTCCATACAAAAGTTTGATATTGAGAATTTGTAGAAATACATTTTTGGGACCATCTGAACCTTTTCTAATACCCAATGGTGACAGCAAAGTCATTAGTCTTCTTAAACTTCAAAATTTTTCATAGTCATTTTGTATATTGAGAATGATGGACATTTTTGAGGATGACAATAGTTCATTTCCTCATTCAGGTTGCACAGTGGACAAATTGGGCCTCATATACTCCAATTATATATATGAGGCTATGCCGTGGCTCAGTGGTTAGACCGCTTGGCTCTCACCAAGGTGGCCTGGGTTCAATCCCTGGCGACCGCAAAGTGAGATTTGTGGTGGACAACATGGCACTGGGGTGGGTTTTCTCCGGGACCTCCGGTTTCCCCCGCCATCTCATTCCACCGGGGCTCCATCTTCATCTCATGTATCATCAGTGTCACCGCCTGCGATACCGTATGTAGTAAAAGCGGGCGTTAAACACTACACATTTTATATACGTATGTATAGGCATACAAGTATGTTCTGTTAACATTCGAAAGCTGCTTCTGCTGTTTTCCTAGGTGTATCTGAATTTAAAATAAGTATTTTAGAAAAAGGCATGTGCATGCATGCGTGCATGTGTGTGTAAACAGCATAACTCAGAAATGGAAAGTCTGTAAATACCAAACCAGGCAACAGCAAAGTGAGATTTGTGGTGGACCACACGGTGCTGGGGCAGGTTTTCTCCAGGATCTCTGGTTTCCCCCACCATCTCATTCCACCGGTGCTCCATCTTCATCTCATGTATCATCAGTGTCACCACCTGTGGTGCTGTATGTAGTAAAAGTGGGCATTAAACACCACATATTACACATTGTGAATACCAAACTGGCTATTCAAGTTCAGTATCCTCCATAAAGATTTTCAAGAAAATCCTCCAACCCCAAATTACTCTTTAAATGGAACATTTTTTCAAAATTTTTATTTTCTCAAAAATGGTGCTAAGTATTTTGATTAAAATACCACATGTTTTAGATATTTTCATGTCTAATGAAATGTATATCTGTTGTTTTAGTTTTCAAATGTTAGGATTTGGCAATGAAGCCATTAGCTCTCTTGCTCTCCAATATTTCTGTGTAGTGGGTCCGGCAGGTTTGGGCTTCACAGGTTAGAAGATGTTCTTCAGTCATTTCCTCTTCTTTGTTGCACACGGGACAATTTGGACTTGTATATTTTCTTATCCTGTGTAAGTGTTTGGCCAAATAATCATGTTCCGTAAGTAATCTAAAATTTGCTACTGCAGCTTTACGTGGGATTTCTGGAATAATTTCTGGATTTTTAATTAAAATGTTCCATTTTTTACCTTTGGCTTTGTTAGATATTGATTGGTTTTGTTTGTTTTTAATTAATCTTTTTATGGATGTAAAGGGTAAGTTTTTACTTTTGTTCTGAATCAAATTTGCACCTTTTTTGGCAAGAAAATCAGCTGATTCATTTCCAGCAATTCCACGATGCTCAGGTATCCACTGTAATATAATTCTTTTCTGTAGTTTTTGAAGTTGTTGGATCATTTTGTGACATTCTTTAATTTGGATTGACTTCATTATATATGAACTTATTGCATATAATGCTGCTTTAGAATCAGAAAGTATGACAGCATTTTTGAATTTATCTATTCTGTATAGAAGGTGTTGGAGTGAAATATGAATAGCCGTTACTTCTGCATCAAAATTTGTTGTGTGGTATCCTGCTGGTTGATAGAATGAGAACAGTGCACACTTAATTCCTGCTCCTGAGTTTTCCAAGTTAGATCCATCTGTGTAGATATGTAACCATTCTTCAGGTGGGTATCTATTGTTCACAGTTTCTAATGCTAGTGCTTTTAGTACAGGTTTGGAAGTTTCAGATTTTGTAACTATTTGTTCTAAATCTAATTGAATATTAATTGGCTCAAACGTCAGTGGGTTTTCTTTGATTAAAATGTTTTCTTTAGAATTAGGAAGATTCAGATCTGTTTTTAATTCCCTAACTTTGTGTAGGAAACTTGTTTGTGTTTTCATCTTGATTGATTGTAATAATCTTTTCTCCCATTTTGTTGTTTTTAACCGCAACATTTTTTCAAGTTGTATTAGTGCCTGCTCCTCTAAAGTTAGATGTATTGAATATTTCCGAGTTAAGGCTTGCATTGCCGTGATTGGAGTTGATTTTGTTGCACCGGTTATTAGTCGCAGGGCCTGATTTTGGCAAACTTCTAGGTGATTTATGTTAGAACTGTTTGCTGTAATTATTACCTCTGCATTATAAAGAAGTATTGGCTTGATGAATGTTTTGTATGTCGTGTTCAGTGTCTCCCGATTACTGCCCCACTTGATTCCAGCTAATCTTTTCAAAATTTAAAAATTTTTTGTTGATTTGTTTACTACTGCTTCAATATTTGAATTTTCAGAAAATATCTCAGAAGTCCTCTTCATTCTGGTTGACTTTTACATAACTGGTAACCCATCAGAGATAAATAAACTCTTTAATTGCACAAAAAGATGTAGGGCACGTTAAAACATACACTTTTTTTGTTTGTTTGTTTGTTTGTCCTTGTTATTTGTCTGAATTTTCCAATACTTACACTTTTGTGAAGTGTAAAGTCATCATTCATTTATCTTTTGGCCATGCATAGAGTAAGGATTTCATTCCCGTCACATAGCAACCAGCTTATTAAAGATTTGATAATGGCCTAAGCCTACTGTATTCCTATATTTCCCTTGTACCTACAAGAAAATTAACAATAAAATAGTTTTTAAAAATGTGTAACTTGATTAACATGAAGTAGATAGTGGAATAAGCATTTCTAAGAATAGTTTGTAACAAGAGTACAAAAAGTAATGTGAGTAAACTAATTCAGATTTTTCAAGCTACTGCCCAATAATACCAATGTTAATTGATAGAAATTAATTGTACTTCCATACTAGCTCTTTATAGGGCAGAGTTTATATAAGTAGAGTAAGACTGAAAAATTAAATGTCATAGCCAGGATTTGAGCCATGAATCTTCTGGTCTCTCTCTCGTTGCTCTTAACCATTGATCAGGGGCGGCTTTTCAATGAGGTAGCATGTTTGCGCTACAACCAAAATGCTATGTCTTCCTTTAATGCAAGGGCATGTTCCATTTGGCGTTCAGTTCGACCTTGTCTAGTGCAGTGGCCCTCAGTGCACTGTATTGTTTGCAGGTGCCAAGTAGTTCACTCTCAGTTGCAAACCACTGGTATACAATGGGGAGGTATAGGGCACGATGAACCTAGGGTGTGCCAAGGCAAGTAGGGGGGCAGGGCGGGGCTTATGGCTGCATAAGGTTGGTTAACCTAGCAGCCAGAGAATAGTGAATGCCAAGCCTTCTCCTTCTGTTTTCAGCGCCACCTATTATTCTCATATTAAATGTTCGCATCGGTCAACTATTACCACAGATTACTAGTACCTACCAGAGCATAGCCACATGTTTTGTGCCATGTTTTGTTAGCTGTGTCGTGCTTTGAGTAGTGAATAAGAGTGATTTATTTAAATACAAGTATATTGTGTTCTGTAAGGAGAAACAATGAATTCTATAAAGGGTCTATTAGCACATCCTTTTTAAAAATGAGCTTAGGAAAAAAAAAACCGAAAATAAGTGACTTGGAAGTCCCATGCCAAATATAAAAATCACATAGGTAGTCAAAACAAAAAAAAAATATTTGAACAGGAACTTTAACAACAATGTATATGAGAAATATAATTTGATGTGTGGTTGTAATATTAAAAATAGCCTGTTTTGCAGCATCTTCATGATCGCGCTAAAAACACGTAACTTAAAAACTGCACAAGAAAAACACAGTTTTGCTATGCTTGGCAATGTAAATATAGCAAAGCAGATGAAATGTGTAGTGTTTAATGCCCGCTTTTACTACATACGGCACCGCAGGTGATGGCACTGGTGATACATGAGATGAACATGGAGCACCGGTGGAATGAGATGGCGGGGGAAACCGGAGATCCCGGAGAAAACCTGCCCCAGCGCCGTGTTGTCCACCACAAATCTCACTTTGCAAAGCAGATGGACAGTGCATATCGGAGAACAATTGAAGAACACAGCCAGAAAGTGGCTCAAAATAGGTATGTTTTAAACATTATTATTAACTGCATTAGGTTTTGTGGAACCTTTGAGTTAGCTCTACGAGGACACAATGATTCAGCTACGTCAAGCAATCCTGGTATTTTTCGAGGACTGATAAACTTCGTGTAGAGCTAGACTGTGTTCTGAAGAACCTATCTGGAGAATGCTACAGTGTTTAAGGGGACCTCCAAGACAATCCAGAACGAAATCTTGCAATGTACACTTGAAGTCCGCCATGAAGAGATATCAAGTCCATTTTTAGCTGCATAAATAGAAGAGTGTTATGCTCTAGAGTGTTTCTGAAATACGCATGTTGTGTTATACGCTGTGAATTACCGTTAACTTGTGTATACAGCAGTCTATAGTGGTAGGCTTAAACAACCGTTTGTTACTTTAAAAAAATTAAATTGCATGGATAAATTTGTGAACCACCGATTTTCAGAGCCACCAGCCGCCCCTGCCATTGATCCACCATGGCAACATGCTAGTAAGACATTAAATTCTCCAAAAGACTTGTATTTTTCCCAGTAAACCATAAGAGTTCTCATAAAAAATGAGATATGCCCCATACCTATCTAAACCCTAGCATGGAAGAATGATTAATTACCAGCAATTATCCTAATAGTGGTTTAACTATAAAGCCTGGGACTTAAGTACTTACAGCATAGTAAGGCACCACAAAAGGTGCATATCTCATTGTATATGAGAACTCCTAGTGGCTTACTGAGGAAAAATTAAATGAAATATCCATATAATATGGATATATTGTAGATTAAACTTTTGGATGATTGGTTCTTGAAAGATCTTGTTAATGAAATAAATATTGTTGAATGCTATTGTAACATAGCGTAATAATAACACCCTCTGGCTCCTCTTGCCTAATCCTTCCTCCCAGGGATGCCGCACTTTGGGGCATAGGCATAAGAGATCTAGTTTGATCGCAGTGCCGAATCCCCTCCATAGCATAATCCATTCCTATCCAAAAATACCTTCTGTAAGAGCATGGGCTAGAGCCTCGTTTAGGAGCAACCCAAGATGTATTTGCTGTAGTACTTAATAAATCATATAATTTCATATAGTATAAGAACATCAACTCTTATGGTGGCCTACAGAAATATGTTAAATAAGTTTTAGACACATCAGATAATAATGTAAAGCAGTCATATTTTCTTTTCTGGTCATTGGCAAATAATGCATTGAATGATAGATTAGAGCCATGTAAGACAACATTTTATTCTTAAAATATATGTCATCTCAACTTTCTAACAAAAATTGACATTACACAGAAAATGAAGCTAGTTACAGTGGAATAATAAATATTATACAAATAAAATATTTAGTGATTATTTTACACTTATCTTAAGAAGTTGATGACAATACTTCTGTCTTCCCTAATTGAAATTAATTTCATGGACATTTGCCCACATCTTCAGTCAAACACAATTCATTGTCAAGGATACCATGATAAAGTAGTTCCTATATTCGTTAGAAAAACTATTAAATTTGATAATAATATTATTCATCAACAAGCAGCGGAGAGAAAAGTAATTCAAGTTAAAAGATGTTTATTTTTTAAAAGTTTAAGTAATATTGAACTTAAATTATATGATTTACATCTTAAATTAACAAATATTTTAGGTTATACAATATGGCTTAGTTTAGTATCCAAACTATTTCATATTCTTAATATAAATATGAAAAATAAAAGTACTAAATTAAAAAAGAAATTATATAATTTACATTTAAAACAAATTAAATTAAACCCAGTTATTAAAAATAATAAAGATAATGTTGTTAATTTATCAAATTCTAACCTTAATGAAAAAGAGTTAAATTTTTTAAATCAAGGTTTAAAAACGTGTGTAGATTTTTCAAACAATATAGATGATTATATTGCAGATATAGAAATTGCTAGTGAAGATTTAAATGAAAATAATAAATCTTTGATTGAATTAAAATGTAGCAAAATATTACAAAATTTAGATAAATACAAACCAAAAAGAAATAATAATCATAAACATATTATTAAATCATTAAATCAAAAAGATTTAATTTTCACCAAAGCGGATAAAGGTAATAGAATTGTAATTTTAGATCAATTAGATTATATTAATAGAGTAAACCTTTTACTTCAAGGTGAAGATTTTATAAAGATTAATAAAGACCCTTTAAACTCTTGTATTACAAATTTTAATAAAATACTTAATGAAGTGAAAGTTATATCAGACAAAGAAAAACATTTTGTAAAGATTAGTAATCCTGTTTCACCTAGAATTTATGGCCTACCTAAAATTCATAAGCCCGGTAATAAAATGAGACCTATTGTTAATTGTATAAACTCACCAACTTACAATTTAGCAAAATGGTTACACAAAAAATTTTGTAATTTTGATAAATTTGAAAGTTTAAATATTAAAAACTCTTTTGAACTAATAAAAAAGATTGATAGTGTTGTATTATCTAGAACTGATACACTTATTTCTTTTGATGTAACTGCCTTATTTCCTAGTATTCCTAGAGAAAAACTTTTAATTTATTTAAAAAAGTGGTTGAATTCAATAAATTTACATGAGGACTTAATAGTTGATTTTGTTAAACTTATTGATTTTTGTTTGGATCAAAATTTTTTCACTTTTAATGGTGAATTTTTTCAACAAACTTCTGGCTTAGCAATGGGTAATCCTCTTTCACCTTTTCTTGCTGATATTTTTATGAGTTTTTTTCGAAATTCAAGTCTCTAAAGCTTTTCCTTTAATTTTTAAAACATGGTATAGATATGTTGATGATATTTTTGCTATTGTTCCTGAAAAACAAATTAATGATGCTTTAAAATTTCTAAATTTACAAGATAAAGCTATAAAATTTACATTAGAAACTGAAATTAATGGATTTCTTCCTTTTCTAGATTTGAAAATAATAAGAAATAATAACAAATTAGATGTTGGTATTTACAGGAAATCTACTCATATTATAATTACATAAAAAATAAAAGTTTTAACCCTTTTCCACATAAATTTGTTGTTTTTAATAGTTTGATTTATAGAATTAATAAATATACCCCTGAATAAAGAAGAATTTAATAAAGAATATAAACATATTATTCATACTGCTTTAATTAATGGTTTTAATAAAGATTTTATACAAAAGAAAATTGAAAAATGTTAATATCAAAACACTATTAATGATATTTCTGCTCTTAAAAAAATAAAAGATGACTATAAATTTAAAAAAGTACTTACCATCCTTGGGTTAATAAACATTTTCAAATTTTTTTAAAGAACTTGGTATAATTAAGTTGTAGGTATTGTAAGTGTTGTTTAGTGTCATTAATCGACTCCCCTTGAATTTAATTTATCATAACAACACATTTTCAACACTTCCAAGAAAGGAATTGCAAGTTGGTATAACTTTAGTTCCTCAAAATAAATATAGTATTAAAAATTTATTACAATTTTCTAAAAAAGATAAAATTCCTAATAATAAAAAATCTGATAATTATCTATTTAATTGCTTAGATTGTGATAAGGTTTATATTCGAAAGACGAAACATAGTTTGGAAACCAGAAAGAAAGAACATTTTTGTAACATTAGATATAAACAAATTGATAAATTGGCCGTGGCATATCATTTTTGGTCATTTAACCATGAAATAAATCCCGAAGTTAAATTACTAAAACAATTAAATGTTCCCATAGATTTAATAGTTTGGGAAAAGATATTTATTTTAAAAAATAAAAATCGCGTAATGAATTTTGACATACCGGCAATTGATTCTGTTTTTAGGTTTGTTTCGTCTTCAGATGTTGGTAATACGTAAATACATAAATACATGGTATCCTTGACAACGAATTGTGTTTGACTGAAGATGTGGGCAAATGTCCACGAAATTAATTTCAATTAGAAAAGATAGAAGTATTGTCATCAACTTCGAAAGATAAGTGGAAGATAATCACTAAATATTTTATTTGTATAAAAATTGACATGTTGAAGGATTTTCTCGGGCATTGGATGAGTCAACGGATGCGTCAGATAATACTCAGATGTTGATTTTTATTTGAGGAGCAGATAAAAGCTATGAAATGTATAAGAACTTCTTGACAGCACAAGTACTGAGAAGTTGAAAATGTGCCATTAATAAAAATAACCTTTGATGGAAAAACTTGAAATCTATTACACTGATAGAGGCAAAGACATGTGTAGTAAAAATAAATGAGTGGTTGCACTTGTGTCAAAGGCTGTAGAAAATGAGGTGGTTCAAAACCACTAGTCTTACATCATATCATTTATTAACACATAAATCTATCTGCACACTATTGTGCAAAAAATGATTGGATATGTCTGCAGTTGTAAATCCAATCCTATCAGTTGTTAATTTCATCAGGTTCATGGGCTAAATCACTAATAATTCTGTGAGTTTATTGAAGGGGTTGGAGAAAATGGCTTACCATGTCATACTGCTGTATGCTGGCTTAGCTGCGGATAGTTCTTCAGCAGAGATCAAAATTTTGTTAAAGTATCACACTTGCTGTATTACAAAATAGCACATAATTGTGGAATTTAGCATCTTTTTATGCTTTGGCAAAATATATGAATTTGAGATTGCGAGGAGAAAGCCAGTTTCTCCCTGATTTGTACATTCATATCAAATTATTCCAGTAGAAAATAATACTATTTCAATCACAATTACATAAAAAATGTTTCACACATTTTAAAACGTGATATATTTAGCCATGCTACTGAGTCTGAGTTTCCTGTCAATTTTGTAATTGAAGCTTTGAGTGCTTTAAAGATAAATTTTTATACTCATTTTTCAGACTTTGATGTTATTGCAAATGAAATTAAGATTCTTCAAAATCCTTTTGATACTCACATTGAAACCCTAGCCCCAGAGCTTCAAATGGAAATTATTGATTTACATTGCAGTGATATAATTAAAAACAAATACTCATCTTTGTTAGAAGTTTATAAGAATCTTCCACCAGTAAAATTAGTTAATTTGCATAAATTTTTTCTTGGGCTGTTTTCTGTTTTTGGTACTATTTACTTGTATAAGAAAACATTTTCCAAAATCAAGCACACAAAGAATGTTTATAGATCTAAGTTAACCCATGACCATTTTAAATCTCTTTTAATAATTTATAAAAGTAAAATTGGTCCACAATTGCAAACTACTGTCAATGGAAAATCACAATTACATCATAGGTGTATTTTACAAATAGATTATAAACTGTTAGTGAGATTCACTTCAGTTATTTTTAGTTATTATGCTCAAGTTAAACATTCTGTGTATTGTACTTGTCATTAAGCTTTATCTAGGAAGTAAATAAAACCAAATTATTATCATTCTGTGTTTTTTATTCAACTTATCACAGCAACAATAAGTCATCAGCTGTCACAGGCTAGATTTATCATAAAAATGGGCCAGATTTGTGTAAACTTCCTAGCTTCTAATGGAACCTTTATGGAAGACACCACAAAAAACAAGCCTTTTACTGAGGACCACACTGGTATGCCCTCAGCAATACTCTCCCTTCCATTGATGTGGAAGCTCTCTCAGAGGGTAATTCAACAGGAGCAAAATCTATTTTTAAAAATGCAAAAACGGGCAATTAGGATAATACTACATGTTAATAAAAATACCAGTTGTAGGCCACTATTTAAGAAATTAAATATATTGCCCCTACCCTGTATTTACATATATGAAACATTATGCTACATAAAAGTTAATCTCAGTACGTACACAACAAACTCACAGATACATTCTCATGATACCAGAACAAGATAACCTTCATGTAATCACACATAGCACAAGTTCTTTTGAAGAAAGTTTTGTATATACTGGCCTCCAGCTTTATAATAAATTACCCAATTATCTGAAGCAAATACCTGCCCTGGATCGATTTAGGATTTGCCTCAAAAAACTTCTTTCACTCCATTGTTTTTATAGCACAAAGGAATATTATAATTACTTTGACAATTAATTTTTTTAAGATATTTTATAAATGTATACACAATGTCTTTATTTAATATTTTGAGGTAATAGCTCAATTTTATAATTTGTATCACATGTACATACTGTTAAATATTGAAAAGCCTGTAAATAATTGTAAAGATCCTGGATGTGTTCTATATTCATTCATTCATTCATTCATTCATTCCATTCATTCATTCATTCTTTATTCATCCTTTTAAAACATATACATGTTTTTGGACACGTCATGGTTACAAAGTATATGTACAAAACAAAGAAATAAAATGGTACAAGTTATTTACTATAGTACACCAATAATCATACATTATTTTTTACAAATTTACTGTATTTACAATTCTTTGTTTAAAAATTCTTTTATTGAGTAGAAACATCCAGTTATACAATACTTTTTAAGTTCCTTTTTGAAAATGTTATGGTTTTGGAAGCTTTTTAGGTATGGTGGAAGTTTATTGTAAAGTTCACATGCTGATGCTATTGGTTTAGTTTTATATAATTCTAATCAATGCATTTGTGGGGGATAGTTGACTTTTTTTCTTGTAATCATGGTTGTTTCTATTCAGTTGTCCATTACTGTCTTTAATTTTTAAGTACAGTATTGTTTCATATATGTATAATGATTACAAAGTCATAATTTGTAGATCAACTACAACAGAGCAAACCTCTAACTTAGAACTGGTTTTTACTTCAAAGGCTACAGAAGATCTGGATAACAGAGCCTTGCAATAATTACCATTGTGATCCTAAACAGGGATAAACCTAAAGTCCTCCAGATCAACTCTCACCATAAGAAGCCTGATACCATGTCTTCTGCAAAGTCTTCAACAGAAAAGAAATATGGAGTCAAATAAAATAAAATAAAAAATAAACAAAGTAAAATAAATACATAGGTAGTATTAAAAGTTTATTGGATTTCTCTAAAAAAAGATAAAATTCCTAATAATAAAATATCTTGTATTTATCAGTTTAATTGTTTTGATTGTGATAAAGTTTATATTGGAAAGACAAAACATAATTTAGAAACCAGAGCGAAAGAACATTTTCGTAACATAAAGTATAAATACACTGATAAATCGGCCGTAGCAGATCATTTTTGGTCATTTAACCATGAAATAAATCCAGAAGTTAAATTATTAAAACAATTAAATGGTCCGATAGATTTAATGGTTTGGGAAAAGAAATTTATTTTAAAAAACAAACATCGCATAATGAATTTTGAAATACCGGCAGTCAATTCTGTTTTTAAATTTGTTTAATCTTCAGATTTTGGTAGTACTAAAAAGAACATATCAATACCTAGCATTCGTAACGATGGCAACAGCTTTGTTGTTTCCAGCTAAAGATGTGTAAAACTTTTACATGAAATTGCAATCCTGGACAATTTATAAGAAAATTATCATTTCTTATAAGATAAGTGAAGTTTTAAGTTACAAATTGTTATATTTGTATATAGAGGTTTGAACATGAACTCTGGATTAACAGGGGTCAAATTTTGGGAATAGATGAATGTCAAGCTAAGCTAATACACTGTGGCAAGGACAGTGCAGCCCACCTCTGTGGTGTGAAGGTAGCATGTCTGCCTCACATTCAAGAGGTCCCAAGTTCAAATCTTGATCAGAGTGAGTTATCCAGATAAGATCTTTGGGGGTTTTACTTATCCTGAAAGAATGTTGGTAACTCTAAGCTCTATGAACGCTGGGCTAATTTGAGCATCATTTTACCCATTTCATTTGTTGTCTGATACAATCTACCTTAGAACATAAATAAAAAATGGGGCAATTAAGAAGTTGTATTCTTATACACAATGGAGTTCAATGCTTAAGTTTACTGGAATTTTGTTCTAGTAATATCACTACAGTAAAATCGACTGCCATTATGAGCCACATTCTATGCACAGCAGTACAGAACAATATACAAAAATCTGCTTATTAATAAGAACCGTGATTACATGGTTTATATTATGTAATACATGAAGCTTAATCTGCAAACTGATTTTCCATTTTCAAACAGTTTAGGAACTAATACTTCACAGTTAAAGACTGTGTAGTACATAACAACAGACATTGCACTGGAAGGAAAGAAAACACAATATTGAGCTCTGTTCAATAACAGCAATCCACCTGCTATGTTGTTAGATCAGCTGGTCCCAAACTACACTAAGAGAGGGGAGCAGACTAAACAAGTGCAAACTCTTATCATGAAATCTGGGGAGCAAAAATACCAATAAAATGGGTTTACCACTTTTAGATTTTCTTCTCTCATAATAAAATACATGTCCTATATGTTGGTAACAAACCTACTGTTGCAAATCATATAAGAAGGAAGTTATCAACATTGCCTTTTGAACTGAGTATATTTCAACTCAGATTACTGATTGGAAAATCCTGGGTGAACTATCATTTTTGGATCATAACTACATTGTCATATTGGTGAACATGAAGCTGTTTTGGAGGGAAAGAATTCAGTTGGGAACCTTAACCACTATCACAAAGAAGCAGGAGTAGGTGAGCTGTCTTGTTGCTTATTGGCTGGCAGGAGGGGAATTGGCACGCCTTCAAGGCCAGTCACAAGCTTACGTCATGAAGCCTGGGTGGAATTGTGTTGCTACTACTCAAAAGACCTTTCTAGACAGCATTTTAAGAAGGATCTACTATGCCAGGCAGGATATTAAAACCAGTTTTTGGTACAACTGGTTACATGGCCTTAGTTTGAACTGTTTCTTGGTGATTCAGTTTGATTAAATAAGAGTCATGGGATCTCTTGTTTTCAGGTGTGGTTTCTATAGTGACATAAATCAAATTTTAGATAAGTCTAATTTCGTAATATATAATTTAATTGTATAATCTGGATTACATTTTACTCGAACTTTCTTTCCTAATTAATCACTGCAGGTTACCTCCAACACATCGATAAATCCTTATTTCCCTAATAAATAATTTCTGTTAATTACTTAAAATTCCTCACTTCTGCACATCCACTCATCACTACCAAGAATACAGAATATCTCTTTCTGAAGATTACTGATTTTCCGTTACTATCATTACTCCTCTAATTTTATGATTGGCCGATTTACTACAGTCAATCACAAAATTACACATATTTTTACACATTCAAACTAAAAACTTTTCGTCTTTCCACATAAAACAAGATTATTGATTTTCTTCTTCTTAGCAACCATTCATTACTTTTTTATATTGTCATTACATGGCCCACTAATAGTCAGATCAGAAAACAAGAATTTCCAAATGGATATTCATATAAAAAGTTCTAACTGAAACATATCGTTACAATATGAAGCTGATGAAGGCTGAGAAAGGTCAAAATTAATATGTGCAAGAGTAGTACAGTGAGTAGAGAGCAGTGAGGTGCTTCTAGCTAAGAGTGGTACATTCCAAGCTCAACAATGAGTCAGCAAGCTGCAGAGTGGTGCAGAAAAGGTTTATGGATCAGTAAGTCATTTCTGGGTGAGGAATCACCAAACTGGAACCAGCAGTGAAGCAGTTTACATGTGAACATCAGAGTTTGTTTAGAATTAGTATGCAGCTCAGTGTTAGAAGTGGACTTACGTGTAAGTCAGAAAAATTATAGTAGTAAAGGGTGCATGTTACAGAAATTTAAAGAAACATTGTAGAGATGTTTTGAAGTGTTGTATTTATGCAAAAGAAAGGCTAATTATACTTTAACAGTGAGCTAACGATTTAAGATTAGGATTACTATGGAGGGTATTCAGCGCTGCGACCCCAGGAGGATGAGGCAAGAGGAGACAGAGGACAGCATCCCAAGGAACCACAACAGTGTAGGGGGCTGGGTTCCTACATTTCACTTACATAGAAATCTGCCCCAGTAGGCCAGGACAATGGACATTCCCTCCTACTGTCATGTGGAAATGGTCCCAGCAGCCGGTTCGGAGATTGGCAACCAACCTACTGGAGGAGGAAGTACTTTTCTCATAGCATATCTTCCTGCCATACACCACTGAGATATTTGCCAACACTTCTACTTTGAAGACACCACCAGATGTGAAATGATACTGGAGATGAAATGGAGGGACAGGAAATTCAGAGAATATAATTAACCTACCCAGATGAAACTGCCTGAGCCATTCTGCTCGGTGAGCTAATGATTTAGTGACAAATAATGCAGTATTAAGGTGAATTCTTTTTGCATCTTTTGTCAACATCATTTATTGTTAATGTAGTTAAAAGAGTTAATCGCTAAAGGAATCCTAGGCGGTAGCCCTATATGTAGGATCTTTCAGGTAGGATTGGACAGATAGAATAAGGTGCTTTGGTGATATTGATAAGATTGCCTTTTCAGTCCAAGAGACTGTACTTGACAGCTCTCATGAATACTGCCCCATGCAAATGCAGATAAAATCCAAGAGGACATGGTGGGCTAAAGAGCTTGAACATAGGAGAGGCAGAGCATGACATCTCTTTAACAAAACAAAAAGAACTGAAAAATGGAGGAAGGTTCACAGAGCCTGCTCAAGTTATTCTCGGGAAGCAAGCAAGGTGAAAAGACGATTAGAAATCAACATTTTGGGAGTGTGCATCTCTCCCATCATTAGGATATTTATTAAATGTTATAACCATAAATGAATCATTGAATATAATACAAATATAAACAAAACACTATCAAAATTTGCGTTACTAAATGAAAGACTGTTTTCAGTAAATTAAATGCCAGGTCAGGAGATGGTGTGAGTATAGAAAATTAAATGGGTCAAAGAAACGTAACTACTTAACTGATTATCAAGCTGTATTGATCTGTGCTTCTTAAGTCGACGGATTTCCATTTTAAGGCCGGTTTCCAAGAGGAGCTGAACTGAAATCCAGCCTCATGATTAAGCATGCTCCTTTTGGAGGAAATGGCTAAAGCCTCCTTAAACGGCAATTTCCTCTGAGAGGAGCACGCTTAATCGTGATGCTGGATTTCAGTTCAGCTCCTCTTGGAAACCGGCCTTAAAATGGAAATCCATCGACTTAAGAAGCACAGATCAATACAGCTTGATAATCAAGTTAAGTAGTTACATTTCTTTGACCCAATTAATTTTCTATACTCATGCCATCTCCTGACCTGGCATTTAATTTACTGAAAACAGTCTTTTGTTCAGTAATGTGAATTTTAATAGTGTTTTGTCTTTATTTATATTTGTGTTATATCCAGTGATTCATTTGTGGTTATAACATTTAATAAATATCCTGATGATGGGAGAGATGCACACTCCCAAAATGTCGATTTCTAATCATCGTTTCACCTGGCTTGCTTCCCGAGAACAACTTGAGCATATTTGTCACCAGGATAGCTTTAGGTCTTATTTCACAGAGCCTTTTCAGATTACAATCAAAGCTTTCCTAAAGCTAAACAATCTTACTAGCAAGCCTTCTGTCAGGAAATATCAAGCTTGTCAAAGGCAGCTGGGCTGCAAAGAGCAGTTAGCCCACAATTCAATAACTTACTGGCACACTATACAAGCTTCAGTTGTTTTTACATGCCCAGCTGTAGAAACACAAAGTTCTCTTTGAGATAAACTTTCCTGGATGCTTATGTGATAATGCTGTAAATTCACAGGCTCTTGGGAAAAAAAAACTACACTAAGAGCAAAACAGAAAAACTGGGAACTTACATGTCAAGTAGTCACAATTTGTGATGTTCGATGGGCAGTTGATAAGCTTAATTTAAATTGCCAAGTGGAAATGGCATTCTTTGTATGTTACTATAGAAACAACCTAAATCACTTTGTATCTACCTCTGTAACCTATTCCAGCCTAATGTGGTTTTGACTGTATTTCTCTGGCCTGAAGAGCTACCAGAGTAGTGCTCATTCCTATAACAGTTATACCAAGGCTATGGCTTACCTATTCCTTTTAAAGACTTTGAAAAAAACTTATCAAAAGATATAGTGGAAAGAAGGTACAGTTACTCACACCATTGTAATTTAGCATGCCCAACAACTATCAACATCTTATTTAAAAGTGCTGTACAGTCTTTTCAGTAGGCTGAAGCACTCTGATGTTGAAGAAAATGGCTTTTCTAACACAGAGAATGGTTTTGATACCACTAACTACAAATCTACAGTTTTGGCTGCACAAAAGTGTCAGTTGGATAAACCTTATCTTAGAGGTAGAAAAATTACAGCTACCCTAGTTGAGGAAATGAAGGGGATCATTATCACATGGAATGATAATGCTTTGGAGCTGCATGGTGGACAACCTAATCAAAGATATGACCCAGGAGAGATATTACATACAAAGCTATGCAGATGATATAGCATTGGTTACTTTTGAGAAATTTTCCAAGACAGTAATGGCCATCAATTCCAGCAATGCATTGTTGTTTATTTTACCTAGAAGAGAAACTAAAAAGGCCTAGGAAATCTTCAACTAGGCAATTCAATTCTGGAATATTCAGAGTCAATTAAATATCGACCAATAACTTTCATGATTTCATACCCCAATGAGTAACAGATCAGTGTTCTTGAAACGCTAAGAGCAAGGTCTTGTTGCTTGAGAGTAGTCATGGCTGGAGCTTAGCATCCCTACTCAAACAGAATTGGGTTATGATTATGATTAGGGGTGGTGATTTTTTGCAAATGCAATATAGCACGATAAAGTGTGAAAATTGTCTCAAAATACGATATAAATGCAAAGTTGAAGATGTTCCCAAGTAATTATTTTTTCCCAATACTTTTTCTTCTGGAAACTTTAACATAACTGAAGAATCTGTAGAAACTTTGCATGTTTAGAAATTTATAAAGTAAGTGACCACTCTTCTGGTATGTGGAAAGCAACCCTTCCCGCTAAATTAGCGTATTGTTCCACCAATGCCTATATGAGTATGTTTGGTACTGAAGCGAATTCAGTTGTTTTACAAAAGAGATTTCTCTTACAACACTTAATGACTGTCATAAATCTATCACAATCCAGTTAACGGAAAATTTCAATCCTTGTCTCTGAAAACCAATAGCAATCCTAATTTTAAGGAAGTGATAAACACATGTTAATTCCAGTTGGAGTTCTTAGTTGCCAAAGTTTCGATTTTCATTGCTCTGTTCAGTTTTACGAGCAACTTTCATTCATTATATACGTAGGTCACGTCAGTAAGTGTGAGGCTAATTTTGCGCATTTTGTTTTTATTGTGCTAGTTTTACATCAGTAAGCATTTATCTTTTTTTGTGTTATGCAGTATGCTTTAGTCTGTACTAACTTGTTCTATATTTCTGTGTATTGCTTTAACCTATATTAATGTAAAATAAATTGACACTTTATGCACTTTTAACTCACTGTCATTAATAAACCTCCATAAATGTGTTTTAAATCAAATATAAATAATGCTAATATTCATAATTTAAAAATTATCTGAAATTTAACTTTTTTCTTTCAAAATACTATAAAATGCTAAATTGTAAATGTATAAATGCTAAAAAATGCTAAATATAAAAATCAAAATGCTAAATTTCTGATATCAAAATCTAAATATCACCGTCCCTAATTATTATGTAGTTAATGATAATGATTTTTCCCCTTACATCACCGATACCAGTGTAGAGGATTCCACCAGCCCAGAAAGTCAGGGCAAGGGAAGCTGAAACATTGAGCCTGATAGAGGAACCAGGGTTGAGGGGTCAGCCCAATGCCTGGAATGAAAGAAAGAGAAGTGGATGATAGTATAAAGGTGAAATGAATGATAAGAAACATGAATGATGGAGCAATTGGTGGAATGATGGTAGGAGAAACTGGAGCACCCACAGGAAATCCACCCCAGCACCATGTTGTCCACCACAAATCTCACTTTGCAGTGGCATTGGATTGAACCAGGGTTGCCTTGGTGAGAGTCAAGCAGTCTAACCACTCAGTCACAGTGCGGCCTAATAATAATTAATTACCATCTCTGTATTTCACGAGGCTTATGAAACAAAGTAGACAAACTGGCTATTAATCTTGATACTGATAAACAGCTACCACACATTATTTTTTAATGCCACTTTGCACAACAAGAATTTCAACCAATTTCATTGCATGTGTACTCTTTAGGAGCAGAATACTTTTAAAAATTACATAAAGGTGGAGTTTGTTAAAAATGATTTGATCTATTAAGTTTTAGGTATATCCAAATTTTGTTGTGAACAAGACTTCAAACTTTCTGCAGTACAATTAAATTGGAAGTCATATTAATTTAATGATAGTAGTCCTTTATCGATTTCCCATAGGAAATTTTGAAATATCTACATAAAAACTTAAATATACTCTGAACTTTTTTTTAAGCAGAAGCAGAATTAATCATATGCAATGACACAAATGTGGATTATCTGAAATCTATTCTTTAAAGGGAACAAGTTAACTCTTTATTTGCGACATAGCACATGACACATACAGAAAACTTTCTGACAGGAATCCAAAATAGTTCATCCACAGCTATAGATGATAATATATTTGTAAGTTCAGATAGTTGCACTACCTCATCAAAAAGAGCCATAGATACAAATGATGATTTGCGAAACATGTCCTCAAAATAGGTATGAAAGTGAAGCAGATGTGTAATAAATACGACTCATCTAAAAATTAATAACTAATAAACTGTTTGATCACGATGTACAAGTTCTATGGATTAATAAGATAAATTTAAAACTTAAACCTAGATATACATATTGGAAATATATGGAAATAATGAAAATACTCTGAACGAGTTCAGAAAAAACAACTACAAATAGTTTTTTTCAAAAACATTAAACTTGAAAGATGTAAACAAACTTATGAAACTAATGGGATGAGCAATAAATAAAATAGCTTTCCTCAATGCTTCAAAACTCACTTTGAATTATGCTCCCCATTTTAACTCGAAAAAGTATTTAACTTCAAAAGAAACAATGCCTGGATCACTTTAGGAATTAGAACGTTATGCAGGCATAAAAAAGAACTATATTAGCAAGAATCAACTTTATGGATCCTGCGCTGAGTATAATTGCATCCATTTCATTCATTGTCTGATATGACTTAACATTGGAGGACTAAATTTAAAAAAAAAGAATCAAAAGTAACAATATAGATTTAAAACACTATTACAAAACATATTGTTAACTTTTAAAAAAGGTAATAAAAGCAGATAGAGTATTGTATTATAGTAAACTAATTCAACATTATGACAATAAATAAAAACCACTTGAAATATAATAAAAACAGACCCAGTTAAACACTCATTATAGAATTACTTAATAACACATGTGTGCATATCCAATGCTCTGGAGTTAACAATGAAGTCACTCTCCTTTTTGCTTCTCAATATTTAGAAGTTAGATCTTGATAGTTTTGAAGTGCTGCACAATGTTCTAAGTTGACTATCTATTTCCTCATCTTGAACTGTACAATTTGGAAATGTAAATATTCCAATTCTATATAGGCATTTTCCTAGGCAGTCATATCTTGTGGTAAGTCTCATACTAGCAGCTGCAGATTTTCTTGTTAGTCTGATATTATAGAAGGATTATCTAATAGTATGTTTTTTCCTTTTTTTCTGTTTTTATTAAGATATTACAAATGCTATTGCATTATAGCATTTATAGAGATGAATGATTTAATATATAAAACTCAGCATGGGTTTTGTAAACAAAAATCAACAGAAACTGCACTTTTTGATTTTGTAAACAGTGTAATAAATACTTTGGATAACAAAGATAAAATACTAATAATTAGGCGCATTCTTCAACCTAACTAAAGCATTCAATGTTCTAAACCACAATTTACTATTCCAAAAATTAGAACATATCGGTATTAGAGGGCATGCATTGAAATGGATCAAATCATATTTAAAGGACAGGAAGCAAATAGTAGAAATTTCACATACAGAAAAAGACTGCATTAAAGAATACCAATCAGACACAAAATATATTAAGTTTGGTGTACCACAAGGTTCTATTTTGGCTCTTATTCTTTTCTTATTGTTTGTAAATGATTTACAGTCAAATATTACAGCTAAAACAATAGTTCAATATGCTGACGACACAAATATATTAATTGAAAGCAATGCACTTGAAGAGCTACAAATCTTATCGAGCAGAGTGTTTAGTAATATTTCTAAATGGTTCAGCAATAACAATTCAATTGTAAACTTGGATAAGAACATGTAATTCATTTTCAGTTTTCTCAGAATAAGTCTCTTGTACAATCACAATTAATATGTAATAATCAAGTAATTAAGTATGTAAATACAACTAAATTTCTTGGTTTTTGGATACAGAGTAACCTAAAGTGGGAGACACATGTTGATCATCTAATTTAAAAACTAAATACAATTTCTTATAATTTCAGACAACTGGTACACATAGTTCACATAAAAACTCTCAGAAGCGTGCATTTTGCATGTACTCACTCCATTTTAAAATTTGGCATAACATTATGGGGTAACTCACCACATTGTAAATCATTATTCATAATGCAAAAACGGATTCTAAGAATACTTGGAGGAGTTAAATCAACATCTACGTGCAGCCATTATTTAAAAAGTTTAAAATCTTACCTCTCCCATATATTTTCATTTTTGAAATTTTAAAATTTACAAAGACAAATTTAATGAAAGGAAACGGCCACTGTACCTTTAATGACACAGTTCATAATCATAATACTAGACAGAGAATGGATATTCATGTGAATAGAAGTAACACAAGAGCTCATGAAAACAGTGTAATAAACCTAGGAATCACTTTTTTTAATAAACTGCCTATAGCCAATAAAACCACTTGCAATTTTTCAGCATTTAAAAAGTCAGTTTTGGCATACTTGCTAGACCACTGTTTTTATTCTGTTAGTGAATTTATGGAAAGTTTATAATATTGTTACATTTCTGAATTAATTGTGTATATTATAAAATTCTTGACATATCTTTATAAAACATTATTTTGTACAAACACTGACTTGTACATATTGGATGTGACTTGTTAATTTATAAGTATAGTTAATTGCACTGTAAATTTACAATTTGACGTGTCTTATATCACAGTACTCATGTACAATGTATGATTTACAAGATGAATAAATTATCTATCTATGTAATATAATCTGTAGAATTGATGTTTTCTTCTACTAATTTTATAAGTTCTTATAGTTCATTTTTATATCCTTTCCAGTTGACTTTTTTAAAGTTCCAGAAACATATTGATTTTTCCATAATTGATTTTTTGTTTGATATAACTGAAATTAAAATGGGCCTATGATCTGAACCTTGGGTACCTATAATTTGCTTTTCTACTATATCAGAGGATACTAATAATAGATTTGGATTAGTATAGAACATGTATAATGCATATAGGTCCCTGGTTTATCTTTATCATATAATAATGCCAGTCTACTGGTATGCATGACTACTACATGGCAAAGTGAGAAGGCACATCGGAAAAAAATTGCAACACAGAGATGTTTACCTCAACTTTTCACACATACACAGCGAGTCCAATGTATGTATACTCAGTTCAGATATATTCATGTGTTCCGGACAGCAATGTGTCATACATCGGCAGATGCGAGAAATCATGTCATATAGATACATGCAGCTTCCAATTGCTCTATTTGTGGTTTGTAACTAACTGTATGTCAACTTACTAATATTTCACTCTTCTAATCGACCAGATAAGACCTGATAAGGGAGGATTGCAGCGCTGGTCACCTGAAGGTCAGTATGCCTCAATGTTCTGTCGAGCAATACTTCTATTTTTCTAACAGTTGCATTTGCATCACGGTATTCCCATTGTTTTGAATGCTTTTCAAGTCTCCAATTACTATAGTTTTACACAGAAAATGAAGTTAGTTACAGTGGAGTAATAAATATTACACAAATAAAAATATTTGTTAATTTAATCTCCACTTATCTTAAGAAGTTGATGTTAATAATTCTTTCTTTTTTTTATTTCTTTTTTTTTAAATAGATTTCATGAAAATTTGCCCACATCGTCAGTCAACACACTTCGTCGTCAAGGATTCCATGATTTTACGTATTACCAAAATCTGAAGACGAAACAAACCTATAAACAGAATCAATTGCCAGTATGTCAAAATTCATTACGCAATTTTTATTTTTTTAAATAAATATTTTTTTCCAAACTATTAAATCTATGGGAACATTTAATTATTTTAATAATTTAACTTCGGGATTTATTCCATGGTTAAATGACCAAAAATGATCTGCTAAGGCCGATTTATCAATCTGCTGATATTTAATGTTACGAAAATGTTCTTTCTTTCTGGTTTCCAAACTACGTTTCGTTTTTCCAATATAAACCTGATCACAATGTAAACAATTAAGTTGATAAATACCAGATTTTGTATTATTAGGAATTTTATCTTTTTTAGAAAATTAATATAAATTTTTAATACTATATTTATTTTGATGAACTAAAGGTATACCAACTTCTTTAAACAAAAATTTGAAAATGTTTATTAACCCAAGGATGGTAAGTACATTTTTTAAATTTATAATCATCTTTTATTTTTTTAAGAGTAGAAATATCAATAATAGCTTTTTGATATTTAAATTTTTCAATCTTCTTTTGTATAAAAGCTTTATTAAAACCATTAATTAAAGCAGTATTAATAATATGTTTATATTCTTTATTAAATTCTTCTTTATTCAGGGGTATATTTATTAATCTATAAATCAAACTATTAAAAACATAAAATGTATGTGAAAAAGGGTTAAAGCATTTATTTTTTATGTAATTATGAATATGGGCAGATTTCCTATAAATACCAAAACCTAATTTGTTATTATTTCTTATTATTTTCAAAAAGTAAGAAATCCATTAATTTCAGTTTCTAATCTGAACTTTATAGCTTTATCTTGTAAATTTAGTAATTTTAAAGCATCATTAATTTGTTTTTCATTGGGTCTTCTAAATAATGGATTAAAAACATGTGTCACTTTCTCAAACAAAATTGAAGACTACATTGCAGATATCAACATTTTCACACAGGTTCTACCAGTATCCAAACAAAATTCAGTAAAATGCCAATGTGAAAATATTTTGGAGGAAATAAACAGATCCTTTCAGAAGAGAAAACATAATATTTTCCATTCTTTGAAGCAGAAAAACGTTATATACACCAAGGTAGACAAGGGTAACAAGATAGTCATAATGGATAAATCAGATTTTATTGAAAAAATGGAAGAAATGCTAACTGACAATGAATATGAAGTCATTATCAAAAATCCTCTAACAACTTGCATACAATCATTTGAAAAAACAATAGCCAAATCAAGCATAATACCAAACAAATATACAGTTAAACCGGATAACCCAACCTTACCTAGACTTTATGGCTTACCCAAAATACACAAACCATTCATAACAATGAGACCTATAGTTAGCAGTATAAATTCACCAACATACAAACTTGCAAAGTGGCTAATAAACAAATTCAACTCATATAATTTTGTGCTTCATTGTATCATAGTCCTTACACAATGGAAATTCAACTCATTTCCAAGCCTAAGCATCAAAAACACCTATGAACTTATAGAACACATTAAGGATACTGAACTAAAAGAAGAGGACACACTAGTCTCGTTTGATGTTAAATCACTGTTTCCCAGCATACCAGCATAACAACTCCCACTGTTGATAGAAAAATGGCTCAAATCACTTGGAATGTCATCACCTGAAATTTCAGATTACATCAAACTAACCAAATTATGTATAGAACAAAATTTCTTCTGGTTTCAAACAAAATATTTCCACCAAACGTCAGGTTTAGCAATGGGCAACCCCCTTCCTGGCCGATCTGTACATGAGTGCATTAGAAATAAGGATCAACAAAGGTTTCCCTTGAATGGAACTCTGGCTACAATATGTAGATGACATTTTTGCAATAGTACTAAAAAAAACACATCAGTGATGCACTAAAACTTTTAAATATCCAAGAAAAAAGCATCAAGTTCACTGTAGAAATAGAAAAAGATGAGTATTTACCATTTTGTGATCTAAAAATAATGAGAAATAAAAACAGACTAAACTTTGACATTTACAGAAAACCAACACAGACAGACAACTACATAAAAGCTAATGGCTACAACCCAAGATCCCACAAACAGGCAATCATCAATAGTTTAGCATACAGACTGGTAAACATCCCTCTCACAACAGAAGAATACAAAACAGAATACAACAAAATAATTGAAATAGCACAAAAAATAACTTTCCCAAATCATTAGTAGACAAAAAAGTGAACTTAGCAAAAAAGAAGAAGCTAATAAAGGAAACCACAACCCTCTCAGCTACAGAAAGAATAGAATAAAATCTTTATTGTCACATAACGTTTACATTTTCAGCCTAGCTGGTAAACTGGTGAGTCGTCAGGTTATACATAAAAGAAATTTAAAAGAAAGAAAAAGAAAAACTAATTCTAATGTATATGTACAAAAATTATCAATTACAAGTAATAATAATAAATAATAATATTAAATAATAATAAATAACAAATAATATATAAATAAATAAATAATTATCAATTACAAGTAGTTATGATATTGTGTCATCCATGAATTCCTGTATGGAGTAATATGAATTTCAAAAAATTCACTTTCCATCCATGGGCCTTTGATAAATTCAAAAAATTCTTCAAGAAACAAAACATTCAACTAGCACCAGTCAACCATTTCTCCTTAAAAAAACTAATTTGTTCAAACATCAAAGATGCCATTCCATCTAACAAAAAATCTGGTATATATCAAACTGCATGTTGTGACTGTAGTCAAATTTATATTGGAAAAACCAAAAGAAATTTAGAAACAAGGTCAAAGGAACACTTTAGGAACATAAAATATAAACAATTAGAAAAATCAGCAGTTGCCACGCATTTTTGGGAAAAAAACCACAACATAGATCCAGAACCAAAACTACTAAAACATACATCAGGAAAACAAGAACTATCCACATGGGAACAAATCTTCATTTCAAAAAATAGGAACAAAGTATTAAATTTCGACATCCCCCAGAAATATTTGTTCAGCAAGTTCCTTGAACCACCACCAGAGGAGACCTATGATAAAATATTGTCAACTACACCAATGAGAACCAGTCAATGGCCGGTTGAGGATGGAGGCAAAGTCTCTGAAACATGTTCCGGAAAAATTTAAAAGTAAGTTTTGTTTAGTGCCATTAATCGACTCCCTTTAAATTTAAAAATCAGTAAGTATAACAAAATCAACTATTAAGTCCTCATGTAAATTTATTGAATTCAACCAATTATTTAAATAAATTAAAAGTTTTTCTCTAGGAAAACTGGGAACTTAACAGGGCCGCGCCGTGGCTCAGTGGTTAGACTGCTTGGCTCTCACCAAGACGGCCCGAGTTCGATCCCAGGCCACCGCAAAGTGAGATTTGTGGTGGACAACACGGCGCTGGGGCGGGTTTTCTCCGGGACCTCCGGTTTCCCCCGCCATCTCATTCCACCGGTGCTCCATCTTCATCTCAAGTATCATCAGTGTCACCGCCTGCGGTGCCGTATGTAGTAAAAGCGGTCGTTAAACACTACGCATATGGGAACTTAACTGCCTTATTTCCTACTATTCCTAGAGAAAAACTTTTAATATATTTAAAAAAGTGGTTGAATTCAATAAATTTACATGAGGACTTAATAGCTGATTTTGTTAAAATCACTGATTTTTGTTTGGATCAAAATTTATTCAGTTTTAATGGTGAATTTTTTCAACAAACTTCTGGCTTAGCAATGGGTAATCCTCTTTCATCTTTTCTTGCTGATATTTTTATGAGTTTTTTCCAAATTCAAGTCACTAACGCTTTTCCTTTGATTTTTAAAACATGGTATAGATATCGAGATTTAACGTGTAAAAAATACGACTCATCTAAAATTTAATAATGGTATAGATATGTTGATGATATTTTTGCTATTGTTCCTGAAAAACAAATTAATGATGCTTTAAAATTACTAAATTTACAAGATAAAGCTATAAAATTCACATTAGAAACTGAAATTAATGGATTCCTTCCTTTTCTAGATTTGAAAATAATAAGAAATAATAACAAATTAGATTTTGGTATTTATAAGATATCTACTCATATTGATAATTACATTAAAAATAAAAGTTTTAACCCTTTCTCACATAAATCTGCTGTTTTTAATAGTTTGATTTATAGATCAATAAATATACCCCTGAATAAAGAAGAATTTAATAAAGAATATTAACATATTATTAATACTGCTTTAATTAATGGTTTTAATAAAGATTTTATACAAAATAAGATTGAAAAATTTAAATATCAAAAAACTATTAATGATATTTCTACTCTTAAAAAAATAAAAGATGATTATAAATTTAAAAAATGTACTTACGATCCTTGGGTTAATAAATATTTTCAAAATTTTTTTAAAGAAGTTGGTATAACTTTAGTTCCTCAAAATAAATATAGTATTAAAAATTTAACACAATTTTCTAAAAAAGATAAAATTCCTAATAATAAACAATATGGTATTTATCAATTTAATTGTTTAGATTGTGGTCAGGTTTATATTGGAAAAACAAAACGTAGTTTGGAAACCAGAAAGAAAGAATATTTTCGTAACATTAAATATAAACAAATTGATAAATCAGCCATAGCAGATCATTTTTGGTCATTTAACCATGAAATAAATCCCAAAGTTAAACTATTAAAACAATTAAATGTTCCCATAGATTTAATGGTGTGGGAAAAAATATTTATTTTAAAAATTAAGAATCGTGTAATGAATTTTGACATACCAGCAATTCATTCCGTTTATAGGTTTGTTTTGTCTTCAGTTTTTGGTAATACGTAAAATCATGGTATCCTTGACGACGAAGTGTGTTGACTGATGATGTGGGCAAATGTTCATGAAATCGATTTAAAAAAAAAAGAAAGACGTATTAACATCAACTTCTTAAGATAAGTGGACATTGATTAACAAATATTTTTATTTGTGTAATACTATAGCTTTGTTTGTGATTTCTAATAGATCTAAGTCAATTTTGCTTTTTTGGGGCATTATATATGAAATATATTTTAAAGTATTCTTTATTTTTCCAGATATCTACTTTTGACATTTCTAAATTATCTGTTTCTTTCATTTCTTATATAATTTCAAATGTTGATATTATGTTTGCTTTAATACCAATTACGAATCCACTTGCTGTTTGCAGACTCTTTGGAAGTAATATATGTACTTCTGTTCTTCAGATTTGTTAGCTTCTGTAATACCAAAGTTATCAATATCTAATTAAAAGTATACAATGAGTTGACTGAGACACTCTGTACTTCACATACCATATTTTTTTTTCAACATGCTTTGCCTCCACTTGAAGGCATTATGTCAACTGCTGGTTTTCATAGCAGATCAAAATATAAACAGGTCAGACATATCACTCATGACATAACTGACAATATCACTGGACTATGCAGTATTAAGAATTTTGCCACTGCCATGAATTACAAAAATACAAATCTGTATATCAGCAATGCATTTCATCAGCAACAATTTTAAATCAGAAAGTTTAATGGAGTGGTGTTGGTTTGACAAACAACCACAAGAATAACAAAGCAAGACATGGCCACACTAACAACAGTTATTTTATAAATCCTTTCATGGAAGTGTTGAAAACAGTGTTGTTGTATAAATTAAATTAATTGGGAGTCGATTAATGACACAAAACAACACTTACTTTTAAATTTTCCCGGAACCGGTTTCTGAGGCCTTCCCTCTATCTTCAGCCGGATATCGACTTGTTCTCATTGGTGTAGCTGGCAATATTTTGTCATCGGTCTCCTCTGGTGGCGGTTCGAGGAACTTGCTGAACAAATCTTTCTGGGGGATGTCGAAATTGAATACTTTGTTCCTATTTTTTGAAATAAAGATTTGTTCCCATGTGGACAGTTCTTCTTTTCCTGTTGTATGTTTTAGTAATTTTGGTTCGGGATTTATGTTGTGGTTTTTTCCCAAAAATGCGTGGCAACTGCTGATTTTTCTAATTGTTTGTATTTTATGTTCCTAAAGTGTTCCTTTGCTTTTTTTTTTCTAAATTTCTTTTGGTTTTTTCAATATAAATTTGACTACAGTCACAGCATTCAATTTGATATATACCAGATTTTTTGTTAGATGGAATGGCATCTTTGATGTTTGAGCAAATTAGGTTTTTTAAGGAGTAATGGTTCACTGGAGATAGTTGAATGTTTTGTTTTTTGAAGACTTTTTTGAATCTATCAAAGGCCCAATTTAAAAGTAAGTGTTGTTTTGTGTCATTAATCGACTCCCAATTAATTTAACAGTTATTTTGTTGTTATTGCAAAGCATACTGACCATTCTCAAAATATACTGATTTCGAAGAGTTCAATGGAGTGGTGTTGGATTGACAAATATGCACAAAAATAACAAACCAAATCACACAAAAAAAAAACAGAATACTTGCTATTAGTGCAAGGCCACACTGAGCTGCAATAATACGTTTTAAGATAGTAAATTGCAATTAGACCAAATCGGTGACATTTCTGAAATCAGGAAATTTTATTTAGTTAAAATCACTTATCAGATGCTTTGCTAAAAAAAAATCGTGCTGGATAGTCTTATTTAGAGTACAATTCTGTGTGTATTTGCCAAATTTTGTTTACTTATTGTAAAACTAAAAATTTCCATATTATAAATGCAATAGAAAGGTACATATGACTTAGGTGCACTTCCAAGTTACATTGCAATCCTTACCTGAACATTTACACAGGAAAATGTATTCTTTTAATAGAGGTTTGCAAAGAAACTCAATAGTTTGAACCTTACAGTCGTATCCATTGATGGTGAAATGAGATGATTCGAACCTTATTGTAACAATCAAAACATTCCTAGTCTTTGAAATTCTTGTATCATGCTGATCAATCTGCATAGCATTGTTCCAATACTTCATACACAAAGTACATTAAAACAATATAGTCTTAATAAAGTGTCATAAAATATATTTCAAAGACAGTGTATTCTAATATAATACGCGCCAATATCATAAATCTTCAGAATTAATTTTATACTATCATTTTTTCTATCTCATAGAGTATTTATGCAGGCTTTAAAACGCCCGCCAAATACACGCGAAAAAAATATTTCATGTACATTGTAATCACAGATTGTAATCGATTCTCGAATTTTGTTGACGACCGGCGAAGTGGTTTTATTTTTCAGTCACTTCTAGCCAAGCCAATTAATACAACGTTATTGAAATTAAAATATCTAGAGTATAGTGCAGAAGTTTTTCTTCACACAATTATGCCCATTAATAAAACAATTTCTTTATTTATATCAATTTTCCTTGAAATATTTCTATTTTGTGTTAGACAGGTATCCCCAGCAGAACAGGAATTTAACTGGCAGTGAACGACTAAAGAAGATGGCTGTAATACGGGAATCTGCTAAATTTAACGGAACAGTTCCTACGCTATCGCTTAACAGCCCTACAAAGTCGTGTGGAGCTGAAGATTTAGATCCTATTCAAGATGAACTTCATAATATTCAGAGCATGATTCGTTTGACAAGGGAAAATATAGATGCTTTGAATGCAAAATTTGCTGGATTCCAACATCCGCCATCCATGTACCTCACAGAATATCAAGAATTAACTAGCAAGCTACATGAATTTGAAGTAAAGGAGCAAGAATTAATCGAACTACTCAACAGTGGACGTGAAAGCCCACAAGATCCGTGTGAACGTCATTTTCAAGATCAAAGTTGTGGAGGTGACATTTCTCCTAAGCTTGCACCTAGATCTCCACTAAAGTCAGTTGTGAGAGCACATCTCCCAAATCAACAAAGGACTAGTGTTCAAGTGCGCCCAGGACAGACTGTAAGAGAAGCGTTAGCGAAAGCTATGAAGCTGCGAAAGCTCACTCCCGAAATGTGTGTAGTGTATAAAGGTGAAAGCAAAGTTACAATCCCTTGGGATGCGGATATTTCAACACTCGAAGGGGAAGAATTGACGGTGGAAATTTCGGATAAGTTTTCAATAACAACAAGTATATCACATAACTTTGTGAGAAAAACATTTTTCTCTCTTGCATTTTGTGAGTGCTGTGGTCGACTTCTGTTTCAAGGGTTCCACTGCAGAACCTGTGGTTATCGTTTTCATCAGCGTTGTGCAACAGGTGTGCCAGCTCTTTGTCAGCAAGTTCGAATGCAGAATACATACTATCAGATCTTACTGGCGCAGAATCCCGTGTCTTCGGCTGGTATTCTGCACACCCCATCAAATTTTGGAACAGGTCGAGCTACATCACCTTCACAGTCCCAGTCTATTCCGAGACGAGGGCCGCCGCAGACTATGGGTGCAAGGGAAAGATCAAGTTCTGCTCCAAATGTCTGCTACAATCTAGTCAGTCAAGTCATCGGTGTAGAGGGTACATCATTGGAAGAATTTGCCAGAGCAAATCAAACCCAACAAGCTTCCAGTGGAGGTACACTAATTATGTGTAGTCCAGGAAGCAGTCCCACCAAACCTTTACACAGCCAGAGTGCACAGGCTTCTCCTACAAACACTTTAAGACCATGGCGTCCTCGTGCTCGCAGTGCAGACGAAAGCGGTAACAAGATTCGTACTCCTCGGGAATCAATCGAAGACTGGGAAATTCCTGCTGATGAAATTCTTATTGGTGTTAGAATTGGATCAGGTTCATTTGGAACAGTTTACAAAGGTCACTGGCATGGTGCTGTGGCAGTGAAAACGCTGAATGTTAAAGATCCCACTCCCTCCCAGCTTCAGGCATTTAAAAATGAAGTTGCAGTCCTTAGGAAAACTCGACATGTGAACATACTTCTTTTTATGGGTTGTGTGAGCAAGCCACAGTTAGCAATAGTTACTCAGTGGTGTGAAGGTTCAAGCCTGTATAAACATCTACATGTATTAGAAACAAAGTTTGAGCTCTTGACTTTAATAGAAATTGCAAGGCAAAC
Organism: Mantis religiosa; assembly: GCA_030765055.1. Lineage (NCBI taxonomy): Eukaryota > Metazoa > Arthropoda > Insecta > Mantodea > Mantidae > Mantis > Mantis religiosa. The sequence continues at coordinate 227,234,005 of CM060947.1, read as the reverse complement.
TGCCCAAGGCATGGACTATCTCCATGCTAAAAACATTATACACCGTGATTTGAAAAGTAACAATATATTCCTTCATGATGACTTAACAGTAAAAATAGGTGACTTCGGACTAGCCACTGTAAAAACCCGTTGGTCAGGTTCACAACAGTTTCGTCAGTTGTCAGGCTCAGTGCTCTGGTTAGCACCAGAAGTCATTAGGATGCAAGAAGAAAATCCTTACAGTTTCCAGTCTGATGTGTACGCATTTGGGGTTGTACTGTACGAGATTCTAGCAGGGCAGCTCCCTTTTGTGGCTAATGATAAAGTTCAGGACCAGATTCTGTACATGGTTGCAAGAGGTTATCTTCGACCAGATCTCAATAATCTGCGTTCAGATACACCAAAGGCTCTCAGGCGTCTTGCTGAAGACTGCCTCAAGTTGAATCGTGATGAACGTCCCCAGTTCCGTCAGATACTTGCATCAATAGAGAGCTCTCTGCGTTCATTACCAAAAATACATCGCTCGGCATCCGAACCTACTCTAAACAGAACCCATCTTCAGTCAGATGACTTCCTATATATGTGTGCATCTCCTAAGACCCCAATCAATTCGCAGTATGGAGCCTTCACTTTTTCTGTTGGAGGAGTCATTTAAATCGTAACATTACTCTTTTTATGGTAGTGTTGGATCAGCATAACAGCTTTTGTAGTAGGAATATATTTGTGCTATTTGTTTAAGATATTAATAGCTTTGTATGCCAGCAGTGATATAAAATATGTAGTAATTGTTTACTGAGCACCCGGTGACTAGTTTTTTTATTAACTTTTTCTTTTTTGTCGAACACACCCTTTATGGCATTTTAAAGTTGACATGATAAACCAAACATTGTTTGTTTTTGCGGGCAAAAAATTGAGTTTGCCTCAATAAATGTGTAAAGCATTAACATTACAAATTGCATTAATCACATTGATGCTGTCATAATAGGGCTGAAGGTGGTCATATAGCTGTAGATGTAAATTTATCTAAAGCTGATTTCTTAGTAAACCAATTTAATTAACATACTGCATATGCTGCAGATAACCAAAACATATAGATGATACTACTTTTGCAGATTTGTTCCACATGCACGCACTCACCCATACACACATACACTCACCAATTTTCTTTCCTAGGATTGTAGGGTTCACTATAGAAATGGGATAGAATGGTCGTTTTTCCTTAATAGTTTCAACTATTCCTGTTCCAAAATAAGTCAGGTACACCTTTTATGCATAAGCATAACAGCAAGATTTTCCTGATAAATGTTTTACATTAAGTTGTCTTTGTTTCATTCCTTAGGAATGTTGTCAAATACCAAGACAACACCTCTATCCCTGTTTCCTCTTTCTTCCTTTCTATGTTCACCATGCATGAAGAAATTAATAATATAGTGTTTAAATACATACTCATTCATCTAAATGTTTAATATAATTATTGTTCTCATAACATGTTCAAAAAAATTAATGTCCATTGTCGTGTATTGATAGCCATTTTGCTTCAGTTGTTACAATGCTAATGATTGTAAATTTTGTTTCGAAGTGACATCTTATGTCTATTGTGTTCTATTGAAACTTGGAAGCAGGAATGACTCGAAGTCCACACATTATGTATACATACTTTTAATGTTGTAATGTACCATACTCTAAGACAAAATATTACTTGGCAATCATGATCTAGCACAGTCCCTCCACAGTATAACTGACCTCCTCTCATCACACACATAACTTCTTCCCTCCCTAGTAATTGTATGATGTAGCAACTGTATGTCATCCACCATGTTACTCTGCTTGTGCATGCCAGCGCTTGGGAAATTGAAAAATAATTATCTGGCAAAGGGACCAGATTTATTTACTTTTACTGTTGTGAACTAACTAGGATCCCGATCACATCGCTGCATTGTTAATGAAAAATGTTTTGCATAATTGATGCACATTGTTGTGAATTTGTTCCCTTTAAAATATAAATAAATTAACACAAACTACATGGCAAAGCGAGAAGACGTATTGGAAAAAATTTGCGACAGAGATGTTTACCTCAGCTTATCGCACATATACAATGGGTCCAGTGTATGTATAGTATGTTCAGATGTAATCATGTCTTCTGGACAGCAATGTGTCATACATCGGCAGGCGCGAGAAGACATATATAGACACATGCAGCTTCCAATCCCTCTATTTGTGTTTCGTAACTTACTGTACATCAACTTACTAATATTTCACTCTTCTAATTGACCAGATAAGACCCGATAAGGAACGATGGCAGCGCTGGTCATCTGAAGGTCAATATGCCTCAACGCTCTGACGCAGCTTCCAATCGCTCGATTTGTGTATCATAACTTACTGTCCATGAACTTACTAATATTTCACTCTTCTAATCGACCAGATTAAGACCCAATAAGGAACAATGGCAGCGCTGGTCATCTGAAGGTCAATATGCTTCAATGCTCTGTCGAGTTATACAAGTGCATGCCAGCATTTGGAATTTAAAAAATAATACCTGCAAAGGGAGGAGGTGCATTCATTTTTACTGTTGTGAACAGCACAGTCTTCGGAGCATCACTTCGTTACTGATGACAGATTTCTCACATAATTGATGTGCATTGCGAGTTTAATAAGTATTCCTATCACATGCTAACTATCCTCTCTCCTGGTCTTCCTAGAGTATGTGGATAACAAGCAGAAGAACATGGTGGGGATATGACATTACACAATAGCTAGGGAGGAATACTGGAATAGGTTATTTTTTGTAGTGGTTTCTAAACCGTTTCAAGATAATGGGTATGATATTTTTTCCTGCCTTTAGTTTTCTAACATTAAAAGAAAAAAAATATGTTGAAATAAATGTTTTTTGGTGCACCATTTTTATATGCACCTAGTAATTTCAGAATATTGTACTTCAAGAAAAACTTTAAATGTAATTTTTATTATATAAGAGAATTATATCAAAGAAATTGATTTGACATGCATCATGAAATCAATAGATGGCATTGATATTCTCTTGCTGTCAATTACAGACATATCTGTTTGGCTTTTTATGCTCAAAGATTTGAAGAAACATAAACATATATTTTAGTGGTATACACAAAATAAAGAGGTGTATGCACATTGCTTAAAGAAAAACAAAAGGAAAGTTTGGAAAGAAAGGTTATTAAGTGAATTTTGGGATGAAAACAGCAGTATAAAAGTTAAACTGGATGCAAAGATATAGAGTGGGAATAAAACTTGGATAAACTTCAGGATTTGTATCCTTCAGATAAAGCTATTGTGGTTTTCAAAACAGTTTTGTTTTCTGCTCAGATTAAGTTATTTAATACTGCTGAAGCATTCAGCAACCAGGTGTTTAAGTAAACATTTACTAAATCTGCTGATTTACCATTTTGTACATCAATAAACATTATAGTGGCATAGCCCTCTAAACATTTTATGACCAAGTACTTAATTATATAATAGATTAGTTTAAAAACAGGTTGTAATTTAAATGACTCCAAGATGTTGCATTTGCTAGTCCAACACTGTCATTTACTATTGTAAATTTTCAGTTCAGGCTCATCTTTATAACATGTAAATATACACCAATATTATAGTTGCAATATAAAAATTCAGGATTACAGTGGGTGTTTTTTTATTATTATTTATTTCCCCCACATTTAGAACTAAATGAGTTTGCTAACATATAGGTCATTTTTTTAAACATATCACATGGCATTTAAGACTGTGCAAGAACTAACACTAAAAAGAAATTTAATGTTGAGAAATGATGTTTCTGTTTAAAAAGAAAAAAAATCTCTTATTTACTCTGTCTCATTCAAATAAGATTTTCCATGTTGCTTGTTCCCTTAATATGTAACTGTTCTAGCACCCCCATAAAAGGATGATATTTAAAAAATGAAATAGTCTTTCTTGTTTTAAAAGCATGAATTTTTTTAAAAGTTTTAATTTTAAAAGCTATGCTTATACATCTTTGCCATCGTTATGATTTACAGTGAAACATAACTGTAAATGTGAAGAACATTATCTGGAACCATTTATGTTTAACAAAATATTTATTGAGTAACGTATTTTTGCTGTGCTTGTTAACATGAAGCTGTACTTCAGTGATACTGCGTAACTCACTGTCACATTATTGAAAGCGGTCTTTCAGCATGTCGTAATGTTCTCATATTGCAAGGAAATAGATTAGGCCATAGGAAGTAAGAGAAAAAACTGTGGTGGTCCAGTCTCAATAAGTGAGAATTGAAACCAGAACGAGAATGACAAGATTAACATAATAATTATTAGTATTATTATATTTATTAATTTTTTATACGTGTTAACGAGGTCCATTGCCAGGATTATATCAGTGTGCCAGAATTTTGTCCTGCAGGAATAGAAGTAGAAACATGAGGCTGTTGCTTTTAATCACCCTAAAAACTCATTGGTCCGGGCCAGATTTGAACATGCAGCCCTATGATTATTATTTCAGTGCCTAACCGACTGAGCCACCCAAACTAAAATTCACAATTAATGTAAAGTTTTCCTGCATCCTGGGAATGGGAGAGAAGTTACCAAATTTGTATGGTCTTGTATCAAGATAATTCATTTTAGATCCATGTTGTGAATATAAGACTCCTCACTGTAGAAATCATTCAAGGTAATATGCAGCAAGTGTGCATGCTGACTCCCTCAGATTTAATGTCTTAATGCCTCAAATAAATGTCATCTACAGTTTGTTTAGTTGCAACTCAAAACTGGCTATTGCCTCAAAAAGAATGCGGGAGGAAGCAAATATTACAAAGAACAGCTCAACCGTATAACAATTTAGCAAAGAACAACAAAATACAAATTTATGTATCAATAAAAGAATGAAGCTTGGTGCAAAATATTACTTAAATACTAGAAAGATAGTAATGGATCTGCATTCAGAAAAGTTACTGTGTAGAATTATATACAAATATAAAACTTCACTTATCTTCCGGCTGAAGATGTGTATAAGTTTATATGATAAGTGAAGTTACAAGTCTTTATATTTGTGTATTTTTGTTTGCTTCACTGTTAATAGCTTCATATTTTACGTATTTATTGTGTAGAATTATTTTGACTGAAGTGGAAATATGAAATTGTCTTTGGTCACTGCTCACAAATCATTTCCTACTGCCCAAAATAAACTTTCCACTTTGCTATCTCTATGCATTTTCATTCTCATTCTCATTCCCAGGTTACTGTGAACCAAAGTGTTGTATGCTGTTTTGCTTCTTGTTCTGGTTTCTGTTTTTGTGATATTGTGAGCCAGCTTTCAAAGTAGATGCAGTGGTTGGCTAATCCAACCCGAGCAATTTAAAAAAGCTAGCCATGCTCATAAAATCATGCTGCATATTAATGTAATGAGCACAGCAATAACACCTATGTTAATCGAGCACCAAGACTTCATTGCATGAAAGTGTTTTTGGAGTAAAATTAGAAAGGGATTGACATTTCAGGGTTTGGAAGAGAATCCGGTAAAGTCGTGGCAACAGCCTCAATTTTATTGCAGAAATCAATGTCAAAGTTTCCAGTACTGAAGATAGTTCAGCTCTCGATAGTCGAAGTCTAATTATTCCTATGAATCAATATTAAGAAGTTATGTCAAGGAGATTAATTTTACCCTCTTCCACACTAGTCAGTTTGCAACTGCTAATCCCTTTCTAGTTTATAGCTAGGAATAAAGGCATTTACTGTTATGCCTTGGAACCAAAAACTTTAAATAGTGATTCAGTTGTAGGATATAATGTTTCTCATTGTTTTCATTTTGTAAAGTTCAATCTAAAAACTCAAATTCAAAGGATTCAAGGTTTATTTATGCTATCATTTCATTCCATTTGCAGTCCCAAAGCATCCTACCAGATTATCTTTGTGTAATATATTTATGAAGAGGGCAAAAAGCAAAACTAGTTGCGACAGTGGCCAATTGTAGGATGTTACAAATTTTGTAATTGGGTACCTGAGAGACATTTTAAGCTGGCATTGAGATAGGAAAAATTAATTGCTACAGATGAAACTCAGATTACAAATCTTCCATTTTCCCTGCATCTCTTCTCTGAAATAACTACCTGCAAATAATTTTTATATCTGGGCATCTAGTTAACTATATTAAGTGTACTTCATGTCTGATAATGGCTGTGTGTAGACTTAAGTTTGGAAAATAAAGTCTAAAACAAAGATAATAGGAAAGAATTTGATGCCATGTTCAAGACTTGAAACACAGATCTTAGACCTTGGCTTCTGTGATAACACCTGGATATACTTATAACTCCCTTTTCTGATTTGTACATTCCCACAAATAATATTTGCTCTAAGATTGAATTTTCCACCTAAGCCTTTACGTGCTGGTATGAAAGAACAGTGAGGGTGCTTCTGTTTGTCAGGTCGCTCCATCCCTAATTATACAGCTTGTATATGCTGTTTATTGCAAAAAAGCAACGTTTAGCAGTATGAGTACATTTACAATAACATGAAGCTTTCTATAACCATAATTTTGTAATATTTATTTATTTATTTATTTTGCTAAGCCATGTACAATTGAGTGTGACCAGTGTTCAGCCCAGGCTCTGTACCAGTCACACTAATTTTTTACAGTAGATCCTTATTTCTAATCAATTAATTATACTAATGCAGGTTTGTTATTAGTTCTGTTCACTGACCATAAACACTTTTTTTTAACTTTGTCCAAGAATTGTCTGATCTTCTTACTATCTTTAACAAACATTCAGCTGTAGCAGTGGTGTCATTGAGGGGAAAGAGGGCAGTTACCTTACCTCCCTCCTAGTTAACCTTCGCAGGTGACATAATAGATATTGGGGTGAGGAGGAATCAGTGGCGGGCTGTTAAAATATTTATTCATATTTTTATGTGCACAATATGTATCGAATTCCATTGTGAATTATACTTTTATAGCTACATGTTAATATTTATTAGTTAATAATTTAAGTGAAATTCCCATTTTTCTTGGCTATTAGCTTATCAATATTGGGCTCTAGCTAGATACACTTAAACGTAATGTAGAGGTCAGATTCACATAATTTATCCTAGATCATTTTTTGTTCTTGGTATTATTCATAACAGAGAAAACTTGTTCACATCTATATGTTCCTCCAAACATTGTAGCCATGCACAGACTCAGACATTTTAAATTGGAATACATGTGTTGGTTGATTGTTTTATAGTTCTAATCCAGATTTTCCACAGCTTTCCAAACGTATATCTTGCTGCAGATCTATAATCTCCAATTGCAAATGTAATGGCATTTCCTCTGCATTTACAAAAAATGGATTACTTAGAATTAATAATTCCATTTCCATTCCAATTATATCACAAAATCTGTTTGCAAATTCAGAATACAGCTTTATCATAACTTGTTGGTATTTGTCTTGTGTTACAAATGCAACGATATAAAATTCTTTATTTTAACTTTTATTTGTTCTTCGATATCAGAGGCCAGGAGGTTATTGTTCCCCTTCCAAGGCTTAGTTGTGTAAAGGTTTGTAGTGTACTGGGGCATATATCTTCAGCTACTGTTGTCATATATTCTTTTACAAATTCCCCTTCGGAATGTGGCTTATTTCCTTTAGCTATTATCTTTGCAATTTTATAGCCTGCATGCAATACATTGTCGGGTTTAAACATTAATAACAAAAGAGGATTTGTTCCTAAGAAATGTTACCTTCAATTCCTCAAATCTTCCTTGACGGGCTGAACCAGTGAATATTGGTGTACTCCTTAGAATGCCAGATGTTGAAAAGTCTGAATATTATATTTGGATGCAGTACACATTTCTTTTGAACATATAACACAGCATGCTTTGGCTTCATAATAAATTGCAAAATACTGATTTTCCCATTCCTAGTGAAACCTGTAACGGAACATGTTGACTGTCCGCCACTTACTTGCCTTTGTTTTAGAACACAAAGGGGTGTAGACATACCACAATAGCCAATGGCCATCAGCTGTTCCGTGCATCTCCTCGATGCTAAGCGAAAAGTTGAAGAAAGGGAAAAGGAGGGGAGTCACCCTCAGTGAGACTCGATGACACCTCTGAGCTATAGCTATATTCCTGTCTAATTTAAACCATTTCTTATTAATAGACTCTTTCCGCCAAATTTCTATCCCTTTTCACTCAAAAAACATATATTCTAAGTTCTCATTTCCCCTACATATGGGACAGTAATTTTATGGAATTCCCCTCCTTATACCTATTACTCACCATATTCCTGCTCTCACCCATGCAATACTTTCTCCCTCTTTATTCATCATGTCTATGTACTTTTCCCTTCTCCAAGACCCCTTCATTGGTATATAAAAAACTAAAGACCTCTTCTCAGCTATTTCACTAAATATTTTCTGCACTTCTATGTCTTTGAATCTTTTTCTTGCAGATATTCAGAAATTTTTTACATTACTTTCTCTTTTTCTCCACATTTGCCCTAACCCACTGCTCTATAGGTTATTTTTAAGACATTCTACCCATCCCTTGTTCTTCAAACTTTTCTCTTGATAAATTAAACATTGTTTTAAAGAATTCCTTACTTCCAGATTCAGTATTCTATACCAGAGTTTCAATGCCCTTTCCATAATCTTCCCTTTACTGGCCCATCTCTATTTGTGTTACCTGCCTAACAGTTGCATTTGGTAACCCAAGCATTTCTTTACAGCATCTCCTCTGCACTTCATTTATAACTTCTCATCCTCCTAGCCCCCATACTTCTATCCCATATAACATTTTTGCCTCTACCACCATATTATAAACTTTTTTCAAATCATTTGATATTTATATCTGGTATTATTTGAAGCAAAAGGTTAGAAACAGTGATGTATTTAACATTTGAAAGTAATGAGTCGGTAATTCAAAAACAAACATTTTTAAATTATCCTTACTTGGACATGTTTCGGAGAACGTTTTGTCCCCATCATCAGCAGTTATCCGACTGGTTGGATCCGTGGTTTCTTGAAGTGAGCTGGTTGTCTGTGGCGGCATCTGTTGTCTGTGAGATGAATTTCCAAAGAGAGTTTTCAGGCGGCAATTCGAAATTTAAAGTATACTGTTTGCTTTTCCCAAACATCGAGTTCGGCTGCATTACTGGCTGATTTTAATAGTTTTATATTTGGTACAATTTCATGATTGGTAGACCAGAAATGGTGAGCTATTGCTGATTTTTCTATTTGTTTGTATTTCATGCATCTCATATGTTTCTGTAGTACTTGCAGCTTCTGATGGCTGATAAGCTTTTTTTCGTTTTTCTAAGGCAAATTTCTTTTATACAAATATAACTATTTGTAACAAAAGCTTCATTTTTCCTAAGATAAGTGAAGTTTCTTGTTACAAATAGTTATATCTGTATAATACTTATTGCTGCACTGTAACTAGCTTCATTTTCTATGCAAATTTCTTTTGTTTTTCCTAATTCCCTCTGCTGTCCATTTTAACTCATAAATAAATGCAATCTCTAAGTACCCTATACTCTTTTTTGTTTTCATTCATCCATTTTTCTTATTTACTTAGTTTCCCTCATTTTTAAAACATGACGTGTTTAACACTGTGTCTTATCCTGGTGTACTTTTAAACTCCATTTTTTTACACTAAATATATACTGCCTCCAAGGATTGTTTTAATCCATTCACCGTTATTGCACCTACAACTAGGTCACCTGCAAAAAGTAATCCTGGGATTGGTATCTTATTAATTATCGTTTTGTTAGTCATGAGTACAATTACTTTTTAAGAATGATGTTACAAAAAGTTGTACTGTGGATAGGTAGGACATCTAATTTATACATGAAATTTAAATTGTAATTCTAAATATCAGGAAAATTCTGGTATGTAAAATTCTACAATTTTCTTCTCCCAGTATAATTGTAGACCCATTTAGCAAATTATTAATACAAAAGTGTATTTTTCTATTTGCTACCTCTCAACTAATGCTAGGAATGATATTCAGATAAAAATGAATGCGCAAGAACATGAGGTTCGTTAGTTAAAAAGTAAGTTGTTACAAAGGAACATAATGAGCCCGTGAGTAGGAAATATGAAAGAAAACATTCTGTTACAAAGAACAGCATTCAAACAAACAACAGCAAATATTTTGGAAATGCTTAATGTCTCAGAAAGGTTCAGCAACACCTAAATGTAAGTTTTTGTCCATTTTGTATGACTTCTCGGAGATAAAAAATTCTGAAAGAATATTCTAATCAAAAGTGTGGTAGCATTTTAAAAATCAAAATTAATATATTTTTTCCCTATAAATAATTTGAGGGGGCCTGAAGTTTCTTAAAACTCTTTGTCATCTTCAATTGGTCTTTATCTACTTCTGTGTTTGTGTAATGCTGTGACATACACCCACTAACCTGTGCATGAACATATGTCATGTAACACCTTTTTAAATGTATTTTTGTTAGGGGTCTTAAAATCATTTTATTTTCTGGTAAAATCTCAATGTCAATTTTTGGGGTGAAGTGCTTTTTTTTTTAAAATATATTCAGTGGTAACCATAAGGGGCAGGTAGTTGTAGGTAACATTTTAAAGAAGTGGATGTGTTACAGTATGACAATATTTAATTTTATGCTACTCTCCCCTATGCAATAGTGCATGTAAAACAATAAAGACATTCAATGTACGTTATATAGATCAGGGCCAGGAAGGAAGGAATTGTGAATTTACCCTCCCTCATATCTCCAATACTTTCAACAAACAGGTAAACACAGTCAGCTTAACTGGTTGATTCTGTTTATAGTCGCGTGGCAGTCTTATCAATTAAGGAGGAGGTCCCCTCCCCCCCCCCTCAGTGATGATAAAACACAGTTTTGTTATGTCTTACTAACATTGGATACATTACGAGCTTCTTCCTAAGCAGGTTCAATGCAATGCGACTCATACTGGAGTCTATAAACCTTCAAAACAACACACCACTGCACAGTTTAGGAATTTAAAACCTGAAGCTTTCCTGGCAACGAATATGCTCAAGTTGTTCTCGGGAAGCAAGCCAGGTGAAAAGACGATCAGAAATCAATGTTTCGGGAGTGTGCATCTCTCCCATCATCAGGATATTTATTAAATGTTATAACTATATATATAAAACCACATATAATATATGTTATAAATGATGGATTACAGTTCAGCTCCTCTTGGAAACCGGCCTTAAAAATGGAAATCCATTGGCTTAAGAAGCACAGATCAATACAGCTTGATAATCAAGTTAAGTAGTTACGTTTCTTTGTCCCAATTAATTTTCTATACTCACGCCATCTCCTGACCTGGCATTTATAATTTACTGGAAACAAGTCTTTTGCTCAGTAATGCAAATTTTGATAGTGTTTTGTCTTTGTTTATATTTTTGTTATATCCAGTGATTCATTTGTAGTTATAACATTTAATAAATATTCTGATGATAGGAGAGATGCACACTCCCGAAACGTCAATTTCTAATCGTCTTTTCACCTGGCTTGCTTCCCGAGAACAACTTGAGCATGGTTTGAATTTGTACATGGTTTGAATGTCCCAAGCTGCATCTATTGGAAGCATTATTTAGCAGTGTACACTGTAAACAATTTCAATGCACTTTTTAGATAGATTTTTGACGTTTATTTTTAAAAAATACATTATACAAAGTATTTAAATGTCTTTGGCAGCATAATGGAAATAACTAGCACTTCAAAACAAAATAAATGTAATAAACATGTTAATTCTATAGAACTGCTTTTGCCAAACTTAGGGTTTGGATATGGGCCATAATATGGCTAGAGCGGATTTCTCATACAATGCCAATATAAGCCGTCTAACATTGCCACTATGTCCTTCACTCTTATTCTGTAGTGTCATTTACCCTCTGTCATTTCCTATTCAACTCTCCAGTTTGGAAGTTTATATTTGATTACATTGCAAGAGAATGACAGCACTATGACATACATCAGCTTCTATTTACCTGCCAGATAGAAGGAAAAGGGAAAGGGTGAATGTAGGGGTAAAACATTTTGCAGTTTGGTTGCTCATCTTTACAGGACTACGACTGTGCATTTATAACTTTTTAATCAACAAATTACTGCAGTAAATGGCACAGGAGGAAAATTTCACAATCGAATTCCTTTCCTTGATTTCCTTGTGGTCTAACAGGAAAATGTGGATCAGTTGGAGAATTTAATGTCATACTGGAATGTTCCTATGGTAGCTTAGTGGAGAAGTACTGGCAATTGCATTGAATTTTTCAATTCTGATTCCACCTAAGTCTCATGTATCAAAGAATTTATAGATAACAATGAGAATGTCTGCTAGATGTTGAAGGAAAGTTATACAAGCAGGGTAGAAGAATATAGTTAATATTGAACTAGGAGGTAAATTTAATGAGTTTCAATAAGGTACTTGAAACCATTTCACCTTAATATTAAATCACTACATTAAAAACTCAGGAATGGTATCTCAGAGGAATAATTCAGATGCCAGGTAATATAGTCTTCATGCAGGTTTATGTTAATTTGGGGTGTTTGACAAAGAAATCTAATGCATACTGGTGAGCATTCGTGTCGTTTGTCACTCAGAGTCAACCTCTGTTACACCAAAGGTAGATTTTATAACAAAGTGGTATTAAATTTGTTCTCCATTACAACTGCTCTAATGAACTTTCTTGTGTGGTTTTGTCAGCAGCTGATATTGATCTTTAATAAATGTCACCCATTCATGAAACTAAACTGCCTCCATTTTCCCACACCAATAAATTTCCTGGCATTAGCTGTCATTGTATCTAATCCATTATCCTTAAATCTTCTTGGTTTTTGTAAAGTACGAATGCAAATTATAACTTTCTAAAACAATAATTTCAATTTCTCTTAGTGTAGTCCATTTTACAATTAGACTAACATCACAACTAAGAACACTATAATGCACATCATGCTTCGTCACTCATACCATCTCATCTTTTAAAGTATAAACTTGAAAGAAGCGTAGGGACAGTGAAGCACAAACTAGTACAAAATTGAATCGAGAATATATTGACACATTGCTTCACTCACCTGTTTATTCACAGGACATGTTTCAAGAGCTCTTGCTCTTATCCTCAGCTGATACTCGACTAGTGCAAGTTGTAGTGGTTTCTTCTTTCTCCGTATTGTCAATAGATGGCGTGATGTACTTGTCAAAGATGTCCGGTGGTGGAGTTTCAAAATTCATGACTCTATGACGATTTTTGTTAATGAAGATTTTTTTCCATACGGAAAGGTCTATGGGGTGATTAACGTATTTTATTAGAGATGTTTCCAAATTGATGTCATGTCTAGTATTCAAAAAATGAAAAGCCACTGCTGATTTTTCTGTTTCACCATTTTTAATGTTTCTCATATGTTCTTTAGTTCTGATTTTAATATTTCTTTTTGTTTTTCCTATATAAATTTTAGGGCAAGTTTCACATTTGATCTCATAGATTCCTGGTTTTTCTTTGGTAGTGATTGAATTTTTGGGAGGGCCTTTTAACAAATTTCTGATATTAAACCTATTTTGAGGTGCAAGAGTTATGTTGTGTTTTGAGAAGATTTTTTGGAATTTGTTATAGGCTGATGGGTGGAAGGTGAATTTTTTAAAAAGTTTTTTCTCTTTTTCTCCTGTGGGTTCTAGGGTGGTGGTTTCTTTTATTTTCTTAGCTTTGTTGAGTCTGTTAACAGTTTTGTCTATTAAATTTGGGTTGAAACATCTCTAATAAAATACGTTAATCACCCCATAGACCTTTCCGTATGGGAAAAAATCTTCATTAACAAAAATCGTCATAGAGTCATGAATTTTGAAACTCCACCACCGGACATCTTTGACAAGTACATCACGCCATCTATTGACAATACGGAGAAAGAAGAAACCACTACAACTTGCACTAGTCGAGTATCAGCTGAGGATAAGAGCAAGAGCTCTTGAAACATGTCCTGTGAATAAACAGGTGAGTGAAGCAATGTGTCAATATATTCTCGATTCAATTTTGTCCCATCTCATCTTTCATTGACTGGAATAGAACTCGTTGATACCCTGCCTCCATCCAGTAAGAATCAGTTCATATCTATGCTCAATTTCTTTTTGGGCAGCAAGCCAGGTGAAAAGACAATTAGAAATCGAAGTTTTGGGAGTGTGTATCTCTCCCATCATCAGGATATTTATTAAATGTTATAACCACAATGAATCACTAGATATAACACAAATATAAACAAAGACAAAACACTATCAAAATTTGCATTACTGAACAAAAGACTGTTTTCAGTAAATTAAATGCCAGGTCAGGAGATGGTTCATTGTGTCAAAGAAACATAACTACTTAACTTGATTATCAAGCTGTATTGATCTTTGCTTCTTAAATCAACAGATTTCAATTTAAAGGTCGGTTTCCAAGAGGAGCTGAACTGATATCCATCATCACGATTAAGCGTGCTCCTTTCAGAGGAAATGGCCAAAGTCTCCTTAATTCTCCACTCCCAGTAACTTGTTAATATCTATAGGTATGTTAAGCCAATCAGAGACATTAGAATATCTTCTTCGTGTGGAGTAAATCACATGATAGGATTTGCTTCTGCTTTAATGCTTTGAGTACCTTAGTTGCAATGTCAGTCTTAATTTCAAAATGTACTGTACACAACTTTTTTAAAACCACAATGTTTTAGCTTATTTTTCTTTTAAAGTTCATTTCTTACTCAACTTATAAAATATTTTTGTTTTTGAGCAATTAGTTCAGAGACATAATATAGAACATACCTGACTTCCAATTATGTAAGAAATTCATTCATGCATAAGATATGTCAAAGGGTGATATGTGATAATCAGAGACTAGCATATGAAATAGTCCCCCAACAAATGAAATTGACTTCATAAAGCTAAAAGAGTATTGTATTTTGGTAAAATATTAAAAAGCACAAATTCTAAACCATTTTGAATGTGTGTTTTCAAAAATAAAGGAAAGATAAATACAGATACTTTGTTAGGATGTATGGCAGGAATTGCGTGCCTGCAATGTGCAGTTACTAAGTGTTTCTGTTTTCTTTGCATGTACTAGCTAGTCATTTGAGCAATGATGTAAAATCTTCTATGTTGCACATGTTGTGAACATGTTTCTGTGTTACAGTGCTGTTAAATGCCAAAAAGTCTTGTGTGCTTTAGCACACAGAATCTCTATGTATGACTCCTACAGATCCTTGTAGAAAAGTGAGAGTGATTTATAAACAGATTCCCTATGGCTAACATAGCTCAGAGAAATGGTTCATAATCTTGTTTATAGATTTAGTGAAATACAATGCATTCAGGATAACATACAGAAACATATCTGACAAGTTCTTGCAGAAAAAAAACTTAAGTGACATAAGAGTATCGTTAGAACAAAGTCTAAACAACTTTTGCGGAAGAATGTAGAACTTCTTAAAATGCTACTAAACTTTTAAAATTTAAATTTCGTAAGATAACAGTCTGTAGTTCAGAAATTGCAACCAACTGATGTGAGTAGAGTTATTATGTGTTTCAAATGGGAAAGGTTCTCGCCTGTAGCGAATCAGATGCGTTAGAACCTTCACCGTTGCCACCTCTACTATTTCCCTCTCTCTCGCACAGTTGGGAGTGTTCGTGCCGCTAGACGTAAGGGAACGCAAACTGAATTTTCCAAAGTTTTATAATAATGCAGTTGTAATCACAATTGCAACATTAATATTCGTATATTACACAAATGTTTTAAATAATTAGTTAAAAGTTACTTATAGTTTATGAATTACTTATTTTTCTAATCCAACGAAAATACCAGTGGTGCATCTGTATAGCTGTGATTGTTACTTACATTAAGAGATAATTCGTCATTGTCATTGTCTTCAACGTCTGAGTACTGCAAATTTATGATGATAGGTTCCAAAATCACGTTACGTGCTATTTCTTTCCAAGTTTATCTTATGTCTCACGCAGTTTTCCCAGTCTTGTTGTGTTCTTCTCAATTCTTCCTGAATAAATCATTCAACATCAGTCAGTTTAAAAATATTATTTCTGTTTGCAACATAATTTGAGCCCACATTAACTCAATTGGAATGTTCTGGCAGTAGTAAGAGGGAAGGTGGATTGCGTCTCATTGATCCAGCTGATACACTTTTTCATGGAAGAGTAACTTAATAATGCTGCTTTGAACTGTACCATAAATAGAGATTACAAACCATTCATAAACAAGATATAATGTGACCAGACATGTTCTGTCAGACTAGCAAGAAGTGTATCGTTTCCTCTCGTCAAATTTAACAAACACCTTGGCTTATTCCAAGTACATATTTCTTTTACCACGTCATGTCAAATGTTTACGTTTCAGTTCTGAGTAATTTCAAAAATACGTTCATGCATACATGCCAACCAATAAGATATTCATTACAGTGCTTACGTCGCAATGGATTGTTATAATATAATGATATCTACTTTATTTATTTGTATTAGGAAAACTATTTGAGCTAAAAATATGGGGTTTGTACTGTTATGTTAATACATACTCTCTCCTTCCTCATGGATTAGTTTTTGCAAACTCTGAATTTTTGTCTTAGCATGAATAGTATTTATTAGAGATTGATTGGTTTACCGCTCATCACACAACACTTAGGGGGAATGCAATACGACAACACCGCAGGACTCCAATTGGTTGCTCACCTGGTAGTGCTCAAGGACAAACACCTTCCCATTTGAAACACATAATAGTGCATTTGTGTTACTTATTCTATTTGCCAAAATTTAATTTTTGTTTCTGGACAAAGCATGGTTTTGTTTATATGGCCATGGAGAATTGATGAGTAGTGATGCAAATTCTCTTAAAAGGTGTGAGAGTTATTGGGCAGTACAAGGAGATTGTTTCGATCATCTATGACGAAGGTCCATGGTTATTATAGTTACAATTATTTGCATGAGTGTATGTACTTTAAGGAACAACAAATATTTGACTGCCAGCAAGCAATGTGCATTTTGGTGCCAAGAAAATTCTTGTTAAACAGCCATGTATCCAATGAAGGTTCTGCTGTTTTAAAGTTAAATATTTATGTTTCACAACTCTGTACATCTTCAGAAAGTTCTGCTTTTTAAGTTGAAAAAACATAGTTCTGTAAATTGCTTGTTTTAGATTCTAAAAATAACTGTAATTTGAGTTAGATGCAGTATAACGCCAATAAATTTTCAGCAAATTCTGGCACGAGATAAGTTTTGAAGAATATTCCAACTTCAGGGTTCTTCATTTAAAACCTAATGGAGCACACATCATTTTGCCTCTCCTGTGATCTTGCTGGATTTCCCCACTAGTGGCTGCACTGTGTCCAGGTCTAGGTGTGTCTACTCCACTCATCAGAATTGTAAGTAACTTTTTTCATCAGTGAATGACTGTTTAATTGAACCTCAATTTCTGTTCTTTTCCGATAAGATGTGGTTCCATCTAAGTGGTCGTGTCAACTCTTGGTACTGGGCCTCTGAAAATCCACATCATGTTCAACAAATCCCTCATTATGATTGGAGAGTTGTAGGGTGGTGTTCTCTTAATGCTATATGCATAATCAGTCCAATATACTATGAGCTGACTGTAAATGCAGAGAGGTACTGAAATGACATTTTCACCTCACTTTATTATGAACTGACAGAAGAAGAGAAATGTGGGTGGTTTCGACAAGATTCTGCTACTGTGCATACAGCAGAGTCCATGAGTTCATGTAGGAGCAAAGCCAGCTGTGGCACACTTAATCGCACACAGACAAAATACTGTGCGCTCATTGGGTTTTAAATGAACCCTATATTTGGAGCTCATATTCAGTAGTAATTAACAGTAACCATGGACATACACATATGTCAAAAGAATAAAAATGATCTGTTTCAGTACTTGTAAGTTCAAAATCACGATACAAATAAATCTTTTAAAAGTTAGTTGAAATAGGACTTATAAAAGTATTGCTAAAAATATATTGACTGGAATGTGCTTTGGTGATAAGTCACTTGTATAACAAAATGACTAAAATAAGTGGTGCTTTTAAGGTTAATACTGAACCATTCAGTTTTTAAAAAGTAATCATTTTGAAATTATTTTAATTCATGTTTTTTTTTTTTTTTTTTTTTAACTCTGATATTTTAAGGTCCTGATTCTTTTCCTAAAATAAGATGTAAGATCCATCATACCCCAAATCATTTGCGTAAGAAACATCGGGGAAGTAAGTTATTAAAACTTTGTACAAAAGTGAATCGAGAATATATTGACATATTGACTTTGAGTATTAAAACTTTGTTTTAAAATCACAGTTTTGAGCCAAGCTGTGAATGTAATGTTTTAAGGAAAAAAGTGCTTTAACAGTTAACAATGAATTTTTACTATCAGATAAATCTTCTCTCAACAATCTCATCGCACTTACCCCTCCAAGTTACCTGCCTTAAATTCGTACAGCATTGTTGTTGTTGATTGTGTTATTATACCATTTAGAAACCAGCTGTTGATACTCGGATGAAGTTATTGTTGAATTCCATAAGAGGAATGCTGTAATTTATTAATGCAGATTACTAAGTTTATGTTTGCATCTTCCAAACAAATTGTTGAAAACTTCAAGTGATATTTGTGCTTTATTAATGCTGTATGACAGATTTATACATTCTTCTAGGGACACTATCTTATTATCATATTGAACTCTGGTTCAATAGCTGAAGTTCGAAATTCATAATTGAGGAGTGTTTTTTCAAAACTTGATAAATGCACAAAATGTGTTTCTGAGAAAAAAGGGTTTTTCTATTTATTGACAACACTAATTGGTTAGCACAGCAATCATATTAATCATTCAAATCTTCTTCCTGAAACTGTTTCATTGAATGTGAAAAGAAACAAATACTGTAATTTAACTAGTGCAAATTTGAGGTTTGAAAATGCAGAGTTTTTTCAAAAACTGATAGATGCTGATTAACTTTTCTGTGTGAGCGAGAAATTAACTCTTGAAGTTTAGTTATTTTTGTCATTTATTATTTTTATTACTTTTTATTTATGTATTTATTTTTTTTAATTATTTTCACCTTTTCATAATACATAATGTATTATACAACCAACGTGTTAATGTTTATAAGGATTACTTGATTAGGTATAAACTTAGAAACTAAGTACTTCTACATTCACAATAACAATATAATATTTTATTGTATTTATATAACAAACATATTGAATACAAAGAAATTTGAAACAATATAAATAGGTAAGCTTTAACCTTTATTGGTATCCTCTAGTAAATCTTCATAACATCAAAAGATTAGATTTTTAACACCTCCTTTTTCTTTTCTTTGCTCACTCTATCAGGAGGCATAAAACTGTGCCCACATATTGGGTAGAAATGTGAAATGCGGGAAGATTTTTAATCTTCTCCAAGAAAGCAATAAGCATGAACATCATCACACTATTCGTGTTCTGACTAGAGCAAGAGTGTGAAAAAAAACGAATGGTAGAAGGAGTGTTGCTGGATATCTTTCTTTCAGTTCCAACAAGAAGTGGTGCAAAGCTGAGGCAACCTGGTTGCAGCCTTTAGCAGATTCAGTTTCCAACCATGTATACAAGGAAATGTCTTTGTTCTGGGTTTTAGATTGAATCATTATGAATAGCCATACCTGCCTTGCATAGAATCGCCAACAGAAAGTTTAGACAATGGTTGTTTTTGCTGCATATCAAAGCAAATAGTGATTGCCTCGGCATTTTCCTCTTTCAATATCAGATAAAACCTTTTTCAACACAACTTGTGCATTCTGTACATGGTTCTTAGTTCGTTTTTCTTTTCCACGTCTGCCTCTGTCTTAATCTTCATCAGTCCCATTTTGCATTTGGAGCATGTGTCCGTGTGTTGTGTACAGGATGAAAAATTGAAGAAGTTGTAAAATATGTATTTATATTTTGACAATAAAGCAGACTGGTAGATTTCATAATCTTCTTCCTTTGCAAAAGTTGTTCCACATTTATCAGATATTAAGTTATGGACATAAATATCTTCTCCTTGATTTTGCTCTTCCATAATGGCTTTCTCTGCATCTGTACTTCTTAACATCTGCTTTATAGCAGCAGAAATGCCCTTCTATAATATTCCTGTTCTGTCACTTCCTCTGGTTTCCTTTGGTGCATTCCCAGATAAGTGAAACTTTCTAGCCAGGAGAGATAATCTATCTTTTGACACCCTTGTGAATACTGACAATACTCTGCCAACATTAGTTCTCACACTTTATTTAATGCTAACAGTGTGCTTCATATTTGGAGCTTCTTTCTTCATCACTCTGCGACTTGGAGATGTAATAAGTATATTTTTCATAAGGAATTTACCTTGATCTATTTTATATAGCATGGAAAGAAGTCAAATCAGCTACTTCACAGAGCTTATGCCTTTTACTTTTAGGATTTTGTGGAGTGCACTCAAGGCCATGTGAACATGAAATTGCTTGAGTATGAACTTTCTTGATTTGCATTTTGATTTCCTTTCCTTGTTTTTGCAATTTTTACTTCCTGCGCATTCTACGACTGGTACAATTTCACAATCTGAACTTCTGTCCTTGTGCATAGTACAGTGCAGTGTCTCAACTAAGAATAAAAATGCCATTTAAGTATTACAAAGCTTTCAGAAATGAATGTGAAATACAAGCGCACAACCTGAGTTTGCAGTTATTGCCAATGCTGCAGCAGTGTACAAAGTTTGCAGAAATGATTCAGAATTCCAAGAATTGCAATAGTGAGATGGCAATCAATGCCAACATGTGTTTCATAGAATTGAGGTTGCTACACGCTGGATCATAAAATCATAAAATTGCAACTATCGACTTTTGCTTTAACTGAGCCAAGTGCATCTATCGAGTTTTGAAAAAACTGCTGATATTCCCTATCTTCTACACAGGACATGAATCGAATTTTGCAAAATCTGATTTCACAGAACGATGCAGAAGGTGAAAATTATGCTGATACTATATATAACTCAATTTCGTAAAAGTTTGCATCTATCGAGTTTTGAAAACACACTCCTCACTTCAGTCCTTGTTTCTTGTAATATGGATGTTTGCCCACACTGAGTGTTCAGCTTTGATATCTTGTTCTAAGGAGATTGCCTTTTGGGATAATATCAAAAAGTGTACTGCTACAGCTGATTTTTCCATCTGTTGGTATTTTATGCATTAGAGGTGTTCTTTTAGTCAGACTAAAGGCCATGAAAGCCAACATTCAAGTGGTAGGTGTGTGATGCTGACCACATCTATTGCTTGTATGATCAACCACCTCTGCCATGCATACATGGTTGTTGGTTGGTAGGTCTGGTACTAAAGATAATTTCATTATTATTATTATTATTATTATTATTATTATTATTATTATTATTATTATTATTATTATTATTATTATTATTATTATTATTATTATTATTATTATTATTATTATTATTATTATTATTATTATCTTTATTAATAATAAAAAATTAAATTTTCTTAAAGTATGTTAAACGAATATGGATAGAATATTAATGTATTTTAAACTAAAGTTAAAGATTTTTGTTATTATGATGATTAGGATACCTGGTTAAAAGACAATAGGTAATAGTGGAGTTAGTGGAGTTGACAATAGGTAATGGTTCAATTCCCGAGGAATATTTCAGCTCTCTAAGGATCTTTACTGTGAACCAGTGGGATTTCACATAATTGAGTTCCAGAAGTTGTATTTTCAGAAAATGCAAGTTCTAAGTGATGTTGGTAACCACCAGTAAAATGAAATTCAAAGTAATACCAGGTATAGAGCAATATAGTAAAACTCTTTTGGCAAAAGCAATTTATTTGAAAGATGCATATAGATAAATGTCATACATCACCCAAGCAAAAAGTAAAAGGACTTCGTTGAATGTATCAGATCATTGCTAATATTTGTATGTTATTGCCATCCATATCAAATTTAGCGCAAAAATATTTGCAATGTTTTAGTAAAATAGATCCCTGTTTTCAGGGCAATCCACATAAATTCTGAGGCCTGACAAATGATAAGTCTGCCCCTTGGTCAACATGTTGCAAATAATTTATAAAACATTTGGAAAAAGTAACAAACTTGGTTGATTGGAGGTAGTATTAAACAATATATTATGATAAAATGTATCTGTACAAGATTTTAATATCTATTTTATAGACCGTTCAGGCCCCTCTAACATGCTAATTACAACCTACCTGTATAGTTCACTCTGCTTGTTGTACATTGTGGAATATAAAAAAAGTAAAATTTCAGTATTTTCTTGGGTTGCAATTCTTTGCAGAAAATTCTGCAGAAAATGATATGTTTCACTCTTCTCATTAATTAGCCCCATAATATCCCATTCTACTAGAAGATACTGGCATTTTATAGATACTGTCTCATAAGTAACGTCAATTTTTAAGAAAACCAGTTATTTGAAATGTGTTCTGACAGGCAATTAACTAATTTTCAATGTATAGACAATTACATTCTATGGTTTTGAACTGTCGTTGAACAAGATTTATTATCTCACGATGGTACCAGTCTCTGATTTTTTATTCAAAGAATTTGGTGACACCCACTTACACAGCTTCAATGTTGTAAAAATTTCTTCCATGTAGAAAATGGGCCATGGAACAAAAAAGATGATAATCTGATGGTGAGAGAGCAGAACTGTATGCTGGGTGTGCTAGCAATTCGATTCCTACCAATTCTTGAATTTTTTCCATGGTTTTTCGTGCAGTATGGGGTGTTGCATTGTCCCCTTGCAATAGAACTAACAGTCTCAAAATTTCATGAACTCATTCCAGTTGTTAAGAATAAAGATCCACATCAATCGTCCACCCATTTGGAACAGACTCACAGTGAATCACACCTTCAAAATTCCGCCAGACACACATTACCTTGTGACCAAACTGAATTTTTTAATGATGACTGGCAGGTTGGCGGGGTTCAAGCCACTGTTTCGAGGCATAAGTGTTTTGGTAATACACCCATTTTTCATCACAAGTGACAATTCTCCTTACAAATCTAACATCCATGGTATTATGAATAAGCTGATGACAGATATCCACTCTACATTTAGCTTGTTGAGGTGTCAGTTCATGAGATACAGATCTACATCTTCTGTATGATTTTCCAAGTGTCTTAATATGGCAATGTAGGTATCTTTTGATGCACCAGGTTCTTCTGAAAGTGTATGGGTACCTTTTTGCAGATTTTCTCATAAAACTTGGCATGTATCCTCAATATTCCATACTTTTGGTCTTTCAGAACGTGGTAAAGTTTTAGTGTTTTCGTCTCCATTATGGAAATCGTTGTGCCACACGCTCACTAATGACACATTCTCCTTCCATTTCACATATTCTTTGAGCTGCTGCAGCGGCTTTATGATCTTGTTTCCAGTAGGTTTTAGAAGGACTCTTAAGTTCAAACTTTGTTATCTCCATTTTGTGATTGTTTATTAACAACTGAAGACTGATACATGCTTGCAGTGTATGTAACACTAGCCATGACTCCCTGTAGATAGCATTGCCAAGCCAAAGAAACCCAATAAATTTTCCAAAACACCAAAATCAAAAAACGGACATTAGTTATGAGACAACCTAATTCTTTTAGAAAAGCTTACAACTTCCCTTTGCTACTAGCAAGAGGATAATAATAGGAGTAGAAATAGTAGTAGAGTAGTAGTAGGAATAATAATAATAATAATAATAATAATAATAATAATAATAATAATAATAATAATAATAATAATAATAATAATAATAATAATAATAATAATAAGTAGTAGTAGTAGTAGTAGTAGTAGTAGTAGTAGTAGTAGTAGTAGTAGTAGTAGTAGTCTAATGCCCATTAGCTTGGATATATTCCATTTGCTTTCTTGCTTCCCAGTATAGTTCAGTTAATGTTCTTGTGGGTGATGTTTTGAGAGCCGGACAGACAGAAAGGTGGTCTTTATTCATTATGGAATCGGTATCTTGACACAGGATACAATTTGGAGATTTAAAGATTTTAATTTTATGAAGATGTGCAGCCAGACAGTCATGACCTGTTATCAATCTGAATTTTGCTACTGCTTCATGTCTTGGGTGTTCAGGTATCAAGTTTTTCTTGTGTAGGATAGCTGCCCATGGTTTCTCATTGCTTTCTGTTGTGAGGTGTTCCATCAGTTCTTTCTGAAACTTTCTTTGGATTATAATTTTTGCAGAATGATAGGACAGAGTTTTGTTAGGTTTCTGTAAGATTTTGGTGCCCTTTTTTGCCAGAAGGTCTGCCATTTCATTTCCTTGAATTCCACAATGAGAGGGGATCCATTGGAGCTGGATAGTTTTATTTTGGTTATTTAAAATTCTTATGATCTTTTTAATTTCCAATATTTTACTGGATATTGGTAAGTTATTTGTTGTTATAGCTTGTATAGCTGAACTTGAGTCACTTAGTATAACTGCTCTCTGAAATGCATTTGTTCTGTATACTAGGTGTGTTAGTGCTAGTTCTATTGCCTGAATTTCTCCATCAAAATGGGTGGCATTTCTCCCTACTGCAACGTAAAAACTAAAAAGTTTTGAGTGAACCCCAGCTCCAGCTCCATCTTCTATTTTCATTCTAGATCCATCTGTATATATATGTATCCATTGTGGTTCAGGGTATAGATTGTGGATAGTTTCTAGTGTTATTTGTTTTAGTTCATCTGGGGTCATTTCTTTTTATATATATAATAATAATAATAATAATAATAATAATAATAATAATAATAATAATAATAATAATAATAATAATAATAATAATAATAATAATAATAATAATAATAATAATAATAATAATAATAATAATAATAATAATAATAATAATAATAATAATAATAATAATAATAATAATAATAATAATAATAATAATAATAATAATAATAATAATAATAATAATAATAATAATTAATAATAATAATAATAATAATAATAATAATAATAATAATAATAATAATAATAATAATAATAATAATAATAATAATAATAATAATAATAATAATAATAATAATAATAATAATAATAATAATAATAATAATAATAATAATAATAATAATAATAATAATAATAATAATAATAATAATAATAATAATAATAATAATAATAATAATAATAATAATAATAATAATAATAATAATAATAATAATAATAATAATAATAATAATAATAATAATAATAATAATAATAATAATAATAATAATAATAATAATAATAATAATAATAATAATAATAATAATAATAATAATAATAATAATAATAATAATAATAATAATAATAATAGCAGTGCTAATATTAGCTAGATTTACTTGACAATACTGGTGACTGTAAGGGTCATATCAGTCACACATATTCTGTAACATACCTTTAAATTAACAACTTGAATAATGATGCTAAACAGTTGTTATGCAGTATTTAAATTCTGCTGAGAGCAAGATAATTATGGTTAATGATACTAAGAGCTGAGATCATATTGTTCCATTTATAACCCACCTTTAACTGCAATGGTCATATTGGCGGCCGTTCTCCTTTAGAACATATCGAAGATGTTAACTCGTAGTCGTTGGGTTTTAATCATTAGAGCACGCACACATTTGCACCCTTATTTATACTTCCAGACTTTGGGGAAGATGAATTACCTTGGTCGGAGAAAAATCCCCACCCCCACAACCAGGAATTGAACCCGTGACCCCTAACACGGCAGGCAGGTGCTCTACTGACTGAACTATGATGCCAGCCATCATGTTAGTGTTAGTAATACTACTATGACCAATTTTCTGCACTTTATGCTTCTTGATCTTGAATAACATTAATGATCTTTACCTGAAAGTTACCCTTTTTTTAATGGAGTTATTAGTTTAACTTGCTGTTCAATCTGTTTACATGAAACGTTGCTATTACCATTGTCGTCTAAAGCACAGAAAATTTTTTGACAGAAGTTTCTTTGTTATATTGGTCTTACCCCTGTCTGAGAAGAGTTTCAAATTTACTGCATGGGCTATTTGTCAGAGCTGATAATAGTATAGTCAAATTATAGATTTCAGATCTGGGTTTCTGAATAGGTGACTTGCAGTAAAATTCCTTCAGGACTGTCCTGGTTATACCCAGGTTTTCCTCACTCCTCTTAGGAGCAAATACCAGAGAGAGATCCTAAAATTAGAACTGAAACACTTCCTTTCTCAATTATCATTTCATTTCATATATCGTAATGTCCACTGCGTGTGATATGGTATGTATAAGAGCAGGATTAAAACACTATTTAAAACAAGAAACAAATATCTGGATGAAGCTTTGTGTATCTACTCCTATCATTTTATCTAAACATCTCTGTTGTTTGATTGTGAAGATGGTTCTAACTGCCCCATCCATCCTTCCTACCACACTCTCTCTCCTTCCCCCTCCCTTTCTCAACATTTGGATCATTTAGAGTTATAGTGTTTCCCATGGTGTTTAGAAAAAAATTTAATTACATAACATAATTGTAATAAAAAAAGATAGGCAGAACTGCATAAATATTCTTTTGAGCTTTTGTTGATGTATGTCAGCATAATAGAGATTTTTATTGACATCTCTCAAATAATAATTTGGTGTCTTCCTTATTCCCACCCTTTGCAATATTCATCCTTGCATTATCTGCTCTGTTTTCCTATTTACTGTCACTATATTTATGTAATATTCCACTCCAACTGATATTGCACTGTATTGCACTTTGTTCATCCATCAATTTTTTTTTAATTTCTAATGCTATCCTCCTCATTCCATCTATTTACCATAGCAGTGATTCACTCTTGTTTAACCTGCAGTACAAGGCCCTGAGATATCAGGAAAGTGCATATGGCAAACACTAGAAGTACTGTGTTTCACTCCAAAATTTACTATTAAAATTTCACTGGAAATGAGATCTGAAAAAAAGAAAAGGAAAAAAATAAAAAAGAGAATATTTATAGAGAATGGTCCATATTGCACTTCTCTCAACAGCATACTGAAAAATAAAATGTTAGATATTTTATCAGAACTTTAAAACAAAGTGATGTGTAAATAAGTCGGGTTTTCAACTTCTGAGTTACCTCCAAGTAACAATCTCAGCAAGAAACTCCTTGAAAAGACACCAGACTACTGCTGCACTCTCTAACACATCCACTCCATGCTCCAGTAGTTAGCAACAAATTGAGGACGAGAGCAGTTGAACTCTTGAAACATCCAAAACACTTTTTAAACCAATTCTCGAACTGTAAAAACACTTAAGCTCCACTTACTTTTGAAATTAGGACATGTTTCAAGGACACCGCGTCCCCATCATCAGTTCGAGAATTGGTTTAAAAAGTGTTTTGATTGATGAAGCTCCACTGTTTATAAATACTTCTATTTATAGTTTTATCTTGAAACATGTCCTGATTTTTAAAAAGTAACTGATGTAGCGTCAGCAAATCAACTCTTATACGCCCTAGAAGTCACACTTATTAAGTTCAACATTTTTGAGGAACAAAAATCTTGAAATAATATTCACCCTACCTAAACTACCCTTTATTTGAAAAATTCTTATTTATTTTTAATTTTGTCAAAAATAGCTCTTAGCAATTTTTATTAAAATACTATATGTTTAAAATATTTGGATGACAAAGTATATATCTTGAATTTTCTGGGAGCCTGCAAAAACCTCTTCATTGTGAATGAACTTTATATAACATAAGAAATAGCCAAAAATGTACTGCAAAAAATTATAGAGCTCTTTAAATCACATAATTGTATCTTTTTTATTACAATGATTTCTGAGTTAATTTTAGTGATTGGTTTGAATTTGTACAAACTTTACACCTTTTTTTAAATATTAAGTTGCTATTCATTTGTTTCTTGTGAGCATACAGAGTAAAATTTCAAAGCCAGTGCCTAATGATACCTTTTACAAGATTTTAGTATTGATTCAGTTTATGTAGCACATATATTTCTGCAATGAAATACATAATGAAACCATTTCTGCAAATGCTTATATTAATTAAAATTGAATCATAGAAGAGTTGACCATAAAGATTATGTAAATATAGTACATAATATTTATTTCACCTTTCTCAATTGTAATGTTGTTAATTTGTAATAGATTTGAATAGACTTAAATAGATTCAGTTCTTTTGAGCAACTAATATCACTTGTTTTTCTGTTTTTCAGTATTTGCTTATAGATGTATACACATGAAACAGCTCATACCTGGAGTGTATGATGCCAAGTGGATTGAAATAGGTACAAAATTAAGAGCGGATTCTACATAGAGCCTGCTAAAAGTAAATAATTATTTTTTGTTAATGATGCTATCAATTACCAATATCATACGGTGCTCCTCCAACAAGAGTTGAAGTAAATCTACTGACATGGGGCTGTCACACTTAAAAACCATTGTTCTGTGTCAGATTTGAACCCACAACCTTGAGATCAGTACGCCAGCACCTAAGCAACTGAGCCATCCTGACTGACATAGATCCTGCTAAGTGAACTATTATGTTTACTGTTAATATATAACTTTCAAGTAAATATGTTTCAGTTTATCTGGAGTTCATACAAAATTACATGATGATATTCCTAAAAAATTTATAAATTGTTTTTTATTGCATGTGTGACATTGAAATGTTGTATAACTTCTTCAAGAAAAATGTTTCATTTGTTTTAAATGTAATTTAAAATTACAAAATTAAGGATAGCTTACATACTAATGTCTCCTGAAAATTCATGTTTACTGTAATTAAATTACTGCACATAGCTGAAATTGCATATATAAGAATTCAAATTGCTTCTCTTTTTTATCCTTTAAGCAGTACAAAATTAAGATTAGTATATAGAGGGCTTCCGAATAGGCTCTTTTTTGGGATTATTTTCCCAAAAATTTTAACACTAAGTATTAGAGCTGTTGCTATTTCTACCACAAAATTGTTTACTGCACCTAAAATATACTTATTTACCTTTAAATAGTAGTTTTCCATCACAGATATATTAATATTACTTTAATATCATGGGTATTTATTATTAATCTCTTTGTCTTCAGTTTCTCATACCATTCAACCACTACAAACTGAAATCTCAGTGATATTTTATTTTAGCTAATAGTACAGAGGTGTTTTTAGACGTGGTGTATGATATAATGTTGTGCAGTAGTTTATGGTCGAGTCCACTTGTTTATTTGGAAAAAAAAAAGGGGGTGTTAGGTTAGTCATCTAGCTTTATCAGCAACCTGCTGGTAAAAGCAGAGATCTTTCCCCATCATTGATTCGCATGACATCACATGTATACCGGGTGTCCATAAATGAATATCGGGGTTTTAACGCTTTATAACATTAATTTTATTAAACTTACAGTAAGCTCGTATATAAAACTGTTTGAGTTGCTCTTTCATGTGACATATATTTCATTACTGTAAGTTTAATAAAATTAATGTTATAATGTTATAATGTTATAATGTTATAAAGCGTTAAAACCCCGATATTCATTTATGGACACCCTGTACATCTGAGCAAGGTCATTTTTTTTAATGTCTCTCACCAATGCTGGTGTTAGGAGTCGCTTGGGTTCCCTCAGAGTGAGGGAGCTGAAGCATATTGACCTAATAAGATCAAGGTTGAGGGGTCAGCCCAATGCCTGGGATGAATGAATGATGGAGCAATTGGTGGAATGATGAAGCAGTTGATGGAATGATGAAGGGGAAACCCACCCCAGCGCCATGTTGTCCACCACAAATCCCACTCTGTACAATATTATCTATATAAAATAACTCTTGTAGACAGTTCTCACCATGCCCACTTTCACTCTCTTTTCAGCTACATTTTCTGCCCTTCATCAGGATAATGTTAAGATATAGTGTGGCTCTTTTCTTGGATGAAAATTTAACATTTTACCATCCTGTAGTATTCTCACTAGTTCTTTGTACATAGTATTTAAAATTATTTTTCATCCCTGTGTTCATTAGAATATTCAATTATAAAATATTCTCAATATACTTTACTAGATAATTTGGTAATTAGATTCAATTCATGGCTATTACATGACTTAAACTAATACCAAATTTCAAAGTTTATCCTTTTTACAGTGAAGTAAAGTATTTTAACGTTGTATTACCAACAATATCCATACTAATCAGAGATTTCTTTTTAAAAGGGGGGGGGGGGGGGTCTATAATTTGACCTGCAAAATTGGGCTGCAGATCTCATAATAGTTAATATTTTATGTGATGTATGAGGTTTATAAGCTACCAAGTTTGAGGACAGTCTTGGTTGAAAATAAATGAGTAATGAAAGGATTAATGCTGAATTTACCAGTTACAGTGGACGCAATGGAAATCTTTGCATGGTAATAAAAACAACAAACACTGGCTTTACATGGTTTTATTTTGAATTTCTCCGTACTCTGTGTTTCTTATAAGACAGAAGCAAATTTTCTGGGAGTATGGATAGATCAGCATTTAGACTGGGAAGCACACATAAAATATCTAGTAATAAAGTTAAATAAATTCTACTTCTCATTAAGAGTAATAAAAAATGAGTTGTATGCAAGTGACATGAGAACCTTATATTTTGCATATGCAGAAAGTCTAATGAGGTATGGCATTATGTTTTGGGGGGATAGTAAAGACAGTCACTTGGTTTTTAAAGTACAAAAAAGGATTGTTAGATGCCTAATGTCAGGAAAAAAATATGACTCCTGCAGGAACTTCTTTAAGGAGTTGAAAATCTTGACTCTGCCCAGTCTGTATATATACTGTTTGCTATGTTATACAAAACAAAACCTTGAAAATTTCACCACAAATAATCAAATACATCATCATAACACCAGAGGTAAAACAGACTTAAGAACAATAACACATAGAACTACACTTTATTCCAAAGGAGTTAGATATTCAGCAGTCACTCTGTATAATAATCTACCGGCCAATCTGAAAAACATAAAATCCATGAGGTGTTTCAAACTATCGTTGAAAGAAATTTTATTAAGTGATTCATATTATGATATAGGTGAATTTCTAGATACACTGTAGCTGGCCATAATTGTATATATTGTGATGCATTTTAAATGCTGTGTAGTTGTAGAGCCATGTAACTATATATATTTATGAGTTCATGCTTAGATTTTGTTAATTGTACTTGATGCAACTTTTTTTTTTTTTTTTTTTTTTTTTTTTATACTTGTATTGTTTGTATTGTTCTAAATATTTGTATTGACGTATCCAATGTCATTGTATTGACTTAACGGATGAATAAAACTACTACAATTAGTACCTACTTGGTCATATTTCCCTTAACTTGTATCACCTTCATGAGTCTCCTGGGCATCGAATCTGCTAGATTTTCAAAATATTTTTTGTCCATTTCCACCCATAACTTCTTCAACGCCTCCTACAGCTCCTTAATATTTTATGGTTGCAGCTCTTCAATTTTATTTTTCATTTGATCCCAAGCATTTTCTATTGGATTTAGGTCAGGAGAATTACCAGGTCAGTCAAGTACAGGTATATTATTGTCTTTTAGGAACTTCTGAACCATCTTTGTTCTGTGAGCAGAGGCACCATCATGCATAAAGAACTGACCCCGTTAAATGGCCAAAATGTGACCAAATGCTGTTGCAACACTTCAAAATAGTTACTTCCCTTCATTGTTGCATTTTTAGGGAGAAAGTACAAGCCACCTCTACCACAATTACCACTAAAGGCACCCCATACCATCACACTTTCTGGATGTTTAACAGTTTTGACCATAAACTTTGGATCATACTGTGACACATTTTTTGGCCTTCTCACCTTTTTTGACTTTCTCTGACCAATTTGAAAGTGCTTTCATCAGAAAGACTTACTTTGCGCCAGTCGTCTGATGTCCAGTGCTGATATATTTTGCAGAAATGTACTCTTTTCTTCATCATAGCTTCAGTTAGAAGAGGCTTCTTGGCAGCACCTGGAATTGGTAAACCTAAGTCTTTTTGAAGCCGATGCTGAATAGTCCGGATTGCAACACTTTTGAGCAGTTCTGGATGATTCTTTTTTAAATCTGCTGCTGTAATCCATGGATTAGCTATCACTTCACATTTTAGAAGGTCATCAGTCCTTGTAGAAGTCTTTCTTTTACCACCTGAGCCTGTTTTTCGAATTGGTGTGGTGCCACATGGCAAAGGTGCTGCTGCATTTTTTAGGTATGGCTTGTCTTGAAACCTTTAGATCAGCAGCTATATGAATTACAGAGGTACCTACCTCTAACAGAGTTAAAGCACGAGTCTTCTCCTCACAAGTGAGCTTCTTGCATCCCATTTTGCGTATTGGCTGCAGAAATACACACCTTAAAAAACAACAGTAAGATCAAAAATCGGATGACGACAACGCACAATTAACAACTTGCTGTATGCAAATTCCAGAGGCAGACTGAGACCTGGGCTGCTAATGAAAGGAAGTTGCTGCTGTGCACTCGAGAATCACGTGATTTGCAGCTCCGCCTGTCTTTTTTTATAGTGGAGGGAGAAGAACAAACTGAGCGCATTGTGTATGTAAAGATTTTCCTTTCGTTTAAAATGTAAAGATTTCCATTGCGGTGACTGTATTTATATCAGTAGCGCAGAATATTAGTTGTGATTATTCCTTTCCCACTTATAAGTAACACTGAAAAACCAACATCGGTAGTTGAAATCATTAAGGCATGGACTTGTGAATTGATAGTCTGAAATTCAAATTTTACCACGGTTACTAAAATTAGGCAAGTGAATCAACCTTGTATATACTTTTCTCCACTTACAAGTTTTTTATGAAGACTAGTTTCTGGGGACTTCTCCCCTATCGTCAGTCCCCAGAAACTAGTCTTCATAAAAAACTTGTAAGTGGAGAAAAGTATATACAAGGTTGACTCACTTGCCTAATTTTAGTAACAATGGCACTCCACTTTCTGAAATACTTCTTTTTATTCTATATTTTACCACGGTGTTTCTTATTGACAAGTATACATCCTTAGGCTTTCATGGCCAGCATTGATCCAATAGAATGTAGCTTTCAGGCTTCTATGCCTTGGTACAATCAATGAATTATTATCTGACATTTGACCCACAACTCCATCAGACATCTTCAGAGAAAGTGAAAAATGCTTTCTCTGAAGATGCTTAATTTAATTACAGGTGAAAAGTCATGATAATTCATCATCTGGACCATAGCTTACAAGCCCAAAATTACTTTCTGCTGGGTCACTGATAGACTTTTTTTTTTTCTTTCAGATTTTCCACACATAAGTGCCAAATACCAGAGAAGTACTCTACATTTAGGCCTGGTTTCTAAATTTTTTTTCACGATTATTCATTTTGTGTTCAATCAGAACTCACTGCCTATAGTGTCATATGTAATAAAATGACCAATAAACATTAGTAAAAACATAAATCTTATTAGCTACTCTGCCCTCTTCATTTCAATAAAACAGATTGCACAAAACAACGATCTTAAAAGCATTAATGATTGAATTGCAATGCAAGTAACTTGCATATTTGGTTAGGGAGAAAACTTGATAAAAGAAATGAATTAACAGAGCTCTCTCTATAACTTGAAATCTACTGCATCATTTGTCTATGAAGGTTCTCTTCCTTGTATAAAAAGGACTGGATGTGTGTTTATGCTTCAGGAGTTGGAACAGTAAGAGCCAATGTAACTTTGCAAAAGACTGGTATGGCCATGCATTCTCTCTCTCTCACCATATTTAATAATCTACCAAGTGTAGCAATATTATAAACTAATGGGGGTGTGAACTCAATTTAGGAGAAGGAAAATATGTTTTCATAAAATGAATCTAGAAACATTAAATGTTATTACTAAATTATAGATGAGTCGTATTTTTTTACACATCTGCTTCACTTTCGTACCTATTTTGAGGACATGTTTCGTAAATCATCGCTTGCATCTACGGCTCTTGTGCGACTTAAGTTAGATCCAGCGGTGTGGGTAATTCTGGGGTTGTTGCTGCCATCTGTGGATTTAGTGATGAACTTGAATGTGGGATTCTCTTCTAGCAGGATTTCAAAGTTCATTAGTTGGTTTTTATGTTTTTCTATGTATATCCTCTCCCATATGACGAGTTCACTATGTTTTTGTACGTATTTTAGTAATTCTGTGTTATCTTAAATATCATGATTTTCAGACCAGAAATGAGCTGCTATTGCGGACTTATCAATATTTTTGTATCTTAAGTGCCTGAAGTGTTCTTTCTTTCTAGTGCCTATGTTTCTTTTTGTCCTCCCTATGTAAATTTTTTCACAGTCTTTACACTTAATCTTGTAAATGCCTGACTTTTCCTCTGGTTTTATCTTATCAGTATTATTACTGTGAAGTAGGTTTTTAATGTTGTAATTGTTTTTTGGTGCCAATGTTATATTGTATTTCTTGAATTTTTTTTTTTTTTTACCACCCCTGGGCCACAAAAAAGTTCCAAAAAATATTCAAGAAATACAATATAACATTGGCACCAAAAAACAATTACAACATTAAAAACCTACTTCACAGTAATAATACTGATAAGATAAAACCAGAGGAAAAGTCAGGCATTTACAAGATTAAGTGTAAAGACTGTGAAAAATTTACATAGGGAGGACAAAAAGAAACATAGGCACTAGAAAGAAAGAACACTTCAGGCACTTAAGATACAAAAATATTGATAAGTCCGCAATAGCAGCTCATTTCAGGTCTGAAAATCATGAAATTGAAAATAGCACAGAATTACTAAAATACGTACAAAAACATAGTGAACTCGTCATATGGGAGAGGATATACATAGAAAAACATAAAAACCAACTAATGAACTTTGAAATCCCGCTAGAAGAGAATCCCACATTCAAGTTCATCACTAAATCCACAGATGGCAGCAACAACCCCAGAATTACCCACACCGCTGGATCTAACTTCAGTCGCACAAGAGCCATAGATGCAAGCGATGATTTGCGAAACATGTCCTCAAAATAGGTACGAAAGTGAAGCAGATGTGTAAAAAAATATGACTCATCTATAATTTAATAATTTTTCGCTTCACTACTGTGGTGTTCCAATACAGTTAAATCTCGATATATTAAATGTTATATTACAGTTTCCCCATATGTATTATATGGCATGTAAGGTAAACTTATTTTCTTGAGAAATGACATCACAGAAGATAGCATGTATAAAATAACAACCACTTCATACCAGATCAGAGATTATTGCTAGGAACTTGAGAGATGGTAAGTGATGTATGAAAGAAGCAAGGGGGCAAACAGATATTTTGTGGGTGAGATGTGAGTAAGGGGAATGCTCAGGTATGAATCTTTGTCTTCATATACTCATAATGATGGCTATATCTTGAGCTCCCAGCGGTAGAGTAGAGCGTATTGTTTCTCTCTGACTAGAATGTAA
Organism: Mantis religiosa; assembly: GCA_030765055.1. Lineage (NCBI taxonomy): Eukaryota > Metazoa > Arthropoda > Insecta > Mantodea > Mantidae > Mantis > Mantis religiosa. The sequence goes on along the minus strand of CM060947.1, from coordinate 227,198,649 downwards.
TTATAATTGGAAATTATTTAAAACAAATTAATACAAGGGTGAGTCAAATGAAAACCTTAAATATTTTTTAAAATATTATTTACTATGCAGAAGTGGTACAAAGCTGTATCACTTTTCAACATAATCTCCCCCATGCTTAATGCAAGTCCTCCAGCACTTACAAAGTGCATAAATGCCTTAAAAAAATTCTTTTGTTAGTCTGCGCAACCACTCATGCACCGCATGGCGTACCTCTTCATCGGAACGGAACTTCTTTTCTCCCATTGCGTCTTTCAGCGGTCCAAACATATGAAAAATGGTGGATGAGGAAGACACTCAAATGCAAGTCTGTGATTGTTGCAACTGTTGTACAGGCAGTGTGGGGCCTTGCATTGTCATGTTGCAAAAGGACACATGCTGACAGCAATCCACGTCATTTTGATTTGATTGCAGGCTGCAGATGATTTTTTAGGAGATCAACTTCTTTGGTTTTGGTGATGAGGGATGGTGCCATTCCTTGCTCGCTCTCTTCGTTTCCGGTTGGTGGAAGTGAACCCAGGTTTCGTCCTCATAACGATTCTTCAAGGAAGCCATCACCTTCCCTTACAAAGCGCCGAAGAAGTTCTTCACAAGCATCAACACATCGTTCTCTCATTTCAGAAGTCAGCTGCCGTGGCACCTATCTTGCAGACACTTTGTGAAACTGGAGCACATCATGCACAATGTGGTGTGCTAACTCATGACTAATCTGTAAACATGCTGCAATGTCATTCACTGTCGCTTGGTGGTTTTCCTTCACTATAGCTTCAACTGCTGCAATGTTCTGTGGAGTCACAACTCATTGTGCCTGACCTGGATGTGGAGCATCTTCCACTGAAATCACACCATTTGTGAAACTTCCTACTCCATTCGTAGACTTGTGCTGTGACAAACATGCATCACCGTACTGAACCTTCATTTGTTGATGAATTTCAATAGGTTTCACACCTTCACTACACAAAAACCGAATAACAGAACGTTCTTCTTACCTGGTGCAAGTCGCAAGTGGTGCGGCCATCTTTTTACTGATACTGCGACGGTATGTGTGCATCTGTACTATCCTGCCACCTACAGGTCATTCTGCACGCTGTTTGTAGCACACTTACCAACTTACAGGATAACGGCGCAAAATTTCGATTTGTTATTACAAATTTAAGGTTTTCATTTGACTCACCCTTGTACATCGTATCCGAAGATGACCAGAGTGGTATCCTTAGCCATTATGCAATTATGTACCTGTATTACATAATTATTTATAGTACTATAAGAATGCTGTATTACTTCAAGCCGTTACTGTAAATTGATTTTCTCAACAAATTGGAAAAGTAGTTCAGTTTTGTTAGGTTTTTATTTTGAAAAATGTTTCAGGATTTGTTGCTCCCATCAGCTAAAAACAACAGCTCCTGAAGCACCTTACGAAAAATTGTATTAATAGGTCCTTTTCCAATCTGTGAACTTTATTTTTTACTCCTCAAAACCATTTCTGTTGGGTTTATGTTAAAACTCTCCTAACCTTTTAGTTTCTTGCTTACAGTAAAAATGTTTCTCTGTTATCATATTTCTTAATTCCACATCATTTATCTGTATGAGAAAAGTTATACACCTATGAAGCTTTGATGCACTTCTTTATTACAAGCTGTATAAATCTAAAAAAAAAAAAAAAAAAAAAAAAAAAAAAAAAAAAAAAAAATCACTTGATGTAGCTCCATAAGGTGGCACTAATATTTTATTCCTGTCTGTCTGTATTTGTGGTACCTGAAACTTTCCCTTGAGGAAAAGGTGAACAGTATTATTTTAACACAATATACTATATCAGAACTGTTTTTGCATACTTATGCAGGTTTGTGCAGTTTGTTAAGAATTTGAACAACCAATCTTTGATGTATCATTTTACATACTGTGTGAATGATCTTTTAAGGTAATTCATCTACGAAACGCTTTTTGAATAATAATGCTTAAAGTTATGGTAATGTTCAAGAATACCATAATGTACAATATCTCGATTAGCTGTATGTACTAATTTCATATGTATTAGGTTGTTTCGTATATAGTTTAATTATAATGTGCTACTTAAAAATAGTTCATTTTTACTAGAATTTTGTTGAGAACTTACAACCTTTGTAAAGAAAATCACATTCAATCTTTATGGAATTGCAACCAAGTTTTGGGAAAGAAATGCCCACTATTGCAATTAAGCTTTTTATTTTAATGAATACCAAATCAGAATATTCAAGAGGAGATATGCATCTCTTTTGTTGAAAAATTTGAATATTGTCTTTGTCATAATTTTTAATCTAACATTTTCTTTGTTAGTAAATGTGAGGGTCACTCCGAAGTTCTTAGAATAGTCAACAATGAGTGGTAGAAAGCCAAAGCTGTTCTTTTTAGTTTAAGATTGAAATTCAGATAGTAGCTTGTGCAAGCCTGGGCAAGCTCTAAGAATTATGCAGCATCAACACTGCTGTAATGTGTATCCAGGTGTCACGATGCCATGTGCCAGAATGGATCTCCATCAAGAGCATTTTCTGCTGTGATTGCAGAAGGCAAGTATTACCAAATGCACAATGCAATCTTTCAAAGCATTCTTTCTCTCCTACACTCACTTTAAAGTGACAGAAAATCATGGCCAGTTTTAGCAGCAATGGATGAAAACGTGGTGAAAGTAAAGCACATGTTGCAGGAAGACAATCATATCACATATCAGATTCAAGGAGCCCTGAATATTGTATCAGCAGCAGTGGAGGCAACGTTTAAAGTAAAACTACAGCTCAGGAAACTCTGCAGCCATTGGAGCCTCTCATAAAAAGATTCAAATAATTTTTAAACCAAAAAATGTTAGGAAAGAAGTTGTAATAAAAAGTCATGTTGGTTTCAGTGTTGTATATGAAGTATTTAAATTAGTGTTTGAAATGTAATGGTGGGGAAAGAAATAAAGCCTGAAACCATAAGACTGATTATTATATAAGTCAGTATCATCAATAAGAGGATTGGTAAATGTAAAATAACTTTTACAAAGCATTTTTGGTACAAGTCTTGCAATCATTCCCATTTGACAATGCCTCAGAGTGATTAGTTTTCATTTTCAGCACCATTATAAAACTTTCTTGAAAATAGGAATATAAAATATCATATAATACACCTTAGAAGTGATTGTGGCAGCATGCTATCTGTTTCTCATGTGGGGCACACACTTATATGCTCAAAGTCCTGTAAATGCAGAGTTTTGTTATAATTGAGCCTTTTTATATGGATATTTTAGTCATTTGGTTGCTAAATGGCAGCAGATAGGAGAAATGCAAACATGCAACCTAAATATTTTTAGGAACATGTAAATTTTACAGAAAATTAATGTGTAACTGATGGATATGCTTGGGATTCTCACTCAGAATTATAATGAAAGTTCAATAGTTCTAAAGAATAATCAATATATAGGAAAAGCATTTAGTTTTGGATTTCTCCAAATATAAATTTGTAAATGAGTTGATTACAGACATTATCAAAACACTCCCAATTTTTTGGCCATCTTCTTATTTTAAAATGCTTTTAACACTTCAAGAGGACATGCCTGTAGCATTATGGTCGTCTCTAATGTTGCTGGTTTGATTCATTTATATCACATGTTCATTAAAGACTATGTAACTATTAATTCCCTTCCGTGAAATTTTGTAGATTTATCCTTTCTTGCATACAGACACAAATAATAAAATCTGACCTCTACACAAACAAACATTTGCCAAGATTTTTGGCTAACTATATTTTTTAATATGTTTATGGAAATCAAAATTTGTTTGTACCCTAATTGCACACTGCCACTGATCTTTCACAGTAAAACTGGTACCTGATTTTGGAAAGAAAGCAAACTAAAGATGGTGATGTAAAATTGGAAGTTGCCCACCTTTTTGTGAATAAGGATAAAAGAAAATGTGACACTATAAAACCTAAAGCCTTATGGAAAATTTCAGGGACACAAATTAAAATTTTGGTGTGTTACATTTAGATGAGTTTCTTTACTCATTATCCTTATTTTTATATGTCTCAAAGTTATTCTTTCAAATTTTTCTTTTTTCTTTCTTCTAACTTCAAGATAAATATTTTCAGAAATAGGTTCACTGTACATTTCATTGCAGGTACAATAAGGTTACAGAAAACTAAATTATTAGTCAAATGTTTAAAACAAAGTTGATGTTGGCTTGAAATTCTCTACTCTTCCCATGATATTACAAAAAACAACTAAAGCACAACACTACTTAAAAAATGACAAAAGAGTATTGCAAATTCAAACCAATAAGAACAAATCTTTTGGAAATGACTAATTCACAGAAGAGGTTATTTGAAATAAATTGTGTATTTTAAAAAGATCATTCCTTGTTTAGTTGTCTCTTATGGTTATCAATTCTACAAAATTATACAAAATTCCTTTCAAATAACGAGAACTTAACAGACAATTCCCAGAAAATTCAACATGGATTTTGTCTTATAAATATTTTAATCAATATTAAGAGCCATGAATAACATTTGTCATAAAAATGTTTTTGTAAAGAATACTTTTGAGGTGGGAGGATTTTCTTTCAAATGTGTGTGCGATATATTCAGAAGACACTGAAATTCAGTTACCAAGTTTGGTATGTCTTTTTTGTTGTACTGTTAATAGATATATAGCACTTTATCTAAAAAGTGCTTTTTTAATTTATTTAGGGGTCTTGAAACATTCCTGATTAAATCTGCCTATGTGTGAAATACAAAATCTTCCTTATACACTGGTCACATGATAAAGGAAGCCAGCATGCTTAAGAAACAAAACTGATAAAATTAAACTTGAAATTTAACTTTGTATTTTATTTAAATGGCTGTCCAAAGCTTGGAAATTGTCAAATAAGAGAAATCTCAATAAATTGGTTTGAAAGCACAGAGTATAGTGTTATTAAAACCTTTTGTTAAATTTCACTTTTGCATTTGCTTAATAAGAATGTGATTGCAAGACCTAAAACTCAAAAAGTTAAATACAACTTATTCGGATTAGCAAAAGGAATACAAAAGAGTGACACTAAGCAAAACTGTGGCTGCAGCATTTTGTTGTCTAAAGCAAGGTTTGAGAGGAACAGATATAAATATTCTTTCCTCCAGTAAATGTATTAAGTCACTTCTGATTTTAATGTTACTGTGAATGAAAGGGAATCTGAAATATTTGAGCACTAGGAATAATGAAGTAGTGATTTATAGTTAAAGGAACTTTCTAGAAGTCAATAGTACAGTACATAGTAATATAATAGAGGTATCTTGTTAAGTGATTTATAAGAGGAGATTATTAATATTTTAAAACCAAGTTATAGCATGTACTAATGTAAAACTGCCGATTTTTGCTTTCAGAAAATGAGTGATTTGTAAGAGGAGATTATTAATAATGTAAACAAGTTACTGCATATACTAATGTGAAACCGCCGAATTTTGCTTTCAGAAAATTTCCAAGTTGGAAGTCCAAGCACATTCCTTTAATGATATTGCAAAACTTAAGTGTAGGGAAATAATTCTTTCTGAAACTTTAACCCCTTCCCTACATTCATGTAATGCATCATATTTATATTTTTGAAAATTATTGTCTGTATTATTGACGATGCCATGAGTCTGGTTGACTCCTATGTCAGATAGATAAAAAAAAAAATAATAATATAATAAAAAAAAATCATGTGGTCACAATAGCAAAAATATATTTGACCTTGAAATAGTTACTTTCTTGGAAGTGTTGAAAACAGTGTTGTTATGATAAATTAACTTTAAAGAGAGTCGATTAAAGACACTAGACAACACTTACTTTTAAATTTTTCCGGAACTAGTTTCAGAGGCTTTGCCTCTATCATCGGCCGGCTCTCGACTGATTCTCGGTGTAGCTGACGATACCTTGTCACAGGTCTCCTCTGGTGGCGGCTCAAGGAACTTGCTGAACAAATCCTTCTGGGGGATGTCGAAATTGAATACTTTGTTCCTATTTTTTGAAATGAAGATTTGTTCCCATGTGGATAGTTCTTGTTTTCCTGATGTATGTTTCAGTAGTTTTGGTTCTGGATTTATGTTGTGGTTTTTTTCCCAAAAATGTGTGGCAACTGCTGATTTTTCTAATTGTTTATATTTTATGTTTCTAAAGTGTTCCTTTGCTCTTGTTTTGTTTTTCCAATATAAATTTGACTACAGTCATTGCATTCAATTTGATATATACCAGATTTTTTGTTTGATGGAATGGCATCTTTGATGTTTGAGCAAATTAGGTTTTTTAAGGAGAAATGGTTGACTGGTGCTAGTTGAATATTTTGTTTTTTGAAGACTTTTTTGAATTTATCATAGGCCCATGGATGGTAAGTGAATTTTTTGAAAATCATATTAGTTTCTGTAGATGAGAGAGTTGTGGTTTCCTTTAGTAGCTTCTTCTTTTTTGCTAAGCTCACTTTTTTGTCTACTAATGATTTGGGAAAGTTATTTTTTTGTGCTATTTCAATTATTTTGTTGTATTCTGTTTTGTAAGGAAATGTATAACCAAGCGTGTGTATAGTAGGGAAAATATAGATGCATTTAAAGAAAAACTAAAAAATATATATTGGCCCTTAAGTCCCCTAAATTCAGTAGATACAAATTATAATAACTTTCTCCGTGAACTCCTAAATCACCGAAATGAGTGCTTTCCAAAAATTACTTGTACACAAATTATTAAAAAATACTCACTAAATTGGTGTACAACGGGAATAAGGGTATCAAGTGTGAACAACAGATTATTATATACACAATATAAAAAAACAGACAACCCACTCATCATAAGTTACTATAAGAAATACAATAACATTTATAAAAAAGTAATAAGAAAAGCTAAACAAATGGCCATAGACAACTACATAATAAATTCAAACAACAAAAGCAAAGCCACATGGAAAATTGTAAAAGGAGAATTAGGTTTAAACAAAATAGTAAAATCAAATCTTCCCACGTCTATGCCGAAGAATATAAACACCAACTTGTATGCAGAATCATTAAATAAATTCTTTGTAGATGTTAGTGAACAAATTAGAGATGTTCCTCCCTCAATAAGCGAGGCTGAAGACAAACTGTCTACTGAGTATATGAGGTTAACACCTCCTTTTTTATTTTCCAGCATAACCCCAGATAAAATAGTAAAATAAATTAGTAACTTAAAATCTAAATCATCTATGGGTTGGGATGAACTTCCACCCTTTCTTATAAAAGAAATTAAATACCAAATATGTGAACCATTAACAGATATAATAAATCAGTCACTAGCTATGGGCATTTTTCCGGATAGAATGAAATATGCCAATGTGACACCCATTCACAAAGGTGGAACCTGTGAATATAAAAATTTTCGACCCATCTCGATTCTTCCAACGTTCTCAACAATATTTGAAAAAATAGTAAAATCCCAATTAATTTTCTATCTAGAACACTTCAACAAACTGACTGACTCACAACACGGTTTTAGGAGAAACCATTCCACCATATCTGCTCTAATAAATCTTGTAAATGAAATCTCCCAAAAATTAGAAGAAAAGCAACAAACATCAGTGTTAATCTGTGATAACTCAAAGGCTTTCGACTGTGTAATCCATGAAATTTTGTTAAAAAAACTGGAACACTATGGCATAAAAAATAATTCGCTAAATTGGTTCAAATCTTATTTGGAAAATCGTAAGCAACGAATAATCTTAGACGATGGAGAAAAAACTGTTATAACTAATTGGAAACAACTAAAATCTGGTGTTCCACAAGGAAGCGTCTTAGGACCCCTTTTATACATAATATATACAAATGATCTCCCAAACAATATTAAAGCTAAAGCAATAATGTATGCGGATGACACTTCCATCCTTCTACATGGTGGTAATCAATTTGATTTAATTCAGAATACAAAAGAAACACTAAGCACACTAAAAAATTGGTTCGATAAAAATGGTTTAAAACTGAATATGAAGAAAACTGCACTTATACAATTTAAAACACATTCAAGAAAAACAAATACTACAAATTATACAAGTAACATCCCAGTAAGTTCTGCATCTACATGCAAAATCTTAGGTGTACACATAAATGAACAACTAAGATGGGAAGAACATTTTCAATATCTTAGTAAAAGATTAAATAGTGCTTGCTTCAACATGCATTGCATAACAAAAATTACTAACATACAAACAAGAAAAGCTGTTTACTATAGCTATTTCCACTCCATAATGGCATATGGTATCATACTCTGGGGAGCAGCCACGGGTTTTGATAAAATATTTAAATTACAAAAAAAGATTATCCGTATTATGATGCAGGTTAGCTCCAGAAGTTCCTGTAGAAACTTATTTCGTAAATTAAATATACTTACTCTGCCTTCTCAGTATATTTATGAATTAACCAAATACATGTATGAAAATTTTGATAATTATTATATAAAACAGAATGAACACACTCATGGGACCAGAACACAAAAATATCTGAAAGTGCCGGCCCATAGACTTACATTATTTGAAAAAAGTCCTTTCTATGCAGGCATAAAAATATATAATAAATTACCGCCAAAATTTAGAGAAATTAAAAATAAAACCCAGTTTCTAAACACATTAAAAAAGACTCTTGCTGAAAAAGCATATTATTCAGTAAGAGAATATATGGCAGACAGACTCTAGGACCAATGTAGCAACTATAAGATTGCATTTGCACATAATTGTTTAAGCATCACTGTACATATTATCTTTAATTGTTTTTGATATATTCTCTTGTATTTCTAATGTTAATCTTGACGAGTCATCTGTTGACTGGGCTCTTGCCCAACCAGTGTAAATGTTTATGACGAATAAATTATTCTATTCTATTCTATTCTTCTGCTGTGAGAGGGATGTTTACCAGTCTGTGTGCTAAACTATTGAAGATTGCCTGTTTGTGGGATCTTGGGTTGTAGCCATTAGCTTTTATGTAGTTGTCTGTCTGTGTTGGTTTTCTGTACATGAGTGCATTAGAAATAAGGATCAACAAAGGTTTCCCTTGGATGTTCAAACTCTGGCAATGATATGTTGATGACATCTTTTCAATAGTACCAAAAAAACACATCAGTGATGCACTAAAACTTTTAAATATCCAAGAAAAAAGCATCAAATTCACTGTAGAAATAGAAAAAGACGAGCATTTACCATTTTTGGATCTAAAAATAATGAGGAATAAAAACAGACTAAACTTTGGCATTTACAGAAAACCAACACAGACAGACAACTACATAAAAGCTAATGGCTACAACCCAAGATCCCACAAACAGGCAATCTTCAATAGTTTAGCACACAGACTGGTAAACATCCCTCTCACAGCAGAAGTATACAAAACAGAATACAACAAAATAATTGAAATAGCACAAAAAAATAACTTTCCCAAATCATTAGTGGACAAAAAAGTGAGCTTAGCAAAAAAGAAGAAGCTACTAAAGGAAACCACAACTCTCTCATCTACAGAAACTAATATGATTTTCAAAAAATTCACTTACCATCCATGGGCCTATGATAAATTCAAAAAAGTCTTCAAAAAACAAAATATTCAACTAGCACCAGTCAACCATTTCTCCTTAAAAAACCTAATTTGCTCAAACATCAAAGATGCCATTCCATCAAACAAAAAATCTGGTATATATCAAATTGAATGCAATGACTGTAGTCAAATTTATATTGGAAAAACAAAAAGAAATTTAGAAACAAGAGCAAAGGAACACTTTAGAAACATAAAATATAAACAATTAGAAAAATCAGCAGTTGCCACACATTTTTGGGAAAAAAACCACAACATAAATCCAGAACCAAAACTACTGAAACATACATCAGGAAAACAAGAACTATCCACATGGGAACAAATCTTCATTTCAAAAAATAGGAACAAAGTATTCAATTTCGACATCCCCCAGAAGGATTTGTTCAGCAAGTTCCTTGAGCCGCCACCAGAGGAGACCTGTGACAAGGTATCGTCAGCTACACCAACGAGAATCAGTCGAGAGCCGGCCGATGATAGAGGCAAAGCCTCTGAAACTAGTTCCGGAAAAATTTAAAAGTAAGTGTTGTCTAGTGTCTTTAATCGACTCTCTTTAAAGTTAACTTGAAATAGTTGTTTGGAAAAAATATATTCAAGTTGTTTTAACATTTATTTATTTATTTGGCTTCATTGCCAAGACTTGGCATTTGAAAACAACATTTATATGTACAAATTTAGAGCTTTATATTATTCTAACCTTACTTTCTAACCAGAACTTATTGGAACATGTTTCAGATTGCCACCTGATCCACTGCTGTACTTCCTCTTGTGAAATGTAGATGGCGTTTTGGCTCAATATATTGTGTAAGGTCCTTTTCATATGGAACATCAGAGTTTAACAAACTGTGTTAATTTTTGTGTGTGAATAATTTTTCCCAGATGGATAGATCTGCTGGTTTTCTAAGATCCTATAAAAGCTTAGGTTTTTCTTTCAGCTGATGATCTGTGTAGTAGTGTGTAGTGTTTAACGCCTGCTTCATACGGCACCGCAGGCGGTGACACTAATGATACATGATATGAAGATGGAGCACCGGTGGAATGAGATGGCAGGGGAAACTGGATGTCCCGGAGAAAACCCGCCCCAACGCCGTGTTATCCACCACAAATCTCGCTTTGCGGTCACCTGGGATCAAACCTGGGCCATCTTGGTGAGACCCAAGCAGTGTAACCACTGAGCCATGGCATGGCCTCTGATGATCTGTTGATCCAAAATATTCTACAACTGCTAATTTTTCCATTTGTTTATACATGTTTATATTTCTTGTGCGTTCTTTAAACTTTGTATCAGTGTTCTTTGACTTCCCTATGTATAATGTTTTGCAATCTTTATATTTGATTTCAAATACCAGAAAAGTTTCTCACCAAAAGTTTGTTGAATTAGTGAATTTAGTTCATTAGAAGGCTGAACTATTGAAACAATATAGTATAATCCCAACTGCAGTCAACAACTATTGCTTGAATATAACATACTTATGCTTATTACAATATTAGTTTTTCCAGTGGAAAAGACTTCTGGTATTTATGAAATTGAAAGTAAAGATTGCAAACAAGTATACAAAAGGAAGACAAGTAGGGACATAATACAAGGTTTAAAGAATACAAGAGAAATATAAAGTATAAACAAATGGGAAAATCAGCATTTGTAGAGCATTTTTGGTCCACAGATCATCGGCTGAAAGAAAAACCTAAACTTTTAAAAGCTTTTAGAAAACCAGCAGAACTCTTTCTCTGGGAAAAATTATTCACACACAAAAGTAATCTCAATTTATTAAACTTTGATGTCCCATATGAAAAGGATCTTATTGTGCACTACAACCAGCCAAAAAGCAATCTACAAGTCACATGAACAGGTTCTAGTAAGATGTAGAAAGTGAAGTAATAAAAAGTTCCAAATTTTTACATATAATAATTGTACCTTTTAACAGAACTGAAATATATACGGCAAAATTCCAATTTCACAGCTGTAAGCTCATCATGTGAACTAAAATCTAACTAGGGAATTTAGAAAAATTTCTTATTGTAAGCACCTGTGAGTGCACTTTTCACTTTCAGTGTTCACATGATATAACTTGCAAACTATTCTGTGTATCAAGCTGAAAATGTATGCAGTAGATTTTGAAGAATATTTGTCACTGCATTTCAGCATTGGTTGAAATCAATGGAAAATTAAGATAATGCCTTTTGAAAGCATTAAGAAGTTTGGAGTCATATCCCAAAGTATTCATAGTAATAATATTTCCAATAGACTACAATTTTTTTTTCCACATAAGAAATGTACCTGAATTGTAATGCTGTGCATACGTTGTGACTTTGATTGTAATAATTAAAATACTACATTAATATGTCTTTGCCTCAATGATGGTGTTGGTGACATGAACAAATAATCCATAGATCCAGAGCTGAGTAGCATATATGTTTTACTTTTATTCATTATGCAGACTTTTGTGATGATGTGCAATAAATATATTTTGAGTCAATTTTTGTAAGTTACTTCACAGTATGTAAGTTATGTCACAGTAACTCTTTAGAGTTAATTGTATTCATTAGTTTGGGGTTAACTGCCATGTATTTTACCAATGTTATTATGTGTTGTAAGAGATGTGATGCAAAAATTTACTTATAATTACTCAGTTAATGTGATATATGTTTTGTTAGATACAACAAACAATTAGTATTTGAATCTGAGCAGTGGAAAACAATGCCTTAAGCAGGTGAGATACACAGTATCTGTGAAATTACTCCTTAGCTCAAAGTAAACCAGAAGATGCCATATTCTGTTAACACATTAATATTAAGTCTGTTAAATGAAGGTTTCATGTAAATATATAAAGGGTAAAAGAGGTTTGAAAGCACAAGCTACAACCTAGGCTTCTTTATTTTAAATTTTCATTAGTGTCATTTTAAGATTATCCAGGAGCTACTGAGTGAGATATCTTGGTAGCCATAGGAATGAATCCCTATGATCATTCACTCTGACCTTGGTCTCTTTTCCCATGGTTTTTCCTGATTAATAGATGAACACTGAGGTGGTTTCTCATCTACCATAATTCCTTTCTGTTATTTCTCTTTCATTCCATTACTTTTTCATCTTTCAAATATGCTTCTAAGTGTCATGTTATACGGCAGGTTTTTTTTTTTTTTTTTTTTTTTTTCTAATTTTACGTCCTCCAACGTTAAGTCATATTGGAGGATGAATGGAATGGTTGAAATGATGCTCAAATGAGCCCAGAGTCCTTAGAGCTTAGAGTTAACCAACATTCGTCCTTCAGGATAAGGAAAAACGCCAAAAAACCTTATCCAGGTAACTCACCCTGCCCGAGATTTGAACTTGGGACCTCTTGAACATGAGGCAGATGCACTGCCATCTGCGCTACCGAGGCGGGCTATATGGCAGTGCCAGATAGATATAATCTGTTCACTGTTAGAATAAAGTAAAGTATTACTCCACATTCTGCAATGTACTCTGCTTCCAGCACATCATCATTGGTGAACATAACATCTGCGCGTGTGCAGGTAAGCAACAATGCCGTCACCAGAGTTTAACAGCCATCTTTGTTGTTACATCAACCAGTGCATTTTTTAATTTTTAGAGTCATTGTTCTTACTGTAATCACTTTATAATGTTAATTCTATATTATAACAACTTGAATGGTTTATTGAAAGCAGGTAAAGCATGAAACTATATTGTGGAAGAATACGGGAGCATCAAAACCCATCAGCTAATGTGGTTAATTCCCAGCACGTGCTTCTTTGACATTTAGTATATTCTTACAGCGAAAAGATTATAGTGCGAATGCTAGCTCAAAGAAGAGAATATTATCAATGGTCATTGGAGGGATCTCGGTTGACAGGTCATTCATTCATCATATCTCTAAGCAGCTGCAGCTGTGGGACAGGTTTTCAAGCCTAGAAGTATTAGGGCTTCCACATGTCAGTATGACATGTAGCCTCCCATGGTTCCTTCACATTATTCCTTCCTTCTGGCAGTAGTAGTCATAGTGTGTAAGTTACCCCCCCGTGTTATATAACCTATAGCCTATCCATAAGTTTGACGACACATTTTATAAATCCTTTCATGGAAGTGTTGAAAACAGTGTTGTATAAATTAAATTAATTGACACATTTTATGTTTAAATAAACAGTAGCATATTCAATCCAGTTTTCATTTGTTAAAGCAAATGTGTTTTAAAATTTCTTTGTCACTTTTGTTAATGTATAAATAAAATAGTGTAATTTTTATTATATAAACCTACAAACTTTTATAAAATTTCTTTAAATAAAAGACACAGTTGCTCAGTTCATGGAACTGCAAGAACTGGTAGATCTCAGTTATGTTTTTTGCAGTGCTTACAAATTGAAGAGTGTATACACATAATCTGAAAACAAAGCTGAATTGAAAATGAAAGTAATAACATACTAATTCAGTGGCTAAAGAAACTTTCATCACAGTATCTCAAAATTTAACTATTGGAACTCCACAGTGAAGCGAAATAATTATTAAATTATAGATGAGTCATATTTATTACACATCAGCTTCATTTTAGGCACTTAAGATACAAAAATATTGATAAGTCCGCAATAGCAGCTCATTTCTGGTCTGAAAATCATGAAATTGAAGATAGCACCAAATTACTAAAATACTTATAAAAACTTAGTGAACTCCTCATGTGGGAGAGAATATACATAGAAAAACATAAAAACCAACTAATGAACTTCGAAATCCCACCAGAAAGCAACCCCACATTTAAATTCATCACAAAATCAACAGCAACTCCAGAGCTACCCACACCACTGAATCAAGCTGTAGTTGCATTAGAGCCGATGATGTTAACGATAGTTCGCAAAACATGTCCTCAATATAGGTATGTAAGTGAAGCTGATATGTAATAAATACGATTCATCTGTAATTTAATAATTTCATCACAGTGTTTAGTAATGTGCAGATCTAGGCCTTGAGTTGAATGTAGGATGTTTTCTACATCTTCCATGAAGGGTAAATTAATTATAATTTTTATTTATTTTCTCTATTTACTGCTTCTACAAATTATTCCAACCAGTCTACTACTGGATTAGAGCCAGACTTACTGCCACATTTCCATCTCTCACTTATTCCACCACTGCAGAGGGACATAAAAAATCACACTATTTATATTTTTATCTGAAAGTTTCCTTTGAAGTAAACTCCAGGCTCATGTTTGTTAGCTTGTGATTTAGAGGACCTATTTAGGAAAGCAAAGAATTTTTGCAGATTTATAAAATCAACTAAACCTTTTTTGTGACAAGCTAGGCTTAAAAAAACAGACCTCACTCAAGCCTCCAACATTCTAAACTTGAAGTTGAAAGACACCATAAAACCTGTGATGTGTATTCAAATGTTAGTATCTGCCATAAATTAATTATAATAATAATAATGTAATTTTTCTAGCTACAGAGCGAGACAAATAGATATTGTGCAATTTTTGATCTATAATGATTCTTCCATGGTAAAGTATTTTCACTATCCAGCCATTATTAACAGCAGAGAATAAGTGTTTTTTGTATGTTTTATTTGTAAACTGATAGTATTTATTTCAACATTGTAAAACAGTTAAAACTTTCACTTTTCTGCACTGAACATGCTGTTGTAATATTATGGTATCATTTGTTTACTTGTTAAAATAAAAAAAAGGAAATATTTAGATGAGATTTCTAAAATATTATAGAACAGTACATCTGTTTTAGTTTCTTTCGTTCTCTCTAAATATAAATAATTTCACACCCATTAGCTGCTAAATAAACCATTGAACTAAACTATAGCTGCATTTACTTACTGAATTGTGTGAATTCTAATATTCACATGTTACTTTGGTTGTGAGCAGTATTGGACTGCAGTGCAGTGAAGAGTATTATTAAATACTAAAGTTAGTTTCAAAATCTGTATGTTGTTCTACTCTATATTTAATATTTCTCTATGCTTCTTTGTTCTTATGTTGTGTTATGTAAAAGAAATCATTAAAGGAGCACATATTACTGCTCACTGTACAGACAATGCAATCAATAATGTAGATTATGATTTGATGTTAAATATACAGTAATATATTTAATGTTATGAATGATAAATTTTGATTTTCATTGAATCACAACTCCTACTTGTTAGCCATTTTCCTGTGATATTAAATTACTGTTTACTAGCTGCAGATGACATGCAGTTGCCTAAAACTAGAAAAGAGGTAAATCTTATCTTTGAAAAATTTTAGAAAAAGTTGATGCATTACTCTCACACATGTTTCTCTATCCATTACAACTTCAGATAACCCATTAAATATTAGAGTATTTGAGTGAAAACCAAGTTTTCTATTTCAAATCATATTTTGGTAAGTTTCTAGCTATTACATTTTAAATTTAGTAAAATGCACTTAGTTATATTTACATTATTGAAAACAAAACAACTTTTCCCACATCTTTAGTAAACTTTTGTTATGGGGGAATATGGAGAAAAGTATGTTGTTGTTTTCAAATGCTAGGCTTTGGCAATGAAGCCATTAGCTCTCTTGCTCTCCAATATTTCTAGAGAAAAGTATTGTAAGATGCATTACAAATGCCTAATGACATTTTAATTGGGGAAAATTTAAAGATATGACAGCTAATATTTAAAAAACAGCAGTACTTTAGAAAAGGTTATTTGACATATATGTTGTGCACTAAGTTTAATCTATCTGTTATGCTATATAGAGTCAACATGAAAAATTCAATGCCACGGCCGGGATTTTAACCATGGATCTCCTGGTTTCCGTCCAGTCGCTCTAATCCATTGAGCTACCATAGCCAATGTGCCGTCATGACATTAAATTCTCCATTTGACTTGTATATTTCCCTGGTAGACCACTAGGGGCTCTCGCATTCGAGATACACCATTTGTAGCAACTTACTTATTGTAAGTACTTGAGTCCCAGGCTTTATCATTTCTCTTATTATAATGATGAAGCCTGGGATTCAAGTACTTACAATAGTAAGAGAAGAGTATGAAAATAAATTAAATAAAGAAAAAGAGAGAGTATTGCTCAGATATGAGCAGGTGTATGAAGATTAAAGGGTGTAAAAGAACTCAAACACTTTAGTAAGGATAGCAAGAAGATAGGTGAGTTTTGGCTAAAGGAAAAATGAAATGGATATGGTCAGCAAAGAGAAGAAGAAAGTTAAGTTTTTGGGTTCTGATTTATCATTGTTATCATCATCATCATCATCATCATCATCACCACCACCACCACTGCCGCCACTACCATCATGATTAAAATAATGTTTTAAAATGTAAGGGAAACTTAGGTGAGAAGATGGTAAAATAATAGCACAAGCTGATGTATAGCTATATTCTTTGTATTGTTGCTTTGTATAAATAAAAATAAATAAAACAATGCTTAAAAATAAGAAGTAAATGTGGGTCAATAGAGGGATTATTAATAATATCCAACACTCATTTGCAAAAATTTACTCTATACTCACATTATTATGTGGATGCAGTTCCTGGAGTTATCTAACAGAGTTTTAGTTTTTAAAGTATGTGTGTGTATCTAATGCTCAGAATTTGATAAAATCATTCTTCTTCTTCTTGCCTCCTGGTATATATAAACTAAATCTTCTTGAATTTTTAGAATTTCACATACAGTTAGGTGATCAATGATCATTAACACATCTTTACTGCATAAAAAACACTGAAAAATCTAATCCAATCTTGAACAAATGTCATTCAGATAATCATGGTTATGAATTCTGAACATTGATTAATCTGAACATTGCAACAGATGATTTTCTGGATAGATCTAGAATTGTTTTAAATTTATTTTAGAGATTCTTCCAATTAAATTTTTCAGGGGATGTAAGATATTTGTCATAATTGCTTGTATAAATGATTTTAATTAATCTTTTAACTGTTTCGTGTGGGATAGTTTGTGTTGTTTAAAAAAATTGAGCAATTTTCAAACCCTTCTTTCCCAACATATCCACTTGCTCATTCTCAGAAATTCCACAGTGGGATGGAATCCATTGAACTGTATATTTAATATAAAAATTATTTGTGGTTGGTTTATTGACACTCGTCACTTACTTTTTCATATATTTATGAGAGACTAGTTTCAAAGGCCCTGGCCTCCATTTTCAATCTCTTTCCAACTGGCATCTGTTGTTGTCTGCTCTCTCTGGTGGTGGAACTATGAACTTTTTTGTCAAATTGTCTACTGGCGGGATTTCAAAGTTCATTACGCGATCCTTATTTTTCCAGATGAATATGTTCTCCCATGTTGTCAATCTATTTTGGTTTATCACTCCTTTTAATAATTTTGGATTTGGATCAATGTCATGGTTTTCATTCCAAAAATGAAATGCTACTGCTGACTTGTCTTCTTGTTTCAATCTGATGTTTCTAAAGTGTTCTTTGACTCTGGTTTTTAAATTTCTTTTTGTTTGACCTATGTAGCATTTTTCACAATTCTTACAATTTATTTGGTATATTCCAGATTTGTTACCTGAAGGCATTTCATCTTTTGTTTTTGAATTTAGTAATTTTAAAATTGAGTATCTATTAGTAGGTGCCAAGATGATATTTTGTTCCTTGAATATCTTTTTAAATTTATTAAATGTTTTTGGATGATATGTGAATGAACTGAATATGCTGTTGCTTTCTTTTTCTTTAATAAATGTGGTTGCTTCCTTAATGGTTTTCTTTAGTTTAGATTTTCTAATTTTCTTCAACACCAAACTTTTGTTGTATCCGTTTTCTTCTGCTATGTGTATTATTGCTTTTTGTTCCTTGAAATATTCTTCTTTTTCCATGGGTATGTTGACTAGTCTGTGTGTAAGGCTGTTTATTATTGCATGTTTATGTGTAATTGGGTTGTGGCTATTATTTTTTATATAATTTTCTGAATGTGTTGGCTTCCTGTAAATTCCAAATTTTATTTTTGTATCATTCCTGATGATATTTAGATCCAAGAAAGCTAGTTGTCCATTGATTTCCTTTTCTATTGTGAATTTGATAGTCCTTTCTTGCAGACTGAGTAATTTTAATGCATCATCTAAATGTTTACTTGGTACAATTGCAAAGATGTCGTCAACATATCTATACCAAACCTTGAAGATCAATGGGAAGGACTTTTTAATTTGTGTTTCAAATGCACTCATAAATAAGTTAGCCAAAAAAGGTGAAAGTGGATTGCCCATTGATAATCCTGATTTCTGCTTGTAGTGTTTTCCATTAAAGCTGAAGAATATATATATGGGCCGCCAAAAATTCATAAAACAGGGAAAGGCATGAGACCTATTACTAGTAGCATAAATGCCCCCACATATAATTTGGCCAAATGGTTACTAAGTAAATTTAACAGTTTTCCAAAATTTGAAAGTGCAAATTTAAGAAACTCTTTAGATTTAGTAGAAAAAATCAAAGATATAAATTTGGACAAAAATGACAGACTGGTTTCATTTGATGTCACATCTTTATTTCCAAGCATACCAACAGAAAAATTGCAGACTGTGTTAAAAAAAATGGCTAGCTACAATTGATATGGAAGCAATAGAAGCAGAAGAATATATTTCTCTAACAAAAATATGCATTGAACAAAACTTCTTCAGCTTTAATGGAAAACACTACAAGCAGAAATAAGGATTATCAATGGGCAATCCACTTTCACCTTTTTTGGCTAACTTATTTATGAGTGCATTTGAAACACAAATTAAAAAGTCCTTCCCATTGATCTTCAAGGTTTGGTATAGATATGTTGACGACATCTTTGCAATTGTACCAAGTAAACATTTAGATGATGCATTAAAATTACTCAGTCTGCAAGAAAGGACTATCAAATTCACAATAGAAAAGGAAATCAATGGACAACTACCTTTCTTGGATCTAAATATCATCAGGAATGATACAAAAATAAAATTTGGAATTTACAGGAAGCCAACACATTCAGAAAATTATATAAAAAATAATAGCCACAACCCAATTACACATAAACATGCAATAATAAACAGCCTTACACACAGACTAGTCAACATACCCATGGAAAAAGAAGAATATTTCAAGGAACAAAAAGCAATAATACACATAGCAGAAGAAAACGGATACAACAAAAGTTTGGTGTTGAAGAAAATTAGAAAATCTAAACTAAAGAAAACCATTAAGGAAGCAACCACATTTATTAAAGAAAAAGAAAGCAACAGCATATTCAGTTCATTCACATATCATCCAAAAACATTTAATAAATTTAAAAAGATATTCAAGGAACAAAATATCATCTTGGCACCTACTAATAGATACTCAATTTTAAAATTACTAAATTCAAAAACAAAAGATGAAATGCCTTCAGGTAACAAATCTGGAATATACCAAATAAATTGTAAGAATTGTGAAAAATGCTACATAGGTCAAACAAAAAGAAATTTAAAAACCAGAGTCAAAGAACACTTTAGAAACATCAGATTGAAACAAGAAGACAAGTCAGCAGTAGCATTTCATTTTTGGAATGAAAACCATGACATTGATCCAAATCCAAAATTATTAAAAGGAGTGATAAACCAAAATAGATTGACAACATGGGAGAACATATTCATCTGGAAAAATAAGGATCGCGTAATGAACTTTGAAATCCCGCCAGTAGACAATTTGACAAAAAAGTTCATAGTTCCACCACCAGAGAGAGCAGACAACAACAGATGCCAGTTGGAAAGAGATTGAAAATGGAGGCCAGGGCCTTTGAAACTAGTCTCTCATAAATATATGAAAAAGTAAGTGACGAGTGTCAATAAACCAACCACAAATAATTTTTATATTAATTTTGACGTCACTGTTACTAAATTCCTCCAAACACACATCAACTGTATATTTATTAACATTTTGAAGATGTATAATCATATGAATTTCATCTGTTTTTCCATTTTAGGACAGTCATTTCAAATAATAGCCTGAATAGCTGCTTTGGTATCTGATAAAAATTATGTTGGAGCTTATTAAATTTTAGATGAGTCGCATTTTTTAACACATCTGCTTCACTTTCGTACCTATTTTGAGGACATGTTTCGCAGATCTTCGTCTGCATCTACGGCTCTTGTGCGACTCAAGAGTCGCACAAGAGCCATAGATGCAGACGAAGATCTGCGAAACATGTCCTCAAAATAGGTACGAAAGTGAAGCAGATGTGTTAAAAAATGCGACTCATCTAAAATTTAATAATTTTTCGCTTCACTGTGGTGTTCCAATACAGTTGAATCTCAATATGTTGGAGCTTATTTGTCCAGGCAAATAAATTTTGTAAGGGAGTATAAATTGCATCAATTTCTTCATCTAAGCTTGTGATATAATTTTCAACATGCTTATGAAAAGAAAAGAATTTACAGGTTTCTCCTGCTCCTGCTCCCTGTTCTTGGTTGTGCATGTGAGTGCATTTATCATCTGGTTATCTTACATTTGTGGTTTCAAGGGCGTATGCTTTAGCTTCTATAGATGAATTTTCTTTTGTTTTAAAATGTGCAATTAGATCAACGTTGTAATCTAACTCAGTGATGTTCAGTAGGTTGTTAAGAGGCATGAAAGCTTGTATTTCAGATGGGCAATCTAGTTTATTTTTTAGTTATTGAACTTTCTGCATGAATTGAAAAAAATATTTGTAGTCAGTTATTTGACACTTCATCACTTACATTTTTATATTATTGAGGAACTAGTTTCGGAAGCCATCACCTCCATTTTCAACCTCTTTCAACTGTTGTCAATAGCTCTCTTCTCTCTGGCGGTGGAACTATGAATTTCTTTGTCAAATTATCTACTGGTGAGATTTCAAAGTTCATTCTCGGTCCTTAATATAAAAATGTTAGTGACGAAATGCCAACAAACTGACTACAAATATAATTCCTTTCATGGAAGTGTTGAAAACAATGTTGTTGTAATAAATTAAATTTAAAGGGAGTCAATTAATGACCCTAAATAACACTTACTTTTAAATTTCCCGGAACATGTTTCAGAGACTATGACAATGGAGGCAAATAGTCTCTGAAACATATTCCGGAAAATTTAAAAGTAAGTGTTGTTTATATAGAATAAAAAGAAGTATTTCAGAAAGTGGAGTGCCATTGTTACTACCACAGAGCTGACGATAGGGGAGAAGTCCCCAGAAACTAGTCTTCATAAAAAACTTGTAAGTGGAGAAAAGTATATACAAGGTTGACTCACTTGCCTAATTTTAGTAAGTGTTGTTTAGTGTGATTAATCGACAACCTTTAAATTTAATTGACTACAAATAGTTTTTTCAATTAATTTTGATGTCACTGTTATGAAATTCCTCCAATCATGCATGTTTACTGTATTAAGCTAATTGAGTTTTCAACTGAAGGTAGATGTATGGTGTTTTACATATTTTTTATTCTCTGGAAATCTCATTTTTCATACATTACGAGGGTCTGCACTTCTAAATCTGTTATTATGGGTCTTTTACATGTAAATGATTAAAAGGATTTGTAATTAACATAAGAGCTTGATAAATCCTTTCATGGAAGTGTTGAAAACAGTGTTGTTGTATAAATTAAATTAATTGGGAGTCGATTAATGACACTAAACAACACTTACTTTTAAATTTTCCCGGGACTAGTTTCAGAGGCCTTCCCTCTATCTTCAGCCGGACATCGACTGGTTCTCATTGGTGTAGCTGGCAATATTTTGTCATCGGTCTCCTCTGGTGGAGGTTCGAGGAACTTGCTGAACAAATGTTTCTGGGGGATGACGAATTCAATTTAAAATTTAAAAGTAAGTGTTGTTTAGTGTCATTAATCGACTCCCAATTAATTTAATAGCTTGATTTTGTGTGTACTCAAGTATCATAGACATTGTAGATGTTATCAGTATTCTCCACAGCACTTAAGAACTGGAGTATGCTGCACTGTGACTTTCAAATGTGATGATGTTTGTCCTTGAATGCTCCCAGACCAGCAACCAATCAGACCAGCAACACCTGCAGTGTTGTCATATTGCACTCCTTTTAAATGGGGTGTGACGAGTGCCAAATGAATCTCTTAATAAATACTATTTGTGTTCAGACAAAAATTCAAATTTTTCAAAAGGTGATTCACAAGGAACATAGGGAGTAATATATACAAATATAATAATTTGTAACATAAGACTTCAATTATCTGATAAGAAATGATGAAAGTGCTCTTATTAATTGATTAGGATCGCAATTTCGTGAAACACTTATTCACATCTTCAGCCAAAGCCTTAAACAGCCTTGTTGCTCTTATAAGATAAGTGAAGTTTTATGTTAAAAATTATTATATTTGTACATATTTGTTTGCTTCACCATTAATAGCTTTATATTTTACGTATTTATTAGGGAGTAATATTTCTAACATAGTCATAAAAATCCCATAATTTTAGCACAAATAGTTTTCATAATAAAATACCAATATATTATAACAATGCGTCATGACCTAAGCACTGTAATGAACATAATTATTGGTCGGAATGTATGTGTGTACATATATTTGTAATTACTCAGAACTGAATTTAACATATTGACACGATATGTTTAAAGAATTACTTTGGACAAGCCAAGATGTTTGTTAAATTCTACAGAGAGCAAACAATATACTTTCTACTAGCCTATAGAATGCTCTATCTGCAGAATGTGAGCCATCACATTTTTATGTTTATGAAAGCTTCATAATCTCTATTTCTCTAGAGAGTTCAAATCAACATTATTCAATTCCTCTGTTTAAAAACCAGGAAAAAGTGCATCAGCATCATCAACTTGCCACAAAATGAGACATGAGGTAATCCATAAATAGAGTCAACATGAAAAATTCAATGCCATGGCCGGGATTTGAACCACGGATCTCCTGGTTCAAATCCCGGCCAGTGCATTGAAGTTTTCATGTAGACTCTAGCTATCAAAAACCTTAGCCTATATACGGCTAGTATGGAGAAATGATTTATTTCCATCAATTAACTAAAATGAGGTAATCCAGCTTTCCTCTTAACAATACTTTTAAACTGACTGACATGGAATGACTTATTCATGAAGAAATTGACATGGTAACATAACAAGACTAGGAAAACTACGTAAGAATGCAGATAAACTACAAGAGGACTACTTTTGGAAAGAAATAGCATGCAACGATATTTTAAGCCCATCATCATAAAATTGCAAGTCTCAGATGAAATTTGCATTTTAACAAAATCTACACCACTGTTTCTTATTTAGGGTGTCTCACTAATGTTTTGTTAGTGCATATAATAATAGGGCTATGTGCATAAAATGTATATCATACAATTCAGGTAATACAGAGATTATGTAATATTTTTTATTGAGTTTTCTGTAGTACTAATTTAAAAAAAAATCATTTTTTTTAATTGTAGAGTTTTATTTAAAAAATCATATATTTTTTATTTTATTAAGTTTGCATAATCAAAATAAAGTGTCACATTCAGAAAGAATGCACAAATATTCAGTGAGAATATATGTCTCATATATTCTGAAATAATGGCTCATTAGTGAGGAAGGTCATGACAAATTCTATAATTTTATTACATTGCTGATTTGGTTGGATACACCTGACAGAATTCGGACAAAATTTGGAAATTTGAAGTTCATAATCATCTATCATATAAAATAAACATTACATTACCTTTAGACTCCAAATCCTGAAGGATTTGGGAAGCTCTTTCTATGGGATTTTCTTTTATGTGATGAAGCATCTTCCTGCTGAAGAAACCAACAATAGTTGCTTTTCATAGAGGGATCCCATCTACTTTGATATCTACATTCCATTTGTAGTATATCTTGGTGAAAATGTTTTCCTTGCTCATCATTAACTGCACCCAAATTCTCAGGAAAGAAGTCTAAATGTGACTGTAGAAAATGCATTTTCAATGACATAGTACATCCTAAGTTTTATAGAAAGTTAAAAGATCAGGGGTAAGTGCATCACTTTTCTATTACCTAGGAACCCACAGAATGACAACCACACAGAAAGTTCAGTGAGATTCAGTTCAGCATCAAATTGTGAATTCTTAAGCAATTTCCTTATCTGTGGAACAATGAAAATTCCTTCTTTTATGTTTTGCTGAACTTCTGGAAAACAGATCTGTCAGGTGTTCGAAACCTTCCCCTGTTTTGTCCATTCCCTTCACAAAGTTTTTTATGAGTGCCAGTTTTATATGTAAAGGTGAAAGATACATATTTGAAGGATTCACAATGGTTTATGCTTTATATTCTGCTTCCCTTACATTCTTCTCTCTTTGGCTACTCTTTGACTATGTAGGTTCACTAGCGTGACTATCTCACAGGCACAGGATACAACAGAATTTTGTGAATCCACTCTATAATCCTAGGAGAAGTTCAATAACTTTTAAATCACCACAAATATGCCAGTTATGTTCCTTGTATTAAATGGCTTCTAGAATCAGTGACATACCTACCTACATTCCTGTGACTCTATCATACCAACAGCATGGGCCACAGGTACAGATGGCAGCTCATTGTCATTGTGAGGTAGTACAGCCTTTAAACTAATTTTGGAAGAATTTATAAATAAATGTCAATCTTCAGTATTGTACACATTATTTAGTTTTGACATCTAGCCAATCACATCACAACAAACAGAGTGAACCATCTTGTCTAAAATATGGTGATGTCTCTATTCCTATTTCAAAAGAAGGTAACTTTCATGTCCTTTCCCAGTAAATTTCCTCCTGAAGTCTAAAGCCAGTACTTCAGTTTTTTCCTTAAACATATGTAAGTTAAGAACTAAATCATTAAGTTCGTTTTTTGAAGTAAAATGCAGACTTCTCTCTCTTTTAGCACTGTAAGATGACTTGCTAAATGTTGATACCATTACATTATATGTTCCTTTGTCCTGTGTTTCCGAATGTTCTTGCCAATTTTAAGGAGCTACTGGTAGTGGTAAGTCATTCCCATGAGGTATTAGTCTGATAGCTGAACTTCGTTTTTGTTCCATTTATACCCCACTTTAACTGCAGTGGTCATATTGGCGGCTGGTCTGCTTTGGAACATATCGCCTATTGGCGATAGTTTTAACTCATAAACATTGGGTTGCAGGCACTGTGGGTTTTTAATCATTAGGTTACACACACATTCACACTCTCATTCATACTTCCAGACTCTGGGGTGGATGGGGAATCACCTTGGTTGGAGAAAAATCCCCACCCCAGCCAGGAATCAAACTCGGGATCCCTCACATGGCAGGTAGGTGCTCCACCGATTGAGCTACAGGGCCAGTCAAGTCTAATGTCTGAACTTAAATTGTCCTAAGCTTTTATTACAGTCTACCTGCAGAAAGAAGGAGGGCTGGGACAAAGAAGTTAGCGAAGGAATCAAGAAAATGTTTCTTAAGGGTCAGTGAACTACTGATCTTGACAAACATTAAAGTTCCCAGGTGGATTGGAGTATGCAAGGCAGCAAAACTGAGTTTACATACATTCTGCGATGCAAGCCAGTCTACTTAGGCTGCTTTAGTGTATGTTCGATGTGTCTCAGTTATCGGAGTATCTGTACAGCTGGTTCAAGCTAAGACAAGAATATCTCCTATGAAGAAGATGACCATTCTCCATCTAGAGTTACTTCCAGCTATTATTGGAGCATGGTTGCACAACTCGGTGAAAGAAGTTCTTGGAATCGAAACCATTGAAGCACTTCTATGGACTGACTGAATACAGTTCTTGGATTTGTTAAGAAGAACAATGGTTAACATTCGTTGGAAACCGAGTGGCAGAAATTAAGAAATTGACTTCAGTTGATCAGTGGAGACATGTTCCTGAAGAAATTAATCCGGCTGACTTAGCTTCTTGAGGATGTGGAGTAAAAGAGCTTTGGGAATCTCAGTGATGGGAACTTCCTGACTGGTTGAAAGAACTTACAGATTCATTTTAGTTAATTGATGAAAATTAATCATTTCTTCACACTAGCTATATACAGGCTAAGGTTTTTGATAGATAAAGTCAACATTAAAAATTCAATGCCGTGGCATATCTATCTTACAGATTCATGTTTGAAAACTCCAAATGAACAAATGTTGTGAAGGAAAAGAAAAACTTTGTGTTATTCTCATTGCTAGCTGTGAAAGGTATGTTAAAAACTGGCTGTATCGATACTTCTCCAGTTTCTTAAAGGTTTTTCGCTTGGTGGGATGTACCGCTTTGCTTACAATTGCTGCCATCCAAATACTCAGAAACTAGGGAAACTCACAGTTGAGGAACTGAACTGTGTGGCAACTTATGTCATTAGAGCTGTGCAGCAGGAGTCATTTGTTGCCATAAAGGATGAAAAGTTATCATTATGTCCTTTTGAAGATGAAAGCTAACATGAAGACAAAGCTAACTGAACGAGAAGATGTAAGGGATTTCAAGTCCTATGATTTTGTCCACTAAACATCCTGTAGTATTTCTGCTTATTTGAGACCAGCACAATAGACATAAACATGTGTGTTCAAGGGCTGCTGTCATTACTGCGAAAACGTTACTGGATCCTTGGAGGCTGAAGGTTCATTAAGACAGTTGTTTCTAAATGCACTGTTTGTCAGAGGTACAATGTTCATAAACTAGAATCAGTGTCTGCATCACTGCCTATTCATCAAGTTAGAGAAGCCGTTCCATTTGAGGTGATAGATGTTACTTTCCAGGACCACTTTATTTGAGAAACCAAGATAAGGCCAGTATATGTCTGTATACATGCCTGGTTTACCATGCAGTCCATTTGGAGCTTGTTTTGAGATTACTGACTGATAATTTCATTTAGGCACTTCATCGTTTCATAGCCAGGCGAGGCCGACCAATGGTAATTTTTAGTGACAATGGTAGTAACTTCGTAGGAACTGATCATGCATTTAGTAAAGTTGACTTTAATAAGATTTAATGCTTTAGTCCAACACATAGGACACAATGGAAATTTAATCCACCTAGTGCAGTGTGGTGGGGAAGATGGTGTGAAAGACTGATAAGAATCTTGGAAGAAACTCTTTGTAAAGTTTTTGGATGAGCAAAATTAGACTTTGAAGAAATGTCCACCATCCTGTGTGATTGTGAATTTTTAATGAATTCTCGTCCCTTGACTTACCTGTCTGGTGAGTGTGAAGACCTAATAGCATTAATTTCATCCATGTTCCTGCAAGAAAACAAGGAAGTGGGAGTACCTGACCTAGATAAAATTTATTCTAGCAATATTTGTGCAAGAATCTCGTACAGAAAACAACTCAGAGAGGCTGTTAGAGAAAGATTTTGGTAAAAGTATTTGGGACAGTTGAATCTTAGTAGTACCAAATGGAGGAGTAGGCAGGTAACAGTAGGAGAGGTCATTCTCATAGGAAGCGACAACATGGAACAGTGAGTGGCTAGAGTGGAGTAGCTGATACCTGGATGTGATGGGCAGGTTCGAGTAGTATGCTTGAAGACAGCAACTGGCATACTTTTGCGACCAATACAATGGCTCTATCCTGTGGAAAGGGTAGGTGAAGAAGATGGTGTTAAATGTGGCAAGTTTGTAAAAGAGTGTATTTATGAGAAGACTGAAAAGGTGGAAGGACTGAAACAACCTATAGATTTACAAAAGGTGACAACTAGAGGTCGGAAAATAAAGTCAAAAAGTTTAAATTTGTAGTGTTATAATTTATGTGTATAAGGTGGGTTAAGTTAACTAATCTAATGGGGGAGGATTCATGTGTTGCCAGTTGCTTCAAACTTAACCTGGAGAGGGGCAGTCGTCAATTCCAAGGATTTTCAGGTTAATATTATATAGGTTGTACACAATGACATAACATACAAAAATAAAAATATATAAATAAAAATTCTAACAATATACCTTATTTGAAATGTATTTACAAACTCTCCAATACACAGTGCCAATTTTATTTCGGTTCAATGCATCAATTCTTCTTCAAAAAGCCATCAATGACAGTTTTCAAATATTGCTTGCTGTTGCCTTTTAATTTTATTAAGCAACCCCTTTTCCACTGATAACAAGGGCAGAACGGTATCATATTGTAACTTTTTTGGTTCGTAAAATTAAAAGTCTAGTTGCAGAAATTCAAAATGCTCTTTATTTCCATAGAAAGACAGTTTGTACACCCCTTACAGGCTCTAAAATGACGTAACACACACGAACGCAATTTTCCAGGCCATCTGCACACTGCACAATTAACAGTTCTCGACTGCTCACTAGCAACTAACTCGCGACCGAATCATCGTTTCTCGAAAGTTGCCGAAACCACACGATCTTTCGTGGCGTAGCGAGACATGGGGAGAATTATCTAGATATCCCTCTGTCTCTCTCTCTTTCTCTCTCTGCAAGTGCCAAGCACTCATCGGCTCCGTGGGCGTGGCTTGGGCGTTAGGTATCTGTCTCTTTCACTCCCCGCTTCTCTCTCTCTCTGCAAGTGCCAAGCACTCATCGACTCCGTGGGCGTGGCTTGGGCGTTAGGTATCTGTCTCTTTCACTGCCCGCTTCTCTCTCTCTCTCTCTCTCTCTCTCTCTCTCTCTCTCTCTCTCTCTCTCTCTCTCTCTCTCTCTCTCTCTCTCTCTCTCTCTCTCTCTCTCTCTCTCTCTCTCACTTGCCAAATAACAAGCACCTCGCGACAATATTTTGAGTCTGAGTCAGGGACATGGCGTGGGTGATTCATAAGTGTTGCTAGTTGCTTCAGACAATCTGGGCTGTTGCAGTCGTGAATTCCGAGGGTTTCTAGGTTAATATTATATATAGGTTGTTGCATAACATAAAACAAAGACAGACATATAAATAAAAATTATAGCAACAGGCCTTATTTAAAATATATTTAAAATTCCCCAATTTACAGTATCTATTTGTATTTCAGATCAGTGCGCCGATTCTTCTCCAAGAAAACATCAATGATGTTTCAAACGTTGCTACTGTTGCTTTTCAAGTCTATTAAGCAACCCCCTTTCCCCTGATAACAAGGACAGAGAGGAAAGTGTGTTTTTGAGTTAAGTGTTATTAGATAAGTGTGTATCCTGAGGAGCACTGAATAAGATTGTTGTGCTGATGTACTGGTGGCAGGAATGACCAAAATTAAATGTGTGATCGTATGATTCAGAATGACCAAAATTAAATGTGTGATCGTATGATTCAGTTTTCAAAGGTTTAAAATTCGGAGTTGGTCTTCCGTTGAAATTATGCGACAACTTTTACCAAAAGAACGTGAACTTAAGGACCGATTTAAAAGGTTTTGATCACACCCAGTCACTTTTACCCGCAAATTGTGATGCCAATTTTCTTATTGTACTTTTAACATTAAATCACTGTTACTCGCGAGGAATTAACACTAAAGCACAAGGTTTTCAGTTTCACTGCACTGGTAACAATCGTTCTATAAAGAAATAACTAAAGCCTCGGTTGCCTCACAAAGTCACTGTATCCCACATGAATCTGTACGCTTCGAGTTTGCCGGTGACAGCCACTAGCAAAATAACGAGCTGTTTAGAACTGGAAGATGCTAAACGGCCAGTCTCGGGGGATCTATAACCAACCGGTCCCTGAGGATCGGTCACAAATTAACCTAAGTGAAATCTAAAAATGAAATCGCTTGGACGTTCCATTATTCTTTGAACGAAAACTAATGTAAAATTTGGATACACTTTCAATTTATTAACTGTTTCCGGCGGCAACAAAGGCAACATTAACGCTACTTCACTGGTTCGAGTGTTTCTTAAATTGTGCATTCTGCGGAGCTCTGAAAAAGATCATTCCGCTGATGCACGGTGGCAGAAATATTCAAAATTAATTCATGAAGCTTATTTAAGTTTCATAACACACAACTCTTGGTGACCTTCGTAGACTCCTTAGCTTCGAAATGCAGGGGAAGAATACAAATAATAGAGTTCGTTCCTTAATCACACTATGTTGAAGTACTGTCCATAATAAGTAAGGAAAGTCTTGACGTATTCCGCGGATCAAGTACTATCCAACTATGATAGGAACATTAGTTGGTCTATATCCGAAAATCTGTTGGTAATTTGGCCAACTATCGTAGCTATGATCTCATAAAATATTCGTCGATAGGATGATTTTGTCATTTTCTCCTTTATCCAGTCTGATTTCTTTGAAGATATTGGTGTTTCGTAGCAGTCTTAATCAGATTCTAACCTTAATCAAATTAATTCGTTATAATATTCACACAAATCTTTCATACTGTTTTTGAAGTCAATTTTTTTTTTTTTTTTGTTTTAAGAAAGCAATATCAAACATCCTTTCCTGAAGGATGTTGAACAAAGAATCAGACTAACAAAGTACAAGGAAAACACTGAAATCAAAGATTAGGAAGTTCTGGTAATAATCCGATGAACAAGCTCTTGTTTTAGTATCCTATTTATCATCTTCTACCATTAATTTAAATAAGGCAGTAAGTTCAGTTTTCAAGCTGAAAATGACATCAGTCATTCTGCTTTTGTAGTTCCATCTCATGGCAGACACTGCTGAAATGCGTTTTTTCACTCCATTGTCTAAACCTTCTTTTGGGCAATTTTGCAAATAATCTAGACAATCCTGATAATGTGGGAAAAATAGTCTACACTTATCTATCTGACTGGCTGATTGCTGCCTAAATTAAGGCAGCTAATTTAATAAAACTGAATTAAGCTTGTTGGCATATCAAAGTATTTTAGACGAATCTAACATTCACCTGGAAGGTACCAGCAGCCTTCCATTCACGTGGAAGATATTCAGCAGCTTCCAAGGCAATTAATAAACCAGGAATATTGAGACAATATGTAAGATTTCCATCCTGAGAAAAATATGGAAGAAATTCCTCTTCACGATGTCTGTACCAAGAAAATTACGTTCCTGGAGACAGAAGGTCTTTCTCTTTTTATCTGGACCCAAATAACTCATCAGAATCCTTAGAAAGATATGCCTCTAACCAAAATATTATGTTCTAATTTTATGAAATTGTGTGATTGGGGTTGAAAAAATCCTGTTCTTTGACTATATCGGAATTTCTGTTTTTGTCTTCAGAACTTTCTTCAGAATCTGATGATGATTCCTTCCCAAATGTTTGTAATGGAGAAGGCACAAGAAGACCAGGACCATGTGATATGGGCCTTTTTGCTGACAATAAATTTGGATAAGCGATTCCTTTCTTTTTCTTTGTATGAGATCCTGTAACATCACAAACAAATATTGCTATCAACTACAAGTTTTTCAGGTTTACGTCAGATCAGAGGAATAGCAAAGGACACACTAGTCTTTTTTCCGTAACTCCATTCCTTTAGTTCTACGCAAGTTTGACATACCTTTTTTTTTTTTTTTTTTTTTTTTTTGTCAAGATCTCCAAGCTTCATATGAAAATAGGCATTGTAGGCCCTAACAAAATCTGTAATACGTATTTTGTTTTCTCTTTCGAACAAAATTGCCTCAGATACGGCAAAATATATCAGGGTTATTTTTAGACTTTCTAGATCACATATTTCTGCAGATTACACAAATGTACTGTTGCCTGTTACATTGGTGTTCATTGTTGTTGCGAAACATAATAATTTCATCAAAGACATTTTTAGTATACTTACCTTAATTCCACAAAATATTTATGCACAGAACTGCATTAAATCCCTTTATGTATAACTGCTAATTGTAAATAAAATGATACGTGCTAAAAAAACTGATTACAGCTTTGGGATCACATAAAATTTAGTAAAGTAGACATCTTTTGGAGGAAAACCGAGAATCTTGCATATCAGTTACTTGCTTATTGATTTAAGTCCACGAGTTTTGATTAGGAATCTGGTGATAATCCTAAAGTTTTCCTTAGCTAACTAGGAGTGTATTTTAGGATAACAAGGATTCCAAATGAATTCAGAATGATGATTGTTCGGCGCTGCTTAAGAAAAATGCTTTGCAATGTTTAGGGTTAACGTTGACATCACGTGAAACATATGGCACGTTCAGGAATATATTTATATGTAGATTTTGGGACCTACAAGAAAAAAAAATAGAGTAAATGTTGAGCTAGCAATTGGTAGATATGAACCCAGACAAGGAATTTCAATGACTGAATATCTTTTTTAACTTGCTAACAAAAGAAAATTAATAAATTCAAAAATATCTGACACAAAGATAATAAATACACTCATACGCCATTACCCACCACACATAAAAAATCAACTTTTTGTAGATTTTCAGATATGATCGAGTTACTATCAGAATTTGAGGCGTATAACCTCAACACTGACCTAAATTTACAGTGTTTAACGTGCGGCACAGCAGGCAGTGACACTGATGATACATAAGATGAAGATAGGGCATCGGTGAAATGAGATGGCGGGGGAAACCGGAGATCCCGGAGAAAACCCGCCCCAGCGCCATGTTGCCCCCACAAATTTCACTGTGGATTAAACCCGGGCAGCCTGGGTGAGAGTCGCCTAACCATTCAGTCACGGCGCGGCCACGGCACTGACCTAACCTCATCCAACAACATAATAATGGCACTCACGCTGAAACTGGACACATGCATAGACAAAATTCACGTTATCAGTAGAGATAATTTTTAAATCCTCCGCAAAATAATCACAGGGGCGAGGCACAGAATTGCAACAACAGGTCAAGGCGTGTGTAATAGCACAAAGCTAAATTAGTGAAAGTTATCACGCTAAGGGTCCGAGGTTCAAAAGAATGGATCATAACAATGCAGCTATCAATGTATTTGATACCAGGCAAATTCAAGAAACAGTTCAGAGTACCAATAATCCAACCTGAATCACACACATAAGAAACTGTTGTAAATACAGTGTTAAATATGTTAAAATCATTGATTAAAGAAAAACTAGAATTTACTGTTACCTATATATTACAATCAGCACATTGATTACCGTGTTTTAAAATTCATGTTACACACTTACTACCAGGAAATTATGTTAACATGATTTAGTTAATAGTGCTTGGAATGAAAGTTCAATTACGCAAACATGTTTATCAATGTAAAACAATGTTTGTCAATGTGTTTAGTAGTAGTAGTAGTAGTAGTAGTAGTAGTAGTAGTAGTAGTAGTAGTAGTAGTAGTAGTAGTAGTAGTAGTAGTAGTAGTAGTAGTAGTAGTAGTAGTAGTAGTAGTAGTAGTAGTAGTAGTAGTAGTAGTAGTAGTAGTAGTAGTAGTAGTAGTAGTAGTAGTAGTAGTAGTAGTAGTAGTAGTAGTAGTAGTAGTAGTAGTAGTAGTAGTAGTAGTAGTAGTAGTAGTAGTAGTAGTAGTAGTAGTAGTAGTAGTAGTAGTAGTAGTAGTAGTAGTAGTAGTAGTAGTAGTAGTAGTAGTAGTAGTAGTAGTAGTAGTAGTAGTAGTAGTAGTAGTAGTAGTAGTAGTAGTAGTAGTAGTAGTAGTAGTAGTAGTAGTAGTAGTAGTAGTAGTAGTAGTAGTAGTAGTAGTAGTAGTAGTAGTAGTAGTAGTAGTAGTAGTAGTAGTAGTAGTAGTAGTAGTAGTAGTAGTAGTAGTAGTAGTAGTAGTAGTAGTAGTAGTAGTAGTAGTAGTAGTAGTAGTAGTAGTAGTAGTAGTAGTAGTAGTAGTAGTAGTAGTAGTAGTAGTAGTAGTAGTAGTAGTAGTAGTAGTAGTAGTAGTAGTAGTAGTAGTAGTAGTAGTAGTAGTAGTAGTAGTAGTAGTAGTAGTAGTAGTAGTAGTAGTAGTAGTAGTAGTAGTAGTAGTAGTAGTAGTAGTAGTAGTAGTAGTAGTAGTAGTAGTAGTAGTAGTAGTAGTAGTAGTAGTAGTAGTAGTAGTAGTAGTAGTAGTAGTAGTAGTAGTAGTAGTAGTAGTAGTAGTAGTAGTAGTAGTAGTAGTAGTAGTAGTAGTAGTAGTAGTAGTAGTAGTAGTAGTAGTAGTAGTAGTAGTAGTAGTAGTAGTAGTAGTAGTAGTAGTAGTAGTAGTAGTAGTAGTAGTAGTAGTAGTAGTAGTAGTAGTAGTAGTAGTAGTAGTAGTAGTAGTAGTAGTAGTAGTAGTAGTAGTAGTAGTAGTAGTAGTAGTAGTAGTAGTAGTAGTAGTAGTAGTAGTAGTAGTAGTAGTAGTAGTAGTAGTAGTAGTAGTAGTAGTAGTAGTAGTAGTAGTAGTAGTAGTAGTAGTAGTAGTAGTAGTAGTAGTAGTAGTAGTAGTAGTAGTAGTAGTAGTAGTAGTAGTAGTAGTAGTAGTAGTAGTAGTAGTAGTAGTAGTAGTAGTAGTAGTAGTAGTAGTAGTAGTAGTAGTAGTAGTAGTAGTAGTAGTAGTAGTAGTAGTAGTAGTAGTAGTAGTAGTAGTAGTAGTAGTAGTAGTAGTAGTAGTAGTAGTAGTAGTAGTAGTAGTAGTAGTAGTAGTAGTAGTAGTAGTAGTAGTAGTAGTAGTAGTAGTAGTAGTAGTAGTAGTAGTAGTAGTAGTAGTAGTAGTAGTAGTAGTAGTAGTAGTAGTAGTAGTAGTAGTAGTAGTAGTAGTAGTAGTAGTAGTAGTAGTAGTAGTAGTAGTAGTAGTAGTAGTAGTAGTAGTAGTAGTAGTAGTAGTAGTAGTAGTAGTAGTAGTAGTAGTAGTAGTAGTAGTAGTAGTAGTAGTAGTAGTAGTAGTAGTAGTAGTAGTAGTAGTAGTAGTAGTAGTAGTAGTAGTAGTAGTAGTAGTAGTAGTAGTAGTAGTAGTAGTAGTAGTAGTAGTAGTAGTAGTAGTAGTAGTAGTAGTAGTAGTAGTAGTAGTAGTAGTAGTAGTAGTAGTAGTAGTAGTAGTAGTAGTAGTAGTAGTAGTAGTAGTAGTAGTAGTAGTAGTAGTAGTAGTAGTAGTAGTAGTAGTAGTAGTAGTAGTAGTAGTAGTAGTAGTAGTAGTAGTAGTAGTAGTAGTAGTAGTAGTAGTAGTAGTAGTAGTAGTAGTAGTAGTAGTAGTAGTAGTAGTAGTAGTAGTAGTAGTAGTAGTAGTAGTAGTAGTAGTAGTAGTAGTAGTAGTAGTAGTAGTAGTAGTAGTAGTAGTAGTAGTAGTAGTAGTAGTAGTAGTAGTAGTAGTAGTAGTAGTAGTAGTAGTAGTAGTAGTAGTAGTAGTAGTAGTAGTAGTAGTAGTAGTAGTAGTAGTAGTAGTAGTAGTAGTAGTAGTAGTAGTAGTAGTAGTAGTAGTAGTAGTAGTAGTAGTAGTAGTAGTAGTAGTAGTAGTAGTAGTAGTAGTAGTAGTAGTAGTAGTAGTAGTAGTAGTAGTAGTAGTAGTAGTAGTAGTAGTAGTAGTAGTAGTAGTAGTAGTAGTAGTAGTAGTAGTAGTAGTAGTAGTAGTAGTAGTAGTAGTAGTAGTAGTAGTAGTAGTAGTAGTAGTAGTAGTAGTAGTAGTAGTAGTAGTAGTAGTAGTAGTAGTAGTAGTAGTAGTAGTAGTAGTAGTAGTAGTAGTAGTAGTAGTAGTAGTAGTAGTAGTAGTAGTAGTAGTAGTAGTAGTAGTAGTAGTAGTAGTAGTAGTAGTAGTAGTAGTAGTAGTAGTAGTAGTAGTAGTAGTAGTAGTAGTAGTAGTAGTAGTAGTAGTAGTAGTAGTAGTAGTAGTAGTAGTAGTAGTAGTAGTAGTAGTAGTAGTAGTAGTAGTAGTAGTAGTAGTAGTAGTAGTAGTA